>OX104061.1:4258003-4707410 GCA_944474145.2 Dicrocoelium dendriticum | reverse complement strand
CGAACTCCAATGCTGGCCATTCATCTCTCTCCTAGCGCGCCAATATCCGTCGTTCATCTTACTTGCGTAAACTTTTCTTGACAATAGCTAGTCATTTTTGGCTTTATGTAGCCTACAAGGAGCCACTCCTTGACTCTCCAGTCTTCATTTTCTTCTGCCGTCTGTCTCTCTTAAACTTCGCTCGCCTGTTGACTTCTTCATCGAAACTGTAGGTATCCAATAGTGATCAAAAGTCTTAATGATATGGCTACACCAGCCACTGATTAATATTTTTCCAGAGCCACTACCTCTGCTTAGCAACAGGTAGTCGCCATAGCTTCCATTTAACTCCGCGGATATCCGGAGATCTGTAGGAGTCGCTCCCTTCTTACAATGTTCATTATCTTAGAATGTTTGCGTCACAGCTCAGATGGTTTGTTGACCTATTGTGTGCCATCGTATGATCCACTAGTAACCAAAGACTTAATCCGCACTCCAATGCTGGCCATTCATCTCTCTCCTAGCGCTCCGTTATCCTACTCTGGTCAGCTCTTCTTGGCAACAGCTGGTCACTGTTGGCTCCATGTAGCTTACAAGCAGCAACTCCTTGACTCTCCAGCCTTCATTTTCTTTCGCCCTCTGTCTCTCTTAAGTTTTGCTCGCATGTTGATTCCTCCGTCGAAACTGAAGGTATTCAGTATTGGGCATACGTCTTAATGACATGGCTACACCAGCCACTGGTACACTCTTTTCCAGAGCCAATATCTCTGCTTAGCAGCAGTTAGTCGCCATAGCTTCCATTTAACTCTGCGGATATCCGGAGCTCTGTAGGAGTCCCTCCTTCTTTACAATGTTCATTCTCTTGGATTGCTTGCATCACAGCTCAGATGGTTTGTTGACCTATTATGTGCCACCGTAGGATCCACAAGTAACTGAAGACTTAGTCTAAACTCTATTGCTGTTCAATCTTCTCCCTCCAAGCGCGCCGATATTTGTCATTCGTCGTACTCGCGTCAACTCTACTTGACAACAGCTATTCATTGTTGGCTCCAGGTAGGCTACAAGGAGCCACCCACTGACTCTCCAACCTTCATTCTCTTCTGCAGTCCGTTGCTTTAAGCTTCCCTCGCATGTCGATTTCTTCATCGAAACTGTAGGTATCCAGTATTGGTCAAACGTCTTAATGACATGGCTACAGCAGCCACTGATTCATTCATTTCTAGAGCCACTATCTCTGCTTAGCAGCAGCTAGTCGCCATAGCTCCCGTTTATCTTTGCGGATATCCGGAGCTCGCTCCCTCTTACAACGTTCATTCTCTCGGATGGTTTGCCTCCTAGCTTAGCTGATCTATTGACCTATCACTTACCTTCACTGGCCTACAGATACACTCAGCGACCCTATAGGCATACACTAGAAACAAATAGACTGGTTGGAATAGCTGCATCGGGCGACTGAGTCACTCCTAGCGCCACCATTGTCGATCGTCACAAATTCGGCATCTCTCTTCAGAAGTAGCTAATGGCAATTGGCCCCATGCATATGCGATGATCCAGTGCTTGTTAGTAGCCACCCCTATCTCAATAACCTTTACTCCTTTAGAATACCTGCGTCCAATCCCTCCGCTGCCCTGCCACCAATTGATCTTTAAGACTCGCTCGCAGCAACCTATTTATTTCCGCTTATTATGCCCCCTCCTGAATTACACTAACTACGTGCTGTTCATGCACCTGACAATCACTACCAACCTTCTAACTCTCTTTGTCTATCCCCACGCAACTATCGACTCATATCAAACGGATAATCGTACTTTACTTACTGGTGCAACGCTCTTGTCTATACGCAGGCGATAGCAAACCACCTATACGGCTAAGGATTCTATAGGATACTCAAAAGACATTTTCAGCATAATTATTGTTGCCCAATGTACCTGCTTTTGTCTCAAGCCCAAATGTTATAACACAGGACATTAACAATATTCAACTACATGCCAGTTCTTGCGCTCTTCTCTCGGTTGTCCCTCACTTTCCCTTTTCTCTGAGGTCCGGGACTTCTTGGAGATCTAGGATTGGACTGAGGAACAGTTTTGGCCCAAGACGGACGTAACAACCCACAAGGACTTACATGGAGCATTGTAGAACTCCGAAAGGACCGAACTACAATCACCATAACCCTTGTCCAGTATGGTGAACTGGACATATCCTCATATTCCCGTGCATTATACATCTGAAAAATCTGGACAGCGGAAAAGTTGAACCTTTTGCTCACCTGGACATACAACAAGAAGAATAATCGCGATGTTCCTCTCCTCCACCGACCTCAAAAATCATGGCGACCCAGATCAAATACCCTGTCCAACTAACAGAGGAAATTAGAAGGCATTACCCGCGAAAAACCGAAGGTGAAACCAGGTCGTCAAACGGCTTTGCCAGTTCAACGTTAATGTTCAAAATGCTTTACGGCAATGTTGCAGGACGTGGTGGGTTTTCGCCTGGCAAGCGTTCTCCCTATAAAAAGCCACAAATGTCTGTTTAACGAGACTGCGAATTGGAGGATGTGACTCCCCACTGAATAAAGTGACAGCCCACAACGCGAGCGTGTTCGCAGGCGTCACTGCATCTTACATATATACCGTGACGTTATTTTTCGTTAGGGCGTAATGTAATGGTGTTTTAAACAGCACCACGATACGTTTTATGCACTGGTCCCATATGAAGTTTAAACCATTCACAAATATTTTCGACCTCGAGGATGAACTGGTTAGTGACCCATTACTCACGAAGCGAGAACACTGAGAAATTGTTAGTTTGTCCTTCAAACAGTTGGCGGTACATTTCCGTGTAATCTAGTCACAAGGTACCTGCAATGGAAAGACGCACGAAGTGTGATCGCAAATTGCTGTTCATGACTAGCAACGGTACATACCTTAGGATATTGGTGAAATGGCCTTTTACTTCTGGCCGACAGGGATATTGATACCGTAACATGGTTAATCAGAACAAGGTGACATCACAGATAGCAGGGGACACGTAGGAGGCGATTAAATTGCCTGTGGTATTAAATCCGCCTTAAGGGGTGCATAGCAGTGAATCACCTGGATGGTGTAAGGGAACGAACGGTGTGAGGCTCCTGAGACGTACCGTTAACGGCAGACACATGAAATTAAAGCAGGGCGGGGGATCCGAACTTGTGCATATCCACCCACCATGTGGCAGTTACGCAGCGCAGCCACCATTGGTGCGAAGGTTAGCGTAAGCGATGGGAACGGACTTATAATCCCTTAGGGATGCAAACAACAGTCGCCCCTTCTAATAATGCGGCACCCTGCCTACATTAGGACCCTTCAGGCCCTCTTTGATTCATCTTCAATCTTTCATTCTTTACTGATCAGTGTTTTGCCCGCTTCTCGTCGTATTTCGTCCCTTATGATACACATGTATTTGCGATATTTAAATAACAATTACAAGTATAGGTGTACAATAGTTCAGTTCTTGTTACAATTGAGCGACTGCCTTCTAAATGCATTCCTTTCTCCTGTCTGTGTGGCTGGTGCTGTTCGTTTCCATTTTTCCAGAGTTTGTCAGAGGTACGGCGACACGCACCCAAGAAATTGTTCTTTGCTGCGACAACAATAAAAAGCACACAGTTACTTTATCTGGACATGCGCGGAAGATTAGCAACCTTGTTACAACTTACTAACCGGACAAATCACTCACTATCCTGCGCAGATACAATTTTTTCGAGGCTTGAACCATTGGCTTCAGGTCGCGTAACACTACCTCTTCCACATACCTCTTGACTGGAGAACTACTCTTGACTTCGGAAGGTACATTCTACTGTCAATATAGAGACAAAAATTGGTCATTCGGAGCGCTTCATTCCGCTCTGACCGCTTAATTCGCCGTGGGTTCCTATATTTCTGCTAAATTTTACCAATACCCAGGGGATCTGCGTTTCTTACTTTGGTACCATATCCTATCCTTCAAGACTTTAATGTGTTTCAATGTATTTCCCTCGGAGACTTAACGTGGTTCTGCAGACGAGCAACGCATCATATTCAGAAAGTATGTTTAGTTCCCGACCTATAAATCGGGTGCAGGACAGGTACCAGGAGCGCAATAGGCACCCGCCTAAAGCATCAGCCGGCAGAAAAATGGGACGCAACTTAACTGCGTATAACGGAGCAAACAAAGGTTCAACAAGAAACAGCCGGTTACAACTTATCATTCAATGGATTGGCGGCAGTGTTTCAGGACGTAGTGGGTTTTCGCCCGGCAAGCGTTCTTCTTATAAAAATCCACGAATGTCCGTTTAACAACCCTGCAACGTGGCGAATGCGACTCGCCACCGAATAAAGTCACGGCCCACAACTTCACATTGGCATGTCAACTAACGTCATTGTTCTAGATAGTTCGTTACACTAGAACCTCTACATTTGCATATACCGTCGTTTCTTTCTACGAATTCCCGCACATACTGTCGCCCTTTTACTTCCACGAAATCACCGTTGACCTTTGCGTTACTTATGCACGAACTCACTGTATTGCCATATCACTCTCGAGCGTGCTCTTCCATTATCTTCCAATGGATCATTCAGGATTATTAATCAATTATTAGCCGAGGTAGGACTGCAATATCTGGCTGACCGATTATGTACTAACAAACGGGTCCCGAGCACATGACAGCCAAGTTATTGTTTCAAATTTTCATTGTTGTACGGTTCCAAGCATGGCCAGATAAGCAATATTTTACTGCCACTGTTACAGTTGCCATTAAAGGTCTGTACAGTAGTACGTACCTGCTCATGCCTCACTGGACGTGCCTCGCATAGTCGAGAATAAAATATTTCTTTATTTATTTAACTTCCCAGGCGAAGGAACGCGTCACGTCCCCTGCAAAACCGATCGAAACCGGGTTCTAGTGAATACGTCTCGTGAATACGTCTCATCGTGATACTTCTTTTACTGATAGCAGCGTTACCGCACGTATCGTTGCAGGTTACGCGGAAACTCTTCACAAGGATGGCACATTGAATGACATACAGTGATTTAACCTCCGAGTCAATAAGACCTTTCCATATGGTTTCCTCGGTGTTACTATAAATAATTAACCAGACTGAGGAAGTCCCTGACGATAAGCCGGCCGCAAAACCGACTACTACGTATAGTCCTCTCAAGCATGGAAGGATGCAAAACGTGAAGGCACTTTGCATTAAAACTCCAGGTATTAACGCGCGTTCAGCCGGACCTCCCACTGGCTGGTCAAGTGAACTTAAAGCAAGCCAACCAAAACCTTAAGAGCAGACAGGCGGCTGGTAGACAAGGCCATCTTCTTGTGTGTGTTCAGCTGGTCAGCCGAAAGTCAAATTTTAACCTACCAGAAGCCCTTGTAGCATATAACACAGAGCTGGGCGTGCCGAGTTCCTATGGGTAGTACTTAGCAATGTGCGTAGCTTAAGGAATAAGGTACACGAGGCGCGCCTACTTGTAGACAAATGCCGTCCCGACAAAAGCTTTCACTGAAACGTGCTTGTCCTCGAATTTTACAGATGGTGAAGTATGTTTACCTGGCTGGCCACTCCTTAGATATGATCTATTTGCTGGCCGCCAAGATAGGGACGTCACTGATTGTGAGTTGTAAACTTACCGAGTGGAGGACTTGCTTTTGACATTCGCCGGAGCAAACTATCGTAGCACTGCCGATTATTGTGTGAACTTCTGCTCATTCTGCAGTTGTAATAGTAAATCATAGTCCCGGAAGTATTTTCAAAGAGATTATTCAATTTGTTTTACTCAGACTGCCAATAGCCGTCTTATACTGGATGACATCAACCACCCTGAAGTCTGCTGAGCCTATCGACGTTGCAGTTCGGCAGTGGGCACTTTCGGTTCGGAGCTCTACGAGCTTAGGTTGCAGCTTCCTTTGCATCTATTGATGAACCACCAAACTAGAAATTCGAGCAACCAGCTTCCGTCTAACTGGGATCTCATTTTCCCGAATTCACACGAGTACCCAAATGCTATTACATACAGCTATCCTCTAAGAGCCAGTGACCTTCTGCACATTCTTTTGATGTGCATTAAACTTATTGTCACCAAGCCACCACTGAGGCATGTCCAGTACAGAGTACTGGCAGGCTGACTTCTTGACCACATTGCACACTCACCGTCTGTGTGTATCTCTCTCTTTTCCTCCTCTCCGGTGTGGTGGTATTGAGAGTGATACACACAGACGGTGAGTGTGCAATGTGGTCAAGAAGTCAGCTTGCCAGTATTCTGTACTGGACATGCCTCAGTGGTGGCCTGGTGACAATAAGTTAACACACATCGAAAGAATGTGCAGACGGCCACTGGCTCTTAGAGGATAGCTGTATGTAATAGCATTTAGGGACTCGTGTGAATTCGGGAAAATGAGATCCCAATTAGACGGAAGCTGGTTGCTCGAATTTCTAGTTTGGCGGTTCATCAATAGATGCAAAGGAAGGTGCAACCTTAGCTCGTAGAGCTCCGAACCGAAAGCGTCCACTGCCGAACTGCAACGTCGATAGGCTCAGCAGACTTATGGGTGGTTGAAGTCTTCCAGTATTAGACGGCTATTGGCAGTCTGAGTAAAAATAAATTGAATAATCTCTTTGAAAATACTTCCGGGATTGTTATCTACCATTACAACTGTAGCCTGAGCAGAAGTTTACACAATAATCGGCAGGGCTACGACAGTTTGCTCCGGCGAATGTCAAAAGCAAGTCCTCCACTCGGTAAGTTTACAACTCACAATCAGTGACGTCCTTATCTTGGCGGCCAGCAAATAGATCAAATCTAAGGAGTGGCCAGCCAGGTAAACATACTTCACCGTCTGTAAAATTCGGGGACAAGCACGTTTCGGTGAAATCTTTTGTCGGGACGGCATTTGTCTACAAGTAGGCGTTCCTTGTGTATCTTATTCCTTAAGCTACGCACGTTGCTAAGTACTACCCATAGGAACTCGGCACGCCCAGCTCTGTGTCATATGCTACAAGGGGTTCTGGTAGGGTAAGCTTTGACTTCCGGCTGACCGACTGAACAGACACAAGACGATGGCCTTGTTTACCAGCCGCTTGTCTGGTTGTAAGGTTTTGGTTGGCTTGCTTTAACTTCACTTGATCGGCCAGTGGGAAGTCCGGCTGAACGCGCGCGTTAATATCTGGAGTTTTATTGCAAAGCGCCTTCAAGTTTTGCATCCTTCCATGCTTGATAGGACTATACGTAGTAGTCGGTTTCGCGGTTGGCTTATCGTCAGGGACTTCCCCAGTCTGGTTAATTACTGATAATAACACCGAGGAAACCATATGGAAAGATCTTATTGACTCGGAGGTTGAATCACTGGATGTCATTCAATGTGTCTTCCTTGTGAAGAGTTTCCGCGTATCCTGCAACGATACGTGCGGTAACGCTACTATCACTAAAAGAAGTATCACGACGAGACGTATTCACACCATGAGTCTACCACTAGAACTCGGTTTCGATCGGTTTTGCAGGGGATGTGGCGCGTTTCTTCGCCTGGGAAGTTAGATAAATAAAGAAATATTTTATTCTCGACTATGCGAGGCACGTCCATTGAGGCATGATCAGGTACGTACAACTGTACAGACATGTTATGGCAACTGTAACGGTGGCAGTAGAAATTTGCTTATACGTTCATGCTTGGAACTGTACAATGGTGAAAATGTGAAACAATAATTTGGCTGTCGTGAGATCGGGACCCGTTTGTTAGGACATAATCGGTCAGCCAGATATTGCAGTCATACCTCGGCTAATAATAAATTGAGAATCCTGAATGATCCATTGGAAGATAATTGAAGAGCACGCTCGAGAGAGATATGACAATACAGTGAGTTCGTGCATAAGTAACGCAAAGGTCAACGGTGATATCGTGGAAGTAAAAGGGCGACAGTATGTGCGAGAATTCGTAGAAAGAAACGACCGTATATGCAAATGTAGAAGTTCCAGTGTAACGAACTATCTAGAACGATGACGCTAGTTGACATGCCAATGTGAAGTTGTGGGCCGTGACTTTATTCGGTGGCGAGTCGCATTCGCCACGTTGCAGGGTTGTTAAACGGACATTTGTGGCTTTTTATAGCGAGAAAGCTTGCCAGGCGAAAACCCACCACGTCCTGAAACACTGCCGCCCATCCATTGAATAGCAAGTTGTAACAGGCTGTGCTGCTTGTCGAATGTTTGTTTGTTTGGCTATGCGCAGCCAAGTTGCGTCTTAGTTTTCCGCCGGCTGATGCTTTAGGCACGTGCCTATTGCGCTCCTGGTACCTGTCCTGCGCCCGATTTATAGGTCTGGAACTAAACATACTTTCTGAATATGATGCGTTGATCGTCTGTAGAACCACGTGAAGTCTCCGAGGGAAATACATTGAAACACTTTGAAGTCTTGAAGGATAGGATATGGTACCGAAGTAAGAAACGCAGATCCCCTGGGTATTGGTAAAATTGAGTAGAAATATAGGAACCCACGGCGAATTAAGCGGTCAAAACGGAATGAAGAGCTCCGAATGATCAATTTTTGTCTCTGTATTGACAGAAGAATGTACCTTCCGAAGTCAAGAGTAGTTCTTCAGTCAAGAGGTATGTGGAAGAGGTAGTGTTACGCGACCTGAACCCAATGGTTCAAGCCTCAAAAAAATTGTATCTGTGCAAGATAGTGAGTGATTTGTCCGGTTAGTAAGTTGTAACAAGGTTGATAATCTTCCGCGCATGTCCAGATAAAGTAACTGTGTGCTTTTTATTGTTGTCGCAGCAAAGGACAATTCCTTGGGTGCGTGTCGCCGTACCTGTGACAAACTCGGGAAAGAAACCAACCAACAGAGGCGGCCACACAGGCAGAAGAAATAAATGCATTTGGAATGCAGTCGCTCAATTTCAACAAGGACTGAACTATTGTACCCCTATACATGTAATTGTTATTTAAATGTCGCATATACATGTGCATAATAAGTCGCGAAATACGACGAGAAGCGAGCAAAACACGGATCAGTAAAGAATGAAAGATTGAAGATGAAGCAAAGAGTGCCTGAAGGGTCCTAATGTAGACAAGGTGCCACATGATTGGAAGGGGCGACTGTTGTTTGCATCCTTAAGGGATTATAAGTCCGTTCCCATCTCTTACGCTAACCTTCACACCAATGGCGGCTGCGCTGCGTAACTGCCACATGGTGGGTGGATTTGCACAAGTTCGGATCCCCCACCCTGCTTTAATTTCATATGTCTGCCGTTAACATTACGTCTCAGGAGCCTCACACCGTTCGTTCCCTTACACCAACCAGGTGATTCACTGCTATGCACCCCCTTAAGGCGGAGTTACTACCACAGGCAATTTAATCGCCTCCTACGTGTCCCTTGCTATCTGTGATGTCACCTTGTTCTGACTAACCATGTTACGGTATCAATATCCCTGACTCACAGTCTGTGTGTATCTCTCTCTTTTCCTCCTCCTCCGTTGTTGTTGTTGAGAGAGATACACACAGACTGTGAGTCAGGGATATTGATACCGTAACATGGTTAGTCAGAACAAGGTGACATCACAGATAGCAAGGGACACGTAGGAGGCGATTAAATTGCCTGTGGTAGTAACTCCGCCTTAAGGGGGTGCATAGCAGTGAATCACCTGGTTGGTGTAAGGGAACGAACGGTGTGAGGCTCCTGAGACGTACCGTTAACGGCAGACACATGAAATTAAAGCAGGGCGGAGGATCCGAAATTGTGCATATCCGCCCACCATGTGGCAGTTACGCAGCCCAGCCACCATTGGTGCGAAGGTTAGCGTAAGCGATAGGAACGGAGTTATAATCCCTTAAGGATGCAAACAACAGTCGCCCCTTCCAATTATGCGGCACCTTGCCTACATTATGACCCTTCAGGTCCTCTTTGATTCATCTTCAATCTTTCATTCTTTACTGATCCGTGTTTTGCTCGCTTCTCGTCGTATTTCGTCACTTATGATACACATGCATTTGCGATATTTAAGTAACAATTACATGTATAGGGGTACAATAGTTCAGTTCTTGTTAAAATTGAGCGACTGCCTTCCAAATGCATTCCTTTCTCCTGTCTGTGTGGCTGGTGCTGTTCGTTTCCATTTTTCCGGAGTTTGTCACAGGTACGGCGACACGCACCCAAGAAATTGTTCTTTGCTGCGACAACAATAAAAAGCACACAGTTACTTTATCTGGACATGCGCGGAAGATTATCAACCTTGTTACAACTTAATAACCGGACACATCACTCACTATCTTGCACAGATACAATTTTTTTGAGTCTTGGACCATTGGGTTCAGGTCGCGTAACACTACCTCTTCCACATACCTCTTGACTGGAGAACTACTCTTGACTTCGGAAGGTACATTCTCCTGTCAATACAGAGACAAAAATTGGTCATTCGGAGCTCTTCATTCCGCTTTGACTGGTTAATTCACCGTGGGTTCCTATATTTCTTCTCAATTTTACCAAAACCCAGGAGATCTGCATTTCTTACTTCGGTACCATATCCTATCCTTCAAGACTTCAAAGTGTTTCAATGTATTTCCCTCGGAGACTTCACGTGGTTCTACAGACGATCAACGCATCATATTCAGAAAGTATGTTTACTTCCCGACCTATAAATCGGGGGCAGGACAGGTACCAGAAGCGCAATAGGCACTCACCTAAA
The DNA here is from genome assembly GCA_944474145.2 of Dicrocoelium dendriticum. Lineage (NCBI taxonomy): Eukaryota > Metazoa > Platyhelminthes > Trematoda > Plagiorchiida > Dicrocoeliidae > Dicrocoelium > Dicrocoelium dendriticum. The sequence goes on along the minus strand of OX104061.1, from coordinate 4,696,738 downwards.
GCATCAGCCGGCAGAAAAATGATACGCAACTTAACTGCGTATAACGTAGCAAACAAAGAATCAACAAGAAACAGCCGGTTACAAATTATCATTCAATGGATTAACGGCAGTGTTTCAGGACGTGGTGGGTTTTCGCCCGGCAAGCGTTCTTATAAAAATCCACGAATGTCCGTTTAACAACCCTGCAATGTGGCGAATGCGACTCGCCACCGAATAAAGTCACGGCCCACAACTTCACATTGGCATGTCAACTAGCGTCCTCATTCTAGATAGTTCGTTACACTGGAACTTCTACATTTGCATATACGGTCGTTTCTTTCTACGAATTCCCGCACATACTGTCGCCCTTTTACTTCCACGAAATCACCGTTGACCTTTCCGTTACTTATGCGCGAACTCACTGTATTGTCATATCTCTCTCGAGCGTGCTCTTCCATTATCTTCCAATGGATCATTCAGGATTATTAATCAATTATTAGCCGAGGTAGGACTGCAATATCTGGCTGACCGATTAGGTACTATCAAACGGGTCCCGAGCACATGACAGCCAAGTTCTTGTTTCATATTTTCATTGTTGTACAGTTCCAAGCATGGGCAGATAAGCAATATTTTACTGCCACCGTTACAGTTGCCGTTAAAGGTCTGTACAGTAGTACGTACCCGCTCCCGCCTCAATGGACGTGCCTCGCATAGTCGAGAATAAAATATTTCTTTATTTATCTAACTTCCTAGGCGAAGAAACGCGCCACGTCCCCTGCAAAACCGATCGAAACCGAGTTCTAATGGTAGACTCATGGTGTGATTACGTCTCGTTGTGATACTTTTTTACTGATAGCAGCGTTACCGCACGTATCGTTGCAGGATACGCGGAAACTCTTCACAAGGAAGGCACATTGAATGACCTACAGTGATTCAACCTCCGAGTCAATAAGATCTTTCCATATGGTTTCCTCGGTGTTACTATCAGTAATTAACCAGACTGGGGAAGTCCCTGACGATAAGCCGACCGCGAAACCGACTACTACGTATAGTCCTATCAAGCATGGAAGGATGCAAAACTTGAAGGCGCTTTGCATTAAAACTCCAGGTATTAAAGCGCGCGTTCAGCCGGACCTCCCACTGGCCGATCAAGTAAAGTTAAAGCAAGCCAACCAAAACCTTAAGAGCAGACAGGCGGCTGGTAAACAAAGCCATCGTCTTGTGTGTGTTCAGTCGGTCAGCCGGAAGTCAAATCTTACCCTACCAGAACCCCTTGTAGCATATGACACAGAGCTGGGCGTGCCGAGTTTCTATGGGTAGTACTTAGCAACGTGCGTAGCTTAAGGAATAAGGTACACGAGGCGCGCCTACTTGTAGACAAATGCCGTCCCTACAAAAGGTTTCACTGAAACGTGCTTGTCCCCGAATTTTACAGACGGTGAAGTATGTTTACCTGGCTGGCCACTCCTTAGATTTTATCTATTTGCTGGCCACCAACATAGGGACGTCACTGATTGTGAGTTGTAAACTTACCGAGTGGAGGACTTGCTTTTGACATTCGCCGGAGCAAACTGTCGTAGCCCTGCCGATTATTGTGTGAACTTCTGCTCAGGCTACAGTTGTAATGGTAAATTACAGTCCCGGAAGTATTTTCAAAGAGATGATTCAATTTATTTTTACTCAGACTGCCAATAGCCGTCTAATACTGGAAGACTTCAACCACCCATAAGTCTGCTGAGCCTATCGACGTTGCAGTTCGGCAGTGGGCACTTTCGGTTCGGAGCTCTACGAGCTAAGGTTGCACCTTCCTTTGCATCTATTGATGAACCGCCAAACTAGAAATTCGAGCAACCAGCTTCCGTCTAACTGGGATCTCATTTTCCCGAATTCACACGAGTCCCTAAATGCTATTACATACAGCTATCCTCTAAGAGCCAGTGACCGTCTGCACATTCTTTCGATGTGCATTAACTTATTGTCACCAGGCCACCACTGAGGCATGTCCAGTACAGAATACTGGCAAGCTGACTTGGACCACATTGCACCCAATTCTTACTCAGTATTTTGCTGACTAAGAAATGCGTAACGAACCCGCATTGGACAAAGAGGTGACAGTTTCGCCTGTTAAGGACGGATTCAGCCACATAGAGCAACTGCACTCATCATCCCATCACAAGTCCAGCGTGGATAGTCGGACAACATTTGCACAACCCGGACAAGTATACCACAGAGGAAGCCTGCGTCCATTGCCAATATTTTTATTTACCTGCACCACGCCTTACCCGAACCTACTACTCCTTTGCATTTTCACTGCTTTTGACAAACACTGCCGGATCATTATCAAGCCAAGCGGTCAACCAGCAAAGAACTTTGTCCGTCAGCCCACTACAAATAACAAACTGCGTACTCGGTCTGGACGATGCACCGCCGGTTTGCGTTACTGTTCAAATTAATCAACGGCTGTGTTCTAGGGCGTGGCGTGTTTCCGCCTGACAGGTGATCCCCGTCTACAAAAGCCACAAATGTCCGCTTCAAAACTCTGTGACGTGGCGAACGTGACACGCCACTGAATAAAACCTTAGCTTACTATTTCACATTGAGTCAGGCATCAGCTTTTTACATACAACGTATGCACTCGATTCTTCCATGGTGAATGCTTTGCTGAGGCCAAGAACATTCGGTGCTTTTAATGTAGGAGGGTTGCACCGAAATCATACTTTGGCTCGTGCGCTCCTGGATTACTACAGGGCTAAACATGCCGTACTAGAATATTGGCACAACAGTTAGGACTGATTTTTCCGCCCCTTAGCAAAATCATGCTCCTGGGTCGGACTATGGCCTGACAAAATTGTTATCCGTATGAACTAAGAACATATTGAGTATACATTTCATTGAAACGGAATGATTTAGCACTTCAAAGCAACTATGCTTGTATGCATATTTCATCGCGTCTTTACCGGTATGCCTCGTTATACCAAGAACATACCATTCATTTATTCATGCATGGTACTCCCCGCTACTTTCCTATGTGCATATTGCGAAGCCACATCACTTGCTGCGCATTCACCGTTATTCTTTACGCCACACTCACATGAACCCAGCTGTTTGTGCCATCCCTGTTATGCTTGTACTTCATCAGCTCTTTTCTAGTTAAACACCTGTAGTTCTTGGTCTATTTGTCGCTGAATTGTTACTGCAATTAATGGCAGACCGACCATGCCCATACGAACGTGCCGGAACTCACAAACAAGGATATTCTTTAGTTTTACTTCTCTCTTATTGGTACAGTTTCAAGCATGAAAGTCTGCACACTAGGCGATCGTCACTGTTACAATTGCACCTATTTGATCATGCATCCGTGGGCACGCCCCGCATAGTGCAGAATAAAAATTCTTTATAGTAGTTGTCGGCCAGACGATAACGCCATGCGAGACAAAGCTTCAGTTCCGTGTTGCGCGATCGCCGTGGCTGACACCGTTGAGACAGCCCTGGAACAATATAAGGCGTATCACACCGATGTCTCTACTCCGCTCTTCCCACCCATTAAAAACGGGGCGCAGCCTACTTGGATAGGTCATTTGGGTAATTACCTGCCCAGAAAGCGCCCTAAGGGCGGTTGAAATTAACAAGTTCTTTTATCAAGCAACACCTACGAAAGTTATTGTGCGGTTAGAAATAAGTGAAAGCAACAACTTAGGACTCTTCGTCTTTAGTAGGCGGAAGATGTGGCTGGCACAGCCGCAAAAAGTCCAAAGTACTTTGCTTATGTAATGAGGAGCAGCGATAAAACCTCGTCTATACCGGCTTTACTACAAGCGGGCGAAACCCGTGGGCATACGGACTATGATACAGCTTGTATAATTAGCGAACAGTATACTGGCGTCATTTCTCTTGAGGCCTGTCCACCTTAGGTGGTGCTGGTCACAAAACGTCCCTGAGGATTCGTGCCTAACGGCAATCAGCATACCGGTTATACAAGCCTTCGGGCTATTGCAAAGGTTCTGGCCCGTATGCAATTCATCCGAAGCTGCTGCATTAATTGGCTGCAGAGCTAAGTGGCCGTCTCACATGCTAGTTTACAATATCGCATGACAACCGTACGTTACCTACGGAATGGTACCAGGCACTCATCTATCCGCTTTCTAAGCGCGGTGTTGGAGCTCTGTCCGCGAACTACCGGCCTGCCAGCTTGGCAAGCGTGGTAGGTAAATTGTTTAAAACTCGGTCAGAAATTCCGTGGAGAACCACTGATTAAATTTAACCTTCTCAATGCTGCATAGCATGAATTCCGTAACGGATGTTCGTGTCTGACAACTGTATTCATAGCCCTGAAAGGTGGCTGCGGTAGTAGACAATGGTACCACTACTGACTTGCTTTACATTAACTTCTCGAAAGTCTTTGTTACTGTCTGACGGCAACGACTCTCATTAAAGTTGAAACTAGATGAAGCGTCTGGGGGCGCCTTTAACTTGCTGTGTGTTTTCCTAGAGCGGAGAGACCAGTGTATGCGTTTGGGACGTAGCCGTTCTCTTAGACAAGCTGCTCTTAGTAGCGTTCCTCAGCGCACGGTTCTAGCGCCGATGTTGCAAATCATGTCAATGACCTACCGCGGGAGTTTGAACTACCGTCGTTATTGTCTGCAGCTGAACTAAAGCTCCGGAATATTGTGGATATCCCTGAGGTTTTGAGGCCATTCTGGTTGCCTTGGATAGGCCCTGGGACTGGTCCACCTTATGTTTGTTGCCTAAAACTCAAGTGAGATGTTCTGTCCGGCGCATTGGATATACTAGGTTCCCCACGCGCTGTCAACTTGGTGGAAGTATACCCCCTGTCGTCACACATGAAGTTGATCTAGGTATCGTCTCCACCTCAATGCTTTACTCTGGGGACAAGTGGAGGAAGACAGCTTGTAGTTGGTGCTGTATGAGGAAGTTTAATCGCCGCTCCTTCCGTGTCCTACGGCCGATACCTTTGTGAAGCTGTTCTCAGCTTCAGTGTTGCCCTACTTCGAGTACTGGATCCAGGCTTGTTCACCTTGTCTTGTGAGGGACAAAATGGAGCCGAAGTTGGTTTTGCAAGTTGGCACAAGGTTAGGGCAGGGATTCCGCTGGCATACGCATCCCGGGCGTTTGCTCAGCTTGGGTATGTACTCAACGCACTACCACGGAATTAGAAAAGACTTGATCCGCACTTACGGTATCTTAACGGATAATATCGGTCCAGATTTGTCCTAGCTATTTAGTCCCGCCAAGCGGCCTGGTCACCGAGGTACTTGTTGAAGCTGCACAAACTGCGTCCTGACCGGGGGAGGACGACACCTAGCTTATTGCACCGAGTTATTGAACTCAGAACCTCGCTTCCGGAGTACGTCGTTAGGGAGTATAGAGTTGAGGGTTTTATGCGGCTGGTAGGTGTCCTTGAGTGACAGTACCGAAAATACTCCTTCACCTAACCGACTTGTATTTTTACTTTCCGTTCGTTTATTTATATTACTTCTTACGGTTTGGTCTTATCATAGTTTAGCTGACATTCCACAACTTGTTTGCTTAGCTTATCCTTCACTCTCTTACTTCATATAAATCGGCTTTGCAGACACTGCTGGGCAGGAGGAGGTGGGCAGTAATTATTTGTACAGGGTGTGATATTGTCTTTGTTTAGACTATTCAAGAGCTCAAGCCGACCAAACTATTTTCAAGCCAACTAGACGCAAAAGAAAAACGCTCGTGATTATCCTATGGCTACCGAGCCAACTAAACTTGAACTTGAAATTGTTCCAGCCTCACTGGGCCTGAACTAGGATAGAAACAGAGATGTGAGACACAACTTAAAACCACTAAACAAACAAATTCAAGGCAACCTAAAACTGATGGCTTTAGTGTATTTAATATTGGCAACAATTCGAGATAACGATAGAACGTAAGGACCAGTATTTTCGGACAAATTTCTAGGCCGTCTCTGCTTGGCGTTCGTAAGGGTTGCAACAGGCGGACTCTCGGGAAGGTGGATCAATATGACGCGCGAAATAAACTCGCTGGCCGCGAACTCCAGGTACATATGCGTCACTGCATTGCAATGATAACTAATTGTACTGGCGGCATGTAAACAACCAAAAGAATGAATGCCAATTTAAAAGTAGTTCTTTGCTTTTGAACTGGCGTAGCGTTTAGTTCTAATGAATGGCTATGTAAGTTTAAATAAGGGGCGGAAATAAGAAAGGCGCCTTATGTAAGTAACACTAGGTTAGCAGGCGGTAAAAGCAGACTCGATGGTTAGGGTATCTGCAAGGAATTTACATGAAGCATAAGGTGCTGTGCTGTTGTAGTAACATGAAGTAATGTCAGAAAGGCAGGAGTACCCAAGGGAAAGGAATAACGTATAATTCAGAGGCGTCCATGCTTTGCTAAGTTATGTATTTTGCCCTAAGTAACGATGTGTACATGTGCTCATGTTTGATAGGATGAATTAGTTTTAACGTAATCCAGCGGCTAATGCTACCGCCACAACTTGCAATGATGTAAGGATAAAAATGCATTTAAACCCATGCCACGAACTAGCTTGTCAGTATGGTGAAAAATTACCATGGGTAACTTAAGTGAATCGTGCACCCTGTGAGTGCCTGTAAGACTGCTTCCGGCCGGGCTACCTTTTCCTGTTCCTAGGGGCGAAAAGGGCTAATTGATTAATGGATAAAATCAATGTGGTTACATCCAACGCACCACAGATAAATACTTTGAAAATGACCGTGGAAGTGACACGCTTTGTGGAACCGTTAGCTTTGCCAGTCAATTTGTTGAAGATGTGAACAGCTGCCCGTATAGCAACGCCCACGTACCGATACACTACCCCAAGCTGTTCGAGCGAAGCTCCGGACTGTACGACAGTGTTCGAACGTCGAAAGCGGAAATTCCGGCGAGAAGACACGGATCGATTATCATTGCCACCGGAAAGGGTTTACCCGCTATCCTAAAGAAGGCAAATGACGAAGGCTATTAGAGCACATACATTGCGGGGCGTAATTCAGTGTTCGTAGGCTGGGGACTTTGCTCTGAATAACTGCGTTTAGCATGGTGCATAACCACGAGCATTTGAGAGACGAAGCATTAAATTGGTCTACTAGAAACCATCGGTTAGGGGCGGAAGAGTTAGAGATAAGCAGTGCAATGCTTGCTCTTCGAAGCCGCTGTTACAAGATCCTATTTTACGTCCGATCGAAGTTCGTTACCTACCAGTCCAACTCGGACGTCCGCAATCTACGAGCGCGGCAAGTTTACAGGCGCCACAATGCAGGCAACGTGATGTTTGTTTGTATAGCCTTAAGCGCAATGTATTACGATGTATACTGGCCAGTAAATTAGAGTTTAACCAACCAGGGCGAGTTCGGTGTTTGCGCGGCGGAAACAATCGGATCAACTAATTCGTATACTCTACACCCAAAATGCTGGAATTGTACCACAGGTTTGTCGACTTTTTGCTTATTGAAGGCACCTTCTCCAATAACAAATACATATCTTCATGCTAACCGCTTATAGTCGATGGCTGTTGAAAATGTCTGCTGGTTGCCATTGCGTTGCTTTGGCGGAAGAAGTAGACCGATGTCAGAATGTTCCTCAGCACGTGTCTAGAGTTTGTAGGTGGTGCATCTGGAATCACCTGCATCATGTCCGATGGTGCCCTGGTTGCTGCCGACGCCGTACTTAAGGTCTATGCTTGCGTACCTTATATCCTAGGCTGCCTCAATATATTTAGAAAATTTATCGAACGTTTTCCGCAATCCATATCATACAGTGGACGACTCACCGCGACGTACAAGTAAAGTGCTGAAGATATTTACCTAATTTCGTATTCACTCTTAATAATAATATAGCTTCCCTCCACTAATAAATTCCAATATTATTCACAAGCCTGTAGACAAGCCAACAGCAGGACACCCTGTACTGATAAGAAACGCATCCAGGACACGAATATGCTGGCGTCCATGCATCGCTGCCTGAAGGTGCAAAAACGGTAAAAGCGAATTAGTTCGCAAGAAGCCATAAGCGTGTCACGCATGAGCACAACGTGGTTGATATGAAATCGACAAAAGCAATATCGGATGCATCCTGGCGCAACCTCCGTATAGTTGGTCATCCAAGGATAGACTGCTTATTCATCCGATTGACGTCACACGCTATTTTTGTAATAGCGTATTACGTTAGTACAACATATGCCGTTGTGATTCTCAGCAACGGTGAGCATGCAATTTTTATTTGCGTATGTCGACTGGAGGCGTTAAACCACTACAGTCGTACATGTACTGGCACAAGTAACGTGAATAGTTGAGGCTTTAGCTTGTTAACTAAATGTCGACCGCACAACCTTTCTACCCGAAAGTGCTTGGAAAGCACCACAATAACAAGGCGAGATAAATGTGCGGGCATTGTCTTCATGGCACCTTAGTAGTAATTTTTAGTAGTACACCCCGTGAACAGTGCACACCCCAGCTGCCTACGGGTAGAGACGGATAACATGACAACCACGGAATACTACGGAACCCGGAGCCGTAATAAAAGCTGAAGCAAGACTATGATGTTTGCTAGAGGAAACTGCTGTCCGCGCCAAGGGACACCAGTAAAAAATGAAATAATGATGTCTAATATTAGCAAATGCCAATGCAAGCACGACCAACCCGACCTTGGTTATGTAGTTATAGCAGTATTGTGACAAACCTTCAACTGAGAATAACACTTGCAAGGTTGTGGTAGTATAGGTGGTTACATGAAGGAACGGAAGGTGCGCGGTATGGAGCGTAGTTGGAAAACGTGTAAGCACCGGTTGGGATTAATCTCTGACCAAATTAGACGGTTACCGTATGCAGCGAACGTAATGTCTTGTAACTGACCACATCCTAGCAGGACGCACCGGCGAAGAGTCACCACATATTGCCACCACTTATTGCCAACAGTCGTATGGATGATATATAAGCCAAACGACTGCGGCAGTCAGTGTACTATTCCTAATCTGTTACGCCTTTGCAGCACACAGTGGAGTAATATCACCATATATGATAATCATTGCAAACCGGGTTATAAGAAGTGTGAAAGACAAAAGCTAGCGGTGAATACTGTGAGGTTGTACCAAGTTCCAGTTATTCGGCTAAGCATGTAAAGGCAACGCCAGTGTGCTGCGAGGGCTTAAGTCGTTGTGCACGGCAGGTAACTTGTTCTGCTGCTGTTATGTTTGCGACCAAGTGTGAAGTCTCATATTCAGGTTTCATGTAGGTGTGTGTGACAGTGTTGCTGCTCCTGCGCTTGAAAAGTGTGCAGGTTTGTTGAAGACCGTAGCGAAAGCATTCACGCACAATCAGCTGTGCTCATCCGTTAACAAGGAAAGCACCAGCAACTTGTGCTTCCCCGATAAATGTGCCGGGTTCAATGGAACCTTTAAGTTGTCTGCGTATTTTTCACCAAACCGGACTATACTTTCGAACCAAAACACGCAATCTACATAACACTGCTAAATCCGTTGCAGCAGTCTTGTGTGATGTATACTATGTGGTCAGTGAGCGTGTTGACTATCATCCGTTTACGTACCACGAGAGAAGATACTGGGATACCAGACTACTAAGGCCACAGCAACGTGGGGCCATCGTCCTCATGTATAAAACGGATTAGCCGCACGAGATGGACGCGCAAAGCATAGAGGAGCCCATAGGTAAATCGCTCCAGTGCAGTAAGCTAATCAAACTGCTTGCATCGGTATCCGGTTAAAAATTGGCGCAATTTCAGTGAGTTGCACAATATGTCAGACAACGTTATAGTTTTATAATAAACGGTAAACCACTTGTTATACCCACATTTGAGTGGTTATTTTGTCCTGTATGCTAAAAGCATAGAATAGTTTGACAGTGCGTGATTTCATAAGGCTGCTAATAAGATGTACACGCGGTGCTCGATCATGGACATCACCACTCTGCACTTAGGGTTGCTAAACCGTTTCACTACGTTAATTGTTTTTAGCTGCAAGTTTAAATACCACATGAAAGTACCAACGTATGGCTAAAAATTGCGTCAGGTGCGACAGCTTGCCATTCGGCTTATGCTCTTTGTGACGCATGCTGTTACATGTAGTATATTATCTTCTTAATGGCTGCTTTGTAATCTGATATCGACATGTTTCCTCCCTACCCAATGAAACCATTTGTAAAAACGGATGTTATACGTTTAGCTGAATCAAAGGTCCTATCCTGTGTTATAACAAATCCGTATGTTGTCAACATGTTATGCGCTTTCTACTCGTAAATAGCCGCTGTAAAACGTCGGTAAATTTTGTTCTACGTCCCATCATGCGGGAAAATCCGTGCCTTACTTTGTCGAGCCGAAACTTCATTTGTTCATTTGTTTGGTAACAGAACTTTTGGAATGAAGGAAATAACATACGCAATAGTGTCTTTGCGATTGCTCACAAGCGTCATAATATCGGAACTTTTGGATCCTGTGGTCAACAGGTTACGATATCGCAATGCAGTTGTTTGGATGGGGTTGTCATATTAAGTGCTGCTGGTCCAACCTAATCATATTCCCTCCTGTATCGGCATCTTTATTTGTTCCCATGGTTGTGTAAGTACCTTGCCCCCAAAAGCCCACCGTTATAGACTGTTGGTACACACTGTTTAAGTTAGCTCAGCTGCGCCATAGAAACCCAGTCGTGCTATCATCTTTGTGGATTATAATCTTGCATACCTTCCTAAATGTTACGCATGTTCATTAGCGGTGCTCACTTGGCATTTAGGTTAATTCACAGCACATTTGCTTACACCGTTACTAACGTGGCGTATACAAAGGGATTTTCGTCCGACTATTTCGTTCTCCTTCGCCGACTTACGGAATCTGTGTTGTAGATGTCTGACAAAAAGGACGACGCCTCTTCTTTATGCAGTGTTCAAATGGTATATAAAACTCTCTCAAGCTAGGGATTTGACGTCACTGCTCATGCACTATACGCAGCTGTTTTGCACTGCACCAAACTTTCATTTAAGCGCAGTAACATACGAGCTCCGTTGCACTGATATTCCCTTTCATCCGCTTAGTGTGATGGTGGCGCGTGCGAAGGTACCAACCTGTCATATTAACAAGGCACGATGGAGTTTAGGTCACAGTCCGCAAGAAGGTAACGGATGATCGGTGGACATTCAGCACCGAAACGATAGATAGGTCCGCATGTCAGCCTGGAACTTGCATGAAGAAAAGCAAGCTTGTGAAATTGGTAACCTTTTACATAAGTCGCAAAAGAGAATACACGGATCTCTGACGTACCCTTTAGATGTACCTAAACAAATTTGGGAACATTTAACATGTCGTGTCCAGCTGTCAACCAAGCAACTGCTTGCGCGGAGACATCGACACCGTAAACACATGATAGCAGGTGTGTCCGTACACTCATTGCATTGCACTACGCGTGCTCGGAAAGTACGTAAAAACAAAGCGTATGCTACGCTGAGTTCTCGTGTCAGACACGGGAATGTATCATGCCACACAATTTTGCGTTCCCAATTATCTGTACACTTGATTATTACTGCAGATACTCCTGGTTGCTATTATATGACTTACTATGGCGTGCGCCAGTTGTCAAGTATTTCGGTTATACTCGGGTTATGTCAAAAGCACCGCCCCAAAGCTATCCATGTGAAGTACGCCGAGGCAACTTTCAGTGACTTTGCCACAAACCACCCTACACAGCCTTACGAGATAGGCGAGGAGCAATCGTTCAGCAAAATGGTTGCAATGGGAACTGCGTGGGTAGGACGACGCAAGGGTCGCCTGTTCCAGTATGGTCGCAAGTACATAGTAAATGACCTACCTCTTACGGCAGAAGATTAAGAGCAACAGACTCCTATTATGTTCAACATATACTTGACTACCGTATCACAGGATAGGATATTTGGGTAAGGTCATCGTGGAATATCCGTTATCCTACGAGGTTTCGATAAGGAACGAGCATACGTGTCATAAACAGATGTACAATGCAGCCATTAAGCAGATAATATACTGTATGTAACAGCATGCCTCGCAAAGAGCATAAGCCGAATGGCAAGCTGTCGCACCTGACGCAATTTTTAGCCATACGTTGGTACTTTCATGTGGTATTTAAACATGCAGCTAAAAACAATTAACGTAGTGAAACGGTTTAGCAACCCTAAGGGCAGAATAGTGATGCCATGATGGAGCACCGCATGTGCAGCTTATTAGCAGCCCTATAAAAAGCACGCATTGTCAAACTATTCTATGCTTTTAGCATACAGGACGAAATAACCACCCAAATAAGGGTATAAGAAGTGGTTTACCGTTTATTATAAAACTATAACGTTGTCTGACATATTGTACAACTCATTGAAATTGCGCCAATTTTTAACCGGATACCGATGCAAGCAGTTTGATTAGCTTACTGCACCGGAGCGATTTACCTACGGGCTCCTCTATGCTTTGCGCGTCCATCTTGTGCGGCTAATCCGTTTTATACATGAGGACGATGGCCCGACGTTGCTGTGGCCATAGTAGTCTGGTATCCCAGTATCTGCTCTCATGGTACGTAAACGGATGATAGTCAACACGTTCACTGACCACATAGTATACATCACACGAGACTACTGCAACGGATTTAGCAATGTTATGTAGATTGCGTGTTTTGGTTCGAAAGTATAGTCCGGTTTGGTGAAAAATACGCAGACAACTTAAAGGTTCCATTGAACCCGGCACATTTATCGGGGAAGCACAAGTTTCTGGTGCTTTCCTTGTTAACGAATGAGCACAGCTGATTGTGCGTGAATGCTTTCGCTACGGTCTTCAACAAACCTGCACACTTTTCAAGCGCAGGAGCAAAAACACTGTCACACACACCCACTTGAAACCTGAATATGAGACTTCACACTTGGTCACAAACATAACAGCAGCAGAACCAGTTACCTGCCGTGCACAACGACTTAAGCCCTCGCAGCACACTGGCGTTGCCTTTACATGCTTAGCCGAATAACTGGAACTTGGTACAACCTCACAGTATTCACCGCTAGCTTTTGTCTTTCACACTTCTTATAACCCGGTTTGCAATGATTATCATATATGGTGACATTATTCCACTGTGTGCTGCAAAGGCGTAACAGATTAGGAATAGTACGCTGACTGCCGCAGTCGTTTGGCTTATATATCATCCATACGACGGTTGGCAATAAGTGGTGGCAATGTGTGTTGACTCTTCGCCGGTGCGTCCTGCTAGGATGTGGTCAGTTACAAGACATTACGTTCGCTGTATACGGTAACCGTCTAATTTGGCCAGAGATTAATCCCAACCGGTGCTTACATGTTTTCCAACTACGCTCCATACCGCGCACCTTCCGTTCCTTCATGTAACCACCTTTACTACCACAACCTTGCAAGTGTTATTCTTAGTTGAAGGTTTGTCACAATACTTCTATAACTACATAACCAAGGTCGAGAGGTCGTGCTGGCATTGGCATTTGCTAATATTAGACATCATTATTTCATTTTTTAATGGTGTCCCTCGGCGCGGACAGCAGTTTCCTCTAGCAAACATCATAGTTTTGCTTCAGCTTTTCTTACGGCTCCGGGTTCCGTAGTATTCCGTGGTTGTCATGTTATCCGTCTCTACCCGTAGGCAGCTGGGGTGTGCACTGTTCACGGGGTGTACTACTAAAAATTACTACTAAGGTGCCATTAAGACAATGCCCGCACATTTATCTCGCCTTGTTATTGTGGTGCTTTCCAAGCACTTTCGGGTGGAAAGGTTGTGCGGTCGACATTTAGTTAACAAGCTAAAGCCTCAACTATTCACGTCACTTGTGCCAGTACATGTACGACTGTAGTGGTTTAACGCCTCCAGTCGACATACGCAAATACAAATTGCATGCTCACCGTTGCTGAGAATCACAACGGCATATGTTGTACTAACGTAATCCGCTATTACAAAAATAGCGTGTGACGTCAATCGGATGAATAAGCAGTCTATCCTTGGATGACCAACTATACGGAGGTTGCGCCAGGATGCATCCGATATTGCTTTTGTCGATTTCATATCAACCACGTTGTGCTCATGCGTGACACGCTTATGGCTTCTTGCGAACTAATTCGCTTTTACCGTTTTTGCACCTTCAGGCAGCGATGCATGGACGCCAGCATATTCGTGTCTTGGATGTGTTTCTTATCAGTACAGGGTGTCCTGCTGTTGGCTTGTCTACAGGCTTGTGAATAATATTGGAATTTATTAGTGGAGGGAAGCTATATTATTATTAAGAGTGAATACGAAATTAGGTAAATATCTTCAGCACGTTACTTGTACGTCGCGGTGAGTCGTCGACTGTATGATAGGGATTGCGGAAAACGTTCGATAAATTTTCTAAATATATTGAGGCAGCCTAGGATATAAGGTACGCATGCATAGACCTTAAGTACGGCGTCGGCGGCAACCAGGGCACCATCGGACATGATGCAGGTGATTCCAGATGCACCACCTACAAACTCTAGACACGTGCTGAGGAACATGCTGACATCGGTCTACTTCTTCCGCCAAAGCAACGCAATGGCAACCAGCAGACATTTTCAACAGCCATCGACTATAAGCGGTTCGCATAAAGATATGTATTTGTTATTGGAGAAGGTGCCTTCAATAAGCAAAAAGTCGACAAACCTGTGGTACAATTCCAGCATTTTGGGTGTAGAGTATACGAATTAGTTGCTCCGATTGTTTCCGCCGCACAAACACCGAACTCGCCCTGACTGGTTAAACTCTAATTTACTGGCCAGTATACACCGTAATACATTGCGCTTAAGGCTATACAAACAAACATCACGTTGCCTGCATTGTGGCGCCTGTAAACATGCCGCGCTCGTAGATTGCGGACGTCCGAGTTGGGCTGGTAGGTAACGAACTTCGATCGGAAGTAAAATAGGATCTTGTAACAGCGGCTTCAAAGAGCAAGCATTGCACTGCTTATCTCTAACTCGTCCGCCCCTAACCGATGGTTTCTAGTAGACCAATTTAATGCTTCATCTCTCAAATGCTCGTGGTTATGCACCACGCTGAACGCAGTTATTCAGAGCGAAGTCCCCAGCCTACGAACACTGAATTACGCCCCGCAATGTATGTGCTCTAATAGCCTTCGTCATTTGCCTTCTTTAGGATAGCGGGTAAACCCTTTCCGGTGGCACTGACAATCGATCCGTGTCTTCTCGCCGGAATTTCCGCTTTCGACGTTCGAACACTGTAGTACAGTCCGGAGCTTCGCTCGAACAGCTTGGGGTAGTGTATCGGTACGTGGGCGTTGCTATACGGGCAGCTGTTCACATCTTCAACAAATTGACTGGCAAAGCTAACGGTTCCACAAAGAGTGTCACTTCCACGGTCATTTTCAAAGTATTTATCTGTGGTGCGTTGGATGTAACCGCATCGATTTTATCCATTAATCAATTAGCCCTTTTCGCCCCTAGGAACAGGAAAAGGTAGCCCGGCCGGAAGCAGTTTTACAGGCACTCACAGGGTGCACGATTCACTTAAGTTACCCACGGTAATTTTTCACCATACTGTCAAGCTAGTTCGTGGCATAGGTTTAAATGCATTTTTATCCTTACATCATCGCAAGTTGGGGCGGCAGCATTAGCCGCTGGATTACGTTAAAACTAATTCATCCTATCAAACATGAGCACATGTACACATCGTTACTTAGGGCAAAATGCATAACTTAGCAAAGCATGGACGCCTCTGAATTATACGTTATTCCTTTCCCTTGGGTACTCCTGCCTTTCTGACATTACTTCATGTCACTGCAACAGCACAGCACCTTATGCTTCATGTATATTCCTTGCAGATACCCTAACCGTCGAGTCTGCTTTTACCGCCTGCAAACCTAGTGTTACTTACATAAGGCGCCTTTCTTATTTCCGCCACTTATTTAAACTTACCTAGCCATTCGTTAGAACTCAACTCTACGCACTCGTATGTTGCGGATGGCACGCTGCCTGCCTGCAGATTTATATGTAACTGGTCTTGACATGCCTAATTTCAGCAGGCTGCAATTAGCTTATCAATTTAGTTCTCCAAGGCATTATCCGCCTCGGTTATTATTATCCGACCTTGTGTATTTAAATACGTGTCAGAATGGAAAAACACATTTAAATCATTAAAACGACTCCCGTCGAAATCAAAACAGTTTGTAATACGGGATATTTGTAATCGGTGTTCGCCGTCTGCCTTTGATAACTCTTCAAATTTTTTTCGATTTATTGAATTGCCCTGTAATATTGGCGAAAGATAACGTGTAAATTAGCCGTATCATCTGTAGCGTAGGTGAAACCTTAATGTGTTGTTTTAATTGACCGCCAATACTGCTGGCTCCTTTGCTTATTTTACAGGGCTTGGCGGACCGAATGTACAATGAAAAGAGGAAAGCAAAAGCCATCTTCTGTACCTGTTTTTTGCAAACACGTGGTTGATATACTTGCTTGCCACGTACCACGCTATTCGCATGCCGCGCTGTTGGATACAGCTGTCTCGGTTCCGCTCGTCCGTTCTAGTATTCGACTCATTAGAGCACAGTCGTCTTGAATGCTTGCTGCTTCGTAAGAGTTACTGCGTTAATTACTCGGTCGCTGATGCCTGTGTGCCGTTCCTTTGTAGCCGGGACTACCCTTCCGTTTCTCGAATCAACCAGCCGGTATGTATTACGAATTGTCATTGCGGGCAGTTTTACAAGTATGATCAAAAGGGATTTCAGCACATGGTAGATTAAGTGTTGTGTACGAGGCACAAATTTGCAGATCCAATCCCTCAGTCGCACACCGCGTGTTTGCAGCCCTGGTGCTGACTTTGAAAGCTGGTATTTGCAGGCCGGTGGATACATTGCTGCAGCGCTAGAAACGTCACTCGGCTCGATCAGCCTCAGTTTCTTAATCTATGAAGCGTTGCTGATTTCTCTAACGATGAGGGTACTTGCTAATTCACCCGTGGAATAGATCTGGGCCACACTGCCCGAGTGAGCAGATAACACGAAATGGTTCCATCTCGCATTACCAGTCTTCTCATTGTCTTATTTAGGATGACCAAGGGAGCCCAGTGCTTTAAATCTCCAAAAATTGTTTCCAAATGCCACCCCGTTGCGTTCGACCGTGACACATTCTTCGCTCCGCATCAGCTGTCCTCGGAGAACGCAGATGCTTTCTTCGCAGCTCTCCGAATTTGGGCTCACAAAGGGTTTGCAGATCTTCGCTATGAAGATCAGGAGACGTGGAAATGTGAAAGGTACACGATGGGACTAAGCGACCAATACCTCTGTGACAAACAAACGTTAAAACTTCCTCGTTCGCTGGAGAAGGTTCTGGAAAAGGCCAGGAATCGGGAATTTCTGGAACAAGTCAAAACTGGTCGAACCCACCTTGGTCATGATTGTTGTCCACTATTACACCCATTAACCGACGTTTTCAAAGCTTGTCATAGGCCCCATTCCCCAACACGAAAATCCCCCTTGGAGTACTGCGTATACTGCCGGCGGTTCGGCAGAGGTGCCCAGCGCTGTCGCCACAACCCACCTATCCTATGTCAACAATCTAGTTGTAGGTCAACTTTGCACAATTGTCAGTTTTTGGCATCCACTTTCACTAGCAATCTACACTGCAAACCATTTACAACACCTGAGTGCTTAGATGATATTAGCGTGCACGTTTGTTTGATGCTGGTGCTTTGTGTTCTCGAATTCTCTTTGAGGTCGTCTACAGCTTTACGAACCTCTACACGGTTACCAGCCAGCAGCCTGTTATTGTCATTGCCAACGGGGTGCAGTTGAGAACATCGTTCCCTCTGCCTGCACGCGTAAAACTTGCTGAGGTTGTTGCCACTCACCACGTTATAGCTTGTCCAAATTTGACTTAGGAAGCTATGTTGGGAATGGATTTCCTCACCAGACATGGTTGTAACGTTGCACTTGAATGCGGGACCTTATTGACGAGTCCTGCCCCGACCATCATTGAGTATTAACAGGACGGTCGAAGAGCTTTTGCTATCGTAGCCACGTCTTCAGTAACATGACCTTTCTAAAAGGAGGTCATTGAGCCGATTATTGGACGCGCCAACCTTACCACAGACAGCAGTGACAAGTTAACCTCAGTGCTACGATAGCTGCACAGATGTTTTCGACAGCTGCTTCTCCTGGCTGTACGAACCTAGTTGGACCTGAGGTTGACACCATGTTCCATCGACCTATTCGGCAAAATGCGCGCAGGTTGCGGGTTCAGTTTGGACCATAATTGGAGTCAAGGAACGAGGAGATGCTGGACGAACGTATCATTAAACCTCCGTCCACACCGTGGGCGTCGCCGATCGTTGTAGTGAAGAAGCAAGACGGCAACTTGCGGCGTTGTGTTGATTATCGAAAGCTTACCACTGTAACATGTAAAGCTTCATTTCTACTGCCTCGTATTGAGGCCACATTCGATGCACTACATGGTTCATGCTGGTGCTCTACGTTTGATCTTACCTGTGGTTGCTGGATAGTAGAAGTAAGACCCAAGGACCGTGCGAAAACGGCGGTCGCTGTTTCCAACCGCCTAGATGACATTGAAAGGATGCCTTTTGATCTGGTTAATGATCCGTCTACGTTTCAGCGACTAATGCATGAAGCTCTGCAGGGTCTGAACCTGGTAGCTGTTTACTTTATATAGACGACATTAATCACTTGCGGGCGATCGATTGACAAGCATAACCGGCGGCTGCGCCTCGTAATGGATAGGCTGCACGTGACTGGTATGAAACTAGGAGGTCAAAAGGTCGTTTTCTCTTGCGTAAAGTTAAGTACTTAGGGCACATTATCTCCCATGAAGGTGTGAGGCCCGACCACGCCAAATGTGAAAAGTTACTTCCTGGCAACAACCTAAAAGGACAGCAGAACTCCATAGTAGCTACGAATTGGCTCCGTACTATCGATGGTTTATTTTTAAGTTTGCGGCCATCTCAGCTCCCTTACATCGTTTAAGTGAGAAAGGAGGAAAATTCTATTTGAGTAACGAATGTCAGAATGCTGTTGCACAGTTGATAGTTCAGCTTACAATACCCCAATGTTGGCTCCCCTGACACCTCACCAGAGTCGGGAGCTTTTGTTTTGGATACAGGTGCGAGCAGTGCAGCGATCGACGCAGTTTTATCCCAGAGAACTCCGGAGGGCGCAATTGTGATCTCCTACGCTAATCGCCGCTTAGATAAGCGCGAGAGGAAGTACAGCACCAGTCGACGGGAACTACTGTCACTGGCCAGCTTCTTGCGACATTTTAGGCCGTACCTACTTGGAAAGTCATTTCAGGTTCGCACTGCTCACCAGTCACTACAGTGGTTAAAAGCTTACTTGAGCCGGAGAGTCTGATAGCACGATGGCAGCAACAGCTTCAAGCATAAGATTTTGCCTACGAATATCCTCCCGGGACACCACCCTCTAATGCAGATGCGCGGTCAGTGCTAATGAGATCCGAACAGGTCCAGTCGAATTTCCTACCTACCGGTACTGCGTGGGCCGAAGAGCAAGGGTATGACCCCTACCTAGCTAACACATAAAACCGACAGCTGCGTGGCTCCTCGAAACCTACTGGAACTGAAATTCGTGGACATACAACAGCAGAGCGCTCCTCAGTCGGGCACTGGAATGACTTGAGAATCATCGACGGCTTACTGTACCCCGTGGATAAACCCGGTCCGAAACTGATCCCTCCGATGACCCGATCTCTTGGAATAATACAAATAGCTCCTCAACAATTGGGCCATCCCGGTCAGTGAAAACGACGGCTGCAGGTAATCCCCGGTACCGGTGGTCGGGCATCCACGCCGACGTCGTTCAATTCTGTGCGTCAGGTTTGCTCTGTGCTACTTGGAAACCAAGGGTGCCTGTCCCTCGCGCTCCTTTGGAACCAATAGTTACTTCCGCACAAGGGCAACAAATTGGAGTACATAACATTGGTCATTTGCTGATAACAAATGGCAGGAAATGCTTCACACTAGTTACGATGGAGTACTTCACGAAGTGTTGCGAGGCAATACCTAGCATATGCCAAAATGCAGCCACTGTCGGTTCAACCATCGTCATCTAGTGGGTGGCTGGTTACGGCACACCCCTATACTCGCACGCCGATCAGAGCGCAGCTTTCGAGAGTCATCTAATACAAGCAATGAGCCGCTTGCTACCCATTGAAAAGACACGAACTACACCACATCATCCACAGGGAAATGAGCTGGTTGCGCGAAGCAACAGGACTATCAAGCCTATCCTACCGAGCTTCCTCCAAAGCCATCAGTCTAATCAGTGGGACGAAGCATTGTCACAATGTATGCTTGCCTATCGGTCCTCGGTGCCCTTTACAATCGGCTATGTTCCAGCTTACCTTACTCTAAGCCGTGAGCTTCGCTTACCTCTGGAATTGCTCTCACAATGCGGCCCGGTTGAAACTTACTCTATGTCGGAATACGTCCTCATAACCCGTGGGCTACTCCGAGTATCCTTTCAAAGCGTGCAGGAGCATATGAACAGAGCGCAGCACAGCCAGAAGGAGTATTACGATCGCCAATGTCGAGGCACTGAATACCGAAATGGTGGTCGTATATGGCTACACCGACCAGCACCTCCAGCTGGCGCACCCGGAAAATTACATCGGGAATGGCAGGGACCATATGAGATTGTGTTCGTATGCTCGCCTACTGTGTACGTGTTTCGAAACGTTACGAATCCAAACGCCGAGGTAATGGCCGTCCATTACAACCAGCTGAAACCGATGACACCGTCTTCAAGTTCAACCACTGTAGATGGAATCGTGTCACCCGGCTGTCTTCCGATAGTCGAACACATTGTAGAAGTGCCAGCTGAGGGGCCCCGCTGTGGTTCTAGCTGCGATGGCACTGGGACAGTGCCTTACTTAGAAGGGGAGACAATGTAGTACAGTTGAAACCGTAATGTATTTTTTAAATTGACCGCTAATACTGCTGGATCCTTTGTCTATTTTACAGGGTTTGGCGGACCGAATGTACAATGAAAGAAGGGAAGCAAAAGCCATCCTCTCCACCTGTACCTTGTACACTCGTTGTTGATATATTTGCTTGCCGTGTACCACGCTATTCGCATGCCGCCCTGTTGGATAAATTGTGTCGGTTCCGCTCGCTCGTTCTAGTATTCGACTCATTAGAGCATCGTCGTTTTGAATGATTGCCGTTCCGCACGAGCTACTGCGTTAGTTATTCGATCGCTGATTCCTGTGTGCCGTTCCTTTGTAGCCGGGACTATATAGTGTGGAACGGAATGTGTCGTGGCGCGCTGTTTGACGTTGAGCTGGTGCTCACGCTGCGCACTCCTTTGCCTTGCAGGAACCTGGTCGTGTGCTTTAACGGAAGAAGTGCAAGCAGAAGAAGATTGACTTTTGCTATGTGTTGCTTAATAAATCTCCAGTTCCAACCTCCGGAGTTCTCCCGAGCTTGTATATTACAATATTGGAGACCCTGCCGAGGCCCGTTCATCAGGAATCCTGTATCACTGGTCTAATGAAGATAATGCAGAAGACAACCGAAAAAGCCGCTGACGAAAGTAATTTTGACGCCAATGACCCGACGTCAAAGCTCGCCGCTTCGCTCGATGTGTTATCACGGACTTTGCAGAAAATGTCGACTTCACCAACTTCTTCAACCAGCATGCCATCTATCTCGCCGCCAGAACGCTTTACCCTGGGGATGCTGTACCCCAGGTGGGAAAAGCAAGTCCAGGTTCATCTGCGTCTTTTCCCATCCAACCAACAGACAGCTGTGCTCGCTGGCCTGCTCTCGAGAGAGGCCTTTGATATTGTTTGCAGACAGTAAACTCTTGGAGAAAGAATTAACAACCGAGACTTTTCCGCCATGCGCCTATTATTAGCCCGCCCCGGTCTACCTGCGCCCCTACGCAGGGCATTCCATGCACGTTACCAATCTCCGGGGGAAACCATCCGCAAGTACGTTCGCGAGCTGTAGATGATGGTCGATATCGCATATGAGAACGAAACGCCAGACGAACGTGAAAAACTGGTCGTAGGGCAACTCCTAGAGGGCATTCAAACGCCGGCTATTAAAAGGGAGTTCCTGCGATACCCTCCCCGCCGTTTGGACGAAGCATTGGAAACATGCGACCAGTTGGAAGAAATAGATGCAGCGTTGGGTAAACCTACATCTGGCTGTTTTGCTGTAAGAGGGAACGCACGACCCATACGCGTCCTACCTGAAAGAATGACAGGTAACCCTGGTCGTCTTCAGAGATATCCCGCCCCACGAAGACCGGCACAATCAGGTTTTCGTTGGCCCCGCAGACAAACGTCATACCGCGGATCGTCTCGCTACAGGAACACGCCAGGTGTGCATGCCATGATATCATTTGTGATACCATCTCTTACTTGCAACTCGATTGTGAAGTCGCTAACACTAGAATTATCGATAGCTGGGATTTGCTTACTGGAGCTAGTGGATACTGGCGCAGCTAGAAGCATAATCAGGGCCAGCGTGAATAGGCGCTTCTCAAACTGTGTTAGAAAACTTTGTAACGCTCGCCTTACCGCGGCCAACGGGCTACCACTAGTTGTTCGGAACTCCATCGTTGCCCCCGTTGTTGTAGCCTGCACAAAGTTTAACCATGAATTTATTGTTGCTGATCGGATATCGTTTGATGTTATTATCAGAATAGATCTGTGGAGGTTCAAATGCCGACTTCACCTGGAAACGTCTCAACTAATCATTGATTCGTGCACCATACTACTGAGAACCTGCAGCAACAGCAATTTTGAGGATGTTACGTTATATGCGTGCATTATCAAAGAGCAACAAGGTGTAGACGATTTTATTCGGTCGATTGGACTTTCAGCTGACACATTAACACAGGCACGATTAGCGCAGGTCCTACAAAATTATTCAGACGCCTTTGCATGGAAATAAGGCGAGTTGGGACGGACCGGTCTGGTGAAACATGCTATAGACGCTGGTGTGGCTAGAACGATTAAAGTGCCTCCGAGACGTATTCCAATCCACTGGCAGGGTGAGATACAGAAGCTGACAGATGAGATGTTAGAGAAAAACGTTATCCAACCCTCCAACTCTCCGTGGGCATCTCCTGTTGTCCTGGTAAAGAAAAAGGGCGGTGGCTTTCGATTATGCGTCGATTACCGAAGATTGAACGAGGCTACTCGAAAGGAGGCCTACCCACTTCCAGGGTTCGACGATCTGTTCAACGCACTTGGCGGATCTGTGTATTTTAGTACACTTGACCTGGCTTCCGGTTACTGGCAGGTGGAAGTAGAAGAGCGAGATCGAGCGAAAACCGCCTTAGTCGTGCCCTCCGAGTTGTACGAGTTTCAGACCATGCCATTTGGCTTAACTAACGCTCCAGCTACCTTCCAACGCCTTATGCAAAAAGCATTAGCCGACCTGATCCCGCGTAAATGCCTCGTGTATTTGGATGATGTCATCGTACATGGAAAGACGGAGGATGAACACTTGGACAATTTGGCGTGTTTTGGAATGCTTGGTGAGAGTGGGATTAAAGCTTAAGCCCTCAAAGTGTCATCTCTTGAAAAGGGAAGTGGCGTACTTAGGGCACATAATATCTGGGGATGGTATTCGAACTGACCGGGTAAAGGCTGAACAGGTCAGATCGTGGCCAACGCCAACCACTACGGTGCAGTTACGTAGTTTTCTCGGGTTAGCATCATATTACCGACGATTTATTCGAAACTTCTCATCTATTGCAGCCCCATTACACTCATTCCTAGAGAAGGGTCGAATGTTCGAATGGTCGAAGCAGTGCGCAGAGGCTTCCAATCACCTACGTGAATCTCTCTGTACGGCCCCTTTGCTAATAGTTCCCGATTTGTCCCCGTCTGCTGGCCAGTTTATCTTGGACACTGATGTGAGTGATAAGGCGATTGGAGCGGTGTTATCACAACTTGGATCGGATGGTGTCGAACGAGTCGTGGCATATTGTAGTCGCAGACTTAGCCCGAGTGAGCGAAATGACTGCACGACTAGGAAAGAGATGTTGGCATTGGTATATTTCATCAAACAACACCAACACTATCTATTAGGTCAAAAGTTTCCGGTCCGCACAGACCAACAATCACTTCGGTGGCTGCAGAATTTCAAAGACCTCGAAGGCCAAATCGCGCGTTGGCAAGAGCAATTGCAGGAATATGACTTTGAGTGCAGACATCGCCCCGGTAAGCAACACGCTAATGCTGATGCGTTGTCACCAATTCCCCCTCGCAACCACGGACAGTGAACTTCGTGTAGTACGCAACACGTAGCAATCGTCAATCTTCAAAGTGCAGAGTATGGTCGGTGGCAAACGGCACAGTCGAACGATCCCGATACCGCATTGATCTACGAGAGGCGTCTTACTGGCGGCGACAAACCAACGAGTAAAGTGATGGAAGGGAAAAGTTATGGAGAACGTTGCCTTTGGGCCATGTGGGATTACCTGACCATCGAAGAAGGAGTTTGGTTTTCAATTTCGGACCGAGGTACACGAGAAGAATCATCGTTCCGCACTCTATGTTTAGAAAAGTACTGAGCTTTTTACACAAGGAAATGGGACATGCAGGGATCAATAAAATGGGCGAAGCGGTTCGACGACGTTTCTGGTGGCCCCATCAACGGAGGGATGTGCTCAACTACTGTCAAGCGCGCGAAGAATGTGGTGCCTTTAAAAACCCTCGTATCGTTCATCGTGCACCCATGCAGCCCATGGTGGCCGGCTATCCTAAAGAGATAGTAGGAGTGGATCTCATGGGCCCTTTACCTGAGACGCCACGAGGTAATCGCCTTTGTTTGGTCATGATCAATTACTTTACTAAATGGTGCGAGGCTATACCGATAGGACAGGCGGATACGTCTACTGTGGCAACAGCTTTGGCAAATCATTGGATCTGCCACTGGGGTGCACCAGGGCAGCTACACTCATATAAAGGATCGTGCTTTGAGAGCTCAATGGTAATTGAAGTTCGTCGGTTACTTGGGATAGACAAAACTCGAACCACAGCGTAGCATCCTCAAGGAAATGGGCAAGTGGAAAGAACAAATCGTTCTCTCAAATCGTTGCTGAAGGCCTTCGCGGACAGGAATATCAATGAGTGAGACAATGTGCTGCCCAGATGCCTACTTGCATACAGGAACACGGTACATTCATCGACGGGACAGACACCATTCCTTATGTGGACGGGAAGAGAGGCACGATTACCATAGGATCTACGTCTACCGATGACGCAACAGCTACAGCCGTCGGTTATGGAATATGTTAGCAAGTTGTTAGACTCTCTTTGGCAGTCTCATCAGTCAGCATGAGTGCATTTAGTGAATGCACACCGGCGTCAGAAGGAATATTACGACAAGAAGGTATTTGGCGTACCCTGAAAGTTGGTGATTTAGTTTGGTTACACCAACCTCAAGCATCAGGAGTGCCGGCAAAGTTTCACAGAGAGTGGACGGGTCCATATACGGTAGAACGAGTGCTCTCTGAGGCCGCCTGCATGATAAAGGATCGTAACAACCCTAATAGTCAACCTATAGTTGTCCATTTCAATCGCCTCAAACCCTGTAGACGAGAAGCTGAGTCAGTTGAGTCAGAGAGGGCAGATACACCACCAGTGGTCGCTCGTGAACTTGAAGTACCAGCTGAGGGGGCTACGGGTAGCACTGGGAACGGCGCTCGAAGGAGGGAGGGTGTAGTGTAGTGTGGAACAGAAACTGTCGTGGCGCGCTGCTTGACTTTGAATTGGTGCTAACGCTGCGCTCTCCTTTGTCTTGCAGGAACCTAGTCGTGTGCTTTAACGGAAAAGGTGCAAGCAGAAGAAGATTGACTTTTCCTACGTGTGCTTAATAAATCTCCAGTTCCAATCTCCGGAGTTCTCCCGAGCTTGTATATTACAACTACTCGTCCGTGTCCCAAACCTACCATCCGGAATGTATTACATATTCACAGCCATTGTACCCATTGCAGTGAAACCCAAACAGCACTTGTGCACTAATACAAACACACTTGCATACGTACAAAATTGTACCACCATTCGCATCCACTAACTCAAGTAACCTTAAATAAAACGCTATTAAGTCCTCACAACGTATTTACCAATCTTCCGTGATAACACTCATTACAGCAAACAGTAACGCCCCCAAACAACGATTGGCTGCTTTCCACTAATCCGAGGCTCTCCGGCTTCCCTTTGCTGGAACATGCTTCCGGAAGGTGTAATCAGGGAATCTACGGTTAAGCGGTTTGAGCGGCAACTTTACGTCCTGTGAGTGCTACGCGGTGACTCGATATTTTGGCGTGCCATACTGATCGAGATTTGTAGCTGAAATAACATGGAAAACAGTGTTTGAATAAACACTTGAAATGGAATTTGACTATTGTCAAATTTCCTCTGATCCAAGATATCTTGAATCGACTAAAGTGGTACTGGCCAAAGCGTCTTCCTGCCGCCTACTGGTAATTTTGCGGTTGTTCCCTTTTTTAATCCCGTTTGTCACCCTGTTTTGCTTTTTTATTGTGGTCGTTTTACGGTTGTATACGTATTTTTAAATTCTGCTCTGTTTTCCATTTTAACATGGTGGTCTCGCGAAAAACCGAGGCGGTTGAACCCCTTGCGTCCTCGTTTGAAGAGTCAAATGCAGCTTGCAGCAATTCTGCCTGTTCAAGGCCAGTTACGGATTCATCTGGTGGTATGCAGTGCGATATTTGCTCTCGTTGATATCACAAATGTTGTACCGGCCTCCGAGCGAATCAGTACAATTTGCTGTCATCCAGTGAAAACCTGTTTAGATGTGCTGATTGTTGCGCTCAGAAAGCGAAGCTCCCGGCTTTCACCTGTGCTGAATTCAAATCACTAGCATCCAGATTCACAGTTGTTGAGAAGACATTAGCCGAGCTTGCCTCTTGCCTCGCTCAACTCTAAAGTGGATTTGTTTATGAAATCCCTGAATATTACGAATGTGAACGCTGTAACGGACTGTCCTTCTGCTGACAGTCCATCCGTTGACGAGGCGTTTATCCTACCGGACGCTCCAGTTCATATGGAGATAACTGACAGATGCCTCGGACGGCATTGTTGACCTGTCCCAACTGGAAGGCGAGTCACGGGCTCCTGGGCCATTGAAGAATAAGCGTAAGAGTGCAAAAACGCGCAAACCCTCCGCCCCCAAACCGGAATGTGATAAAATGCTCAAGAAACAAGCGCCTGCGTTGGAAACACCACATGGTGTTGCAATTCCCTCAGTGAGACAAGTGTTGCCGTCGCCTTCGGTCCCACCGATTCGTCAAACAACCATGTGGCGTGGATGGTAGGGCATGTGGTGTAAATACATCTCATCGAGGCGATTCTTACACAGATAGTAGTGTGATTTTCAGAAACGTCACTGAATTCACTGCGGCTGTTCCCACCGAGCGCATGCTTGATGCTCTTGGTTGGCTTAAACTTTGCGTGACCAGGCTTTTACCACCAGCCTTTCCTGGCGTTACTGTCAGGAAGCTCACCAGATTGGGGAACGTCCCGGTTGGTCAAACCAATCCTCAACCCCGTCTGCTTAGGGTGGTCCTCTCCACCCCAGAAGAGCGCAGGGCCTTACTGACGTTTGCCTTCAAGCTCAAAGGTACCAACGTTAGTGTGCAACCAGACCTTCCGTTAGCGGATGGGTTAGAGTTAAAGGAAGCCATCAGAGACCTAAAAGCCCGGCGTGCAGCTGACGAGCAAGGTCTCCGATTGGTGGGTTTTCAGGTGGTCAGCCAGCGATCCTTTTCTGCCCTGCCAGAACATATACTACTTGCGCACGACCCAGGGCTGGTCGTGCCGAAGCCCTCCAAGTAGTACTTAGTAACGTGCGTAGCCTGAGAAACAAGATGTGCGAGGTGGGTCTGCTCGTAGACAAATCTCGTCCAGACATACTTACTTTCAATGAAACCTGGCTGTCTGAGGAAATCATAGATGGCGAAGTATATCTACCTGGCTACGCATTGTTCCGTGCTGACCGCTCCATTGGCCGTCAATGGGGTGGTGTAGCTCTTTATGTGAGTTATCACATCGACGTACTGAGGACCAGCGTTTTTCAGTCTCTCGACATATCTGTTGAGGCACTCGCAGTCTTGATTTGCGCTTCCTCGGTTCAGGTTACGGTCGTGTTAGTGTATAGAAGCCCTATGAGCACCTTCAATGGAATCATTGAGTTTATACGTACTCACTCTGCGAACAAGTATTTGGTGCTGGGAGACTTCAACCTCCCAGAGGTTTGTTGGGATGATCTATCTTGCAGTTCGGCTCTGGAATCGTTCGGTACAGAGCAACTGTACTTAACGCTACAGGTACCACTACACCAGTTCGTGGACCTCCCCACTAGGTACATGAGCAATCAGCAGCCGTCCATTTTAGATCTTGTATTTGCTAAGTCACTTGACTTTGTAATTGACATTAAATACGACTCGCCTCTTGGCGCTAGCGATCACGTTTGCTTGTCTTTCCAGTGTACCCTTATCAGGCCTTGCCAAGCTACTACCAGTTGGTATCCGAACATTTGGGCCGCGGACTTCCAAGCGATGCGGGATAAAGCTAGGTCATCGCCTTGTGTGATATCTGAGACCGACACTGTTCACATAGCCTGGGAAAAACTTAAGGCTCACCTCGTAGACATTTCTGCACCTCACATCCCAAGGGTAAAAAGAAGGGAATCAAGAGCGCAGCCTCCGTGGATAGATTCCGCGGGGAAGGGCCTGCTAAAGAAGCGGTCTAGATGCTGGCGAGCGTACCGAACAGCTCCGTCGAACAGCACGTTTGACAAGTATCAGTTGGTTCGAAATGAGCGCAAGCTGCATCTTAGGTTCGCCCGGCTTCAGTATAAGAAGGGCTTAGCTGATACCGCCTCGGAAAATCCCAAGAAGTTCTTTGCCTACGTTAAACGACGCTGTGGTGCGAACTCGCCAATACCACCATTGCTTCCAGGAGATGGGATTCATGCCTCTAGCGAATATGACAAGGCATGCGTGCTTGGTATGCAGTACTCAAGCGTCTTTGTCCGCGAAACAAATACGCCGTGCAAAGTGTTAGCTTCAAGAGTCTCTGAGGACTGTTGTCTGGATGAAATTTCTGTAACTGAGTCCCAAGTTCTCCGGTTGCTAAGAGAGGTGAACCCAACTGAGGCTTCCGGGCCAGATTCTGTTCATCCAAAATTGTTACACGAATTGGCAGGGGAACTCAGTGGACCTTTGACTTGTGTTTCAGAAGTCACTCAACAGCTGTATCTTGCCTACCGAATGGAAGGAAGCTATTGTCTGCCCGATTTTCAAGTGCGGTGACAAAGACCTGGTTAATTACAGGCCTGTCAGGTTGACTTGCGTGGTCGTTAAGTTACTTGAAAAATTAGTACGAGATATAGTGGAGAACCATTTAAATAGGTTTAACTTGCTTAGCGTCGAGCAACATGATTTTCGCAAAGGATTTTCGTGTCAAACGAACTTGCTGGTAGCTCGTGAGAGCTAGGCTGAAGCCGTAGACAGTGGACATGCGGTGGATGTGGTGTTCATTGACTTCGCCAAGGCCTTTGACACTGTCCCCCATTCGCGACTCTCACTGAAGTTGAGGTCGTATGGAATATCTGATCGCGCTCTCCAGTGGGTGTCAGCTTTTCTGGATGGACGGGAACAGTGTATTCATGGGAAGCAGTCTTTCGTTTCGACAAGCTGTACTTAGCGGAGTTCCGCAAGGCTCTGTCCTAGGTCCGCTGCTGTCCTCAGTCTAATTGAAGGACTTGCCGGGGGAGCTTGAGGTACCATCGCTCTTATTTGCTGATGACCTAAAGCTCTGGAATATTGTTGCTATCCCTGGAGGTACTGTGACTCTTCAACGGGCTCTGGATAGACTCTGGGAATGGTCTGTCTTGTGGCTGCTGCCCATAAACCGGGCAAAGTGTTCAGTGCTACGTATCAGAGCGTCTGATTCCTCCACAATTTATGTGCTGGATGGTAGTAAACTTCACGTGACTCGTCAGGTTGATCTAGGTATGATCCACTGTTGCACACTACACTCTGGAGACAACTGGAAGAAGGCGGCTAGTAAAGAGTTCTGGATGTTGTGGTTTATTCGTCGTTCTTTCGGGACCCTAACCGCTGATGTGTTTGTGAAGCTCTTCTCAGCGTTTGTGCGAGCCCACCTAGAATATTGCGTCCAGGCCTGTCCACCATGCCTTGTCCGGGACAAAATGGCACTAGAAAGGGTGTTGCGTGTCGGTACTAGGTTGGTCAAGGGATTACGAGGGCAAACGTACCCCGAACGCCTACTAATTTGGGGATGCAGTCAATGCACTATCGAAGGATTAGAGGGGACCTAATCCTAACCTACCGTATTTGGACTGGGAAGGTTGGCCCTGATTTGTCCTGGCTATTTAGTCCTGCTAGATTATCTGGTCTCGGCGGGCATTGTATGAAGCTGGACAAACCGCGGCCCGATCGAGTTAGAGCGGAGACACGGTTATCACGTCGAGTCATCGAGCGCTGGAACCTGCTTCCAGAAAATGTTGTCAAGGAAGCTACGGTTAAGGGGTTTGAGCGTCAACTAGACGCTCTTGGGTGGCAATACGAAACCTTTCCCTTTTCCTGACTAATTCCCATCTTCATACTTCGATTCTATTTTCTTTACTTTTCCTCGCCATTGGTATTATTCTCTTCTTTTAACTGATTTCCCCTACTCTCTTGCCTTCGCTTTTTCTTCCTCTCTTATTTCACGTAACTGACATAGCTGGGACAGCTGTAAGGAACGTGGGCATTAAATTGGTGGACCAGGGTGTGTTTTCGAGTGTTTTCCTTTTAGACCCATCAAGAAGTCGGAGCACCCCTATCAACTCCTGGATCGACGACCCGCTCAAGAAGGAACACTCACGGGATTCATCCTATCGTTCCAGTCCCACTTGAACTTGAACTTACGCTCTTTGGTGGCAACACGAAACCTTTCCATTTCATGGCTAACTCGCATCTTCATACTTTGCTTTTCTTTTCTCTACTTTTCTTCATGCATCGGTATTATTATCTTATTTCAAGTGCACTTCCTTATTCTGTACCTTCGGTTTCCCTTCCTATCCTTTGCTTACTTCACGTGACTGCCACAGCAGGGATTGCTAGGTCAGGAAACGTGGGCATTCACTGGTTGGCCTGGGTGCGATACGAGTGTTTCGTTTTAGATCCATCAATAACTCTGAGCACTTCATCAATTCCTGGCTCAACGATCCATTCAAAATGGAACACTCACGGGATTCTACTATCGTTCCAGTCCCGCCCAAACTTGAATTTTGGAGGACTAGTAACTACTAGTCCGAGAGGGTGCGCGAAATTAAGCGCGGATATCACAAGGCAGTTCAAGTTCAAGTGGGACCGGAACAGTAGGATAAATCCACGTGAATGTTCCTTCCATGGCGCGTCGTTGATCCAAGGTATTATTCGTCCGCGATAACTGGAATCCAGAAGAGTCAGATCAGCGCGCGCGAATCACACCACGGTCAACCAATTCATCATCATCATCATCATCAACAGCAGTACATCAGCCATTTGAACTGATGCTTCGCTGCCATACAACCATGAGGAACTATGTAATAAAGAATAAGAAGAGGGAGAGAAGGGGGACTTACCTGAAAACCTTAATGCCCTAAGCAAACGTTCAGGATCAAGGCGCCTACACCTTGTGTAGACAACATTCCGTCACAAACAGCTGGCTATCGTGCAAAGATAAGGCGGCATCGGCGAGGCAACTTCCTTGCGGCTTTCACTGCCACGCGTCATAATCAGCCATTATCCTGCAGATAACTCAGCACCAAACACACTTTAAACAGACAATCCGATTAGGAGACGGCAGCAGACGCGCCACTGGTGTCGGTTGCGAGCCATGTCCTGTAAAGTCTCGAGCCAAGCACAAGGCGAGTCACGTGGACTCCAACTCGGAAGGCGAGACGGACCAATGGCACCCAGTTTGGTCGTCAGTGACTTCATTTCCCGCTGCCAAGTCAACATCTGTCCACCTCGAGCCTTGCGCCATCCTACACCTGGTAGACTGAACAAGGCCCTCCTGGGTAAGCGGTGACCAGGCATGCGTAGCACGTGCCCGAGCCAACGCAACTTATTCAGTGCTATCTGTTGTTCTAGGGAGCTAGCATGATCATCACCACCTAGTACTCGCCTACGCACATCATCGTTGCGGACACGCTGGTGCCATCCGACACCAGCAATGCTTCGCAAACAACGATGATCAAAGACTTGAAGGCGCCTCAGATCTTCAGACCAAAGGGGCCAAGTCTCACTACCATACAGCAGAACGGCCCTCACTGTGGCCTTGTATACACGGCCTTTCAGACGGAGGGAAACTCCCTTCTGTCGCCAAAGATGATGCAGGTTCAAGAAGGCAGCTCTGGCCTTTGCAATGCGTGAGCTCACGTCAGTTTCTATGCGCCCATCATTGCTGATGCAGCTGGCAAGATAAGTGAATTGATCATCCACCTCGAGTTCCTCGTTAGCAAGCGTCAAGGGGTCATCGAGTGGCTGGTGGTCCTGCAGCAACACTTTGCACTTTGAAGGTGCGAAGTGCATACCAAATAATGGGACCACTCTGGATAGGCTATTCAGGGCTGATTGTGCCGCTCCAACATTGTCGAAAAGCAAGACGATATCGTCCGCATAATCTAGATCAACTAACCTTTCACCAGGCAGCACTTCAACACCTACATCGTGAGATTCCGCAATGGAACACCCCATGATAGAATCCACGATGAAATTGAACAACCAATTAATACCCACGCGACCTGCACTGGCAGTCCCCGCCGCACCGGTCACGTGAAGTAAGAAAGAGAAGCACGAAAGTAATAAGAACGTCAAGAAAAAAGCGTAATAGATTTAATAATCCAACAAGACGAATAAGCTAAGACGTGAAGGGGAGTGTTAAGAATTGAAGGCCAAGAGCGTCGAGTCGGTGTTCGAACTCTTTCACTGTTGGTGCCAATACCACGTTCTCGGGCAGTGCATTCCAGGAATCACCACTCGGCGTGATAAATGAAAGTCTGCCCGGACTCCATCCGATCGAGGTTTGTGTAGCTTCAGCGAGTGGCCTCGGAGCGATGGAAGCCGAGCCGGTTGGAAAAGCCCAGATGAATCGGGTCCGATTTTACCGGTAAGTATGCGATAGGTCAAGACTAGGTCGCCTCGATGTTGACGATAATGCACCGAGAACATTCCCAGCGCAAGTAGTCTGTCTGGGTAAGAATGGTTCCGTAGTCCATGGACCAGTTTGGTTCCAACTCTCAACACTCTCCACTGACATCCTGTCCCTGACTAAGCAAGGTGGATAAGCCTGGATGCAGTATTCCAAGTGTGGCCTGACAAATGCTGAGAATAACCTAACAAACGTATCGCCCGTGATAGTCCCGAATGCCCTGCGGATCATCCACAACATTCTAAAACCCTTGCAGGTAGCTTTCCTTCAGTTCTCACTAGATTTATGTTCTGGAGACAACGTGACCCCTAGGTCTACCAATTGGGAAACGGTGTAGTTCATTACCGCCAAGCAAATAACGCGTTTGGGGGCTATTTGGCCCTATTCTTAAGATGGAACACTGCATAATTTATGGGCAACTGCCACAGAGCAGCCCAGTCCTAAAGTTTATTGAGGGCCCGTTGCAGAGTCTGGGGTCCATCGAAGTCAGACACTATGTGCCAAAACTTTAGGTCATCTAGCAGTTCGGGCAGCTCGTTGACATACAAGGAAAATAACAACGGGCCAAGCACCGAACCCTGAGGGACCCCACTGTGGACTGACTGACGGAAAGACAGACTAGACCCCACACGAACACACATCTCTCTCTCTTCCAGAAACGTGGTGATCCATTTTAGTGCACGCCCGGATATTCCATAGGACCGAAATTTCAAGGAAAAGCGAGAATGTGATACAGTGTCGAACGCCTTGGAGAAGTTAATAAACACTACATCTACTGCATACCCCCGATCTAAAGCATCCGCTCAACATTCGCGTGCAACTAGCAAATTAGTCATACAAGAATGACCCTTGCGAAAGCCGTGTTGCAGTGGACTGAGCAGACCAAACTCCCGCAGGTGGTCTTCAAGCACACCTCTGACCAACTTCTCCAGTACCTTGACTAGTACGCTTGTCAAACTTACCGGTCTATAATTGGCAGTGAGATGCTTGTCGCCCTCTTTAAAAATCGGGCACACGATAGCACCCTTCCAGTCCTTGGGAAAGGAACAGCAGTTGGAGTCGAACATAGGGAACTATATTCAATGGGCTACAAGACATGAACGGATGAAGCAAGAGCAACACGTTAGCGCGGGAACTTACAAGACGGTCAAATGTCGAGCCGGATGTAGGTCAACATGGTTTGCTGCACGACCTTCTCGTGGTACCAGTGCGTGGTTCGGGTTTTTCCTGTTCCAGCAAATGGTTCGGCGGCCGTGTTTCAGGACGTGGTGAATTTTCGCCTGGCAAGTGTTATTCCTATAAAAAGCCACAAATGTCTGTTTAAAAACACTGTGATGTGGCGAAAGTGACTCTCCACTAAATAAAGTCACTCCCCCTTACCCCTCCCTGAGAGGCATTGTACTTCAATGGTGCGTTGAGCCCCTGCTTCTTCACGGACCGAAAGGCGTATGAACCATTTATTTGGTCACCGGCTCCCGACGGGTTGCGATGCCCTCACATCGCCCCAAAGACAACCCTCTACTTCCGCCTGGGCAACCTGATAGTATCACGCCCACTGACGAATCATTGGCCACACTGCTTACTGCTGCTTCTGCTATGCCTATCTTCTTTGCTAACTCAACTGCTCAATCTTCACTCACAGATCACCGCACCTCCTGTCCTTCACTTGTATGTACTCATGTCTTCTTCGGTCACCGTCACAAACGACCCACTCCTCGCAACTGATGGAAGTAACAATCAAACTCATGGTTTTTAATGTCCTGTGATCGCAACCGCCTTTCACTCCACCGAAGCTCCAGCTCTTCTCCGACCTTGTCCTACATTCATCCTCCTAGCGTTTAATGTTCGAAATTTGATGCAGGTCGGACGATAAGTATGTCTGGCTCGTACTCTTGAAACGCTCTCGGTAGCCATCTGTTGTCTTTCAGAGACCAGATTACAAGGATCCAGCGCCGTCATCAGAATGGTCTCTCAGGTAAACCCTGACGCTAAATACTACTTGCGGCTTTCCAGAGACCCAGAAGCTGCCGCCTCTGATCAAGCTGGTGTTGGGGTTTCACTGAGTTCCAGGGCTGAATCAGCTCAGCTTGACTGGCTCCCAGTCAACAGTCGGCTATGCGCAGTCCGATTAAGAGATTCATGTAATGTAAGCAGGCGTCGGGACGTTAAGCTTGTCTTGTTTGTTGTCCGCCTACGCCCCCTACAGACTGCAGCCCGGATGCAGTCAAGGATAGCTTTTACCAACAGCTACATGAACTAATCGGTTACTAGCAGGATTCGTCCCTTTTCTACGGACTTTTCAAGGTGATTTTCTTCGGATGCGTTGTCCAACGTGGCCATGTGAAGGAGAATTGTCCGGTCTTTTGCTACAAATTCCAAACTTCACACCTGGGTACTGTAAGCGGCTAAACGCTTGGAGTCTTTAATTCACGCGTACCCACCGCACTTAAACGTCATCATCATCATCATTATACATTTCAGCTAGAGGTGGTAAAACACCTCAGCTATTGTACCGCAATACATAAAGGAAATACATACATACATACAATACATAAAGGAAAAATAAATACGACAATTGCATGCCAGCTGAGCTACCAGCAACGGATAGGCATCGTTCCGGTAAGCTACTAGCCGGCTAATAGGTAAAAACAAAAAAAAATTTAATTATGTTTTACCCAACGAAATAAGATCGTAGATGGAGGGGGAGGCTAAAGGGATGGGGAGGGACAAAGAAAGTCACAGCAGGAACGCCACTGAGATCGGCTCCTTGCCATGTCAGCAAGTGTATCCAGCCAAACGTGTTCACCGTCTTTTGGACCCCAACCAGGGAGCCGTGAAGCTCCAACCGAGGCTAGCTCCGAAGTGAGGGATTTCATTCCTCTGGACCAAGTCATCGCTTGGCCACCTCTCCTCTTCTTCCACCCACATCCCCGGTGAGCAAACAATGCACGTCGAGGAAGTCGGTGGGCTGGCATGCGCAACACGTGGCCCAGCCATCGGAGCCTGGTGCATGAAATAACGGTGCTGAGCGGTTCATTCCCTTTTCCTGGGCCGTAAACAAGGCGTCGAACACGCTCGTTACTCACGCGGTGTTCCCACCAGATGTGAGCCAAACTGCGAAGGCACCGATGGTCGAACGTAAGTAGCCTCTTCATGTCCGCCGATCTTAGGGGCCAGGTTTCGCAACCGTACAGTAAGATCGAACGTACCGCTGCATTGTACACTCTACCCTTCAGGGCGAGAGTAATGTCACGCCGTCGCCATAGGTGGCGAAGGTTAGCAAAAGCACTTCGAGCTTTCGCTATACGGTTCGTGATCTCGTCTTCGATCCCAAGGGCGCTGATACAACTTCCCAGGTAATTGAATTTCTGAACGACTTCTAGCTGATCTCCACCAAGGGTCAGCGTAGGGGGCGGTCCAGACCAATCTTGCAGAAACGCTTTGCACTTCGAGGGTGCGAAGCAAAGCCCGAAGTGACGGACAGCTAGTGCTAATCTGTCCAGTGCCGCCTGACACGTTTGTGAGCTGTCACAGATTAGGGCAATATCGTCAATATACTCTGAGTCAAGAAGTCGTTCTCCTGGGAGTAGCTCCACACCTAAGTCGTGTCCTGGAAATGCAATCTCCGTGACTTCGTCAATAGCGATGTTGAAGAGGAAAGGTGACAGCGAGCATCCTTGTCTCACACTGCTGGAGATATTGAAGGGTGGCGACAGCTTGCCGTAAGCCCTCATTCTGCCCGTGCTACGCGCGTATAATGCTTGGATAATATTTACATATTTCTCGGGCACACCTTTCCAAAGGGCACATCGATCAACCGAATCGAAGGCACCTTTGATGTGGAGGAACACGACTACGGTGGGCCGCCAATATGTGTGACGGTGTTCCAACAACTGACGCAAGGTGAAGATGTGGCCGATGCAGCCGCGACCACGACGAAACCCGGCTTGCTCCTCACGAATCTGGCTTTCACGAGCGCCAGTCAGTCTGTGAAGAATTATGGAGGCAAGTAATTTGGAGGCGATGGAGATCAGACTGATTGCTCTATGGTTACCGCATTCCGAACGCGAGCCTCCTTTGAAAATTGGGACTATGACGGAGCGGCTCCAGTCGGTTAGGACAGTATCCTGCTCCCACAGTTTCACTAGTAATTCATGTAAATCGTCAACAAGAGCAGAGCCTCCGAATTTGAAAAGAGCTGGTCCCGCGGCTTTGTTCAACTTCAACGGTTCGATCTCACGTTCGAGTTCTGACCGAGAGGGTGGATCCAAAGGGACAGTTCACGGAGCGGGGCGATCAGTGACCGGCGAATCGAACAATTCTTGCCGATTAAATTGCTTTTTAAAATGCTCAGCCCAACGCTCCAAACGTTTTGACAAATTGTGGATCGGCTGTCCATTTTCATCACGTATAGTTTCACTAACACCAGGTCACTTCCATCTCTGACGCACGAAGAGACCACCAAGATTCGCGGGCTTTCTTCAGGCTAGCACGGAGTTTTGCCCGGAGCTCTTTGCGAGTTTCATTGTGTTCGCTTCCAGCCGGGATATGCCGGTGAGCGTCGATAAGTACCAGAGACTGTGAAGAGACCCAATGTCCATGTTGGCTATTAGACATGCCACATGAGGATTTGCCTGCTGCCAGTAAGGTCTGGCGAACATGTGACCAGTGACCATCAATTGTCTCCTGTGAGCGCTTGCTCAACTCGCATGTCAGCGTACTTCGATACGCATTCAGAACAGCTGGCTTTGTCAGTTGGGTGGTGTCAATTCGCTCACATCGTCGTCGTGGGCGTCCGCCAAAACGCATCCGCATGTCAGCACATACAAGTGCATGATCGGTGTCCACACATGTGCTCCAAATCGAGCGACAATTCTGGATGCAGCCTCTCCAGCGGTAACTTATCGCAATGTGATCGATCTGCGTCCAAGGCTGGTGGGCGCCAAATCACCCTCCGACGTGTCCTGGGTCGGAAGTTAGTGCTCGCAAGAAATAAGCGGGCATCTTCACACAAATGAAGTAACCGCTCACTGTTATCATTACGGGAGCCTACATCGTGTTGACCGCCCAGATGCATTTCATCAGTGGACAACTTTCCAACTTGTGCGTTCATATCCCCCGCCAGCACAACAGTGTCCGTGCTTCTTCCGTGGCGAAGGAGCTGGGTCAGTTGGCGGTAGAAGTCGTTCTTTACCGATTCATCGCCACAGTTTGTGGGCGCATAGGCAGCGATGATGAATAGACATCTATTAGTCCCGCGCGACTTCGAAGCTTTAAACTCACTCAAACGCACTCAAACGACTAGAAACCTACTCAATAATTTGCGATCCCGACACAGATCCGTATCAGTAACACAGTTCGCTCGAAAAACAGCGAAATCTCTTCAACGGATGCCTATGCACACATGCCTAGTGCGGAGACGTCATGGATAGATTGCGTCTGTGTTACGATGCTCCGTCTTGCTAATCGTCATGCTAATATTGACCAGCAGGTCAAGGTAGGACCATGTAGTCTACAGAACAATTTCAAGAGAGAAACTGCGTATATACAGATAGAAGCAGCCTCGTCTAGTCTGGTGAACAATGCCATGGCGCTTATATAGGGATGTTAATCACAAACGGATACAAAGTGTAAGAAGATGCTGCCATAGCTCACCGTCCCGGAATGTTACCGCATTGGAATACACTTATAAAAGTAGCAATGGTGACCTAGTCACGAGGCGTACAGAACTGTGGTGAGCAAAACGTGAAGCAATCGGGAAATAGGGCCATGCTAATTAAGCCCAGTATGAGGTGCTAAATTACACTTGGTGCTTATTTACAGGCGCACAGTCACCGTGTGGCACTGAGTCACTAATTAGTCATCTTCGAGTGCAACTGTACCCAAGCAACTTGGATTAGCGATGGAATGAAGATGATGCAAGATTGCACACTGCATATCATATCGCATGATGATGAACCATATGTAGCCAGCTCGCAAAAATCGGCTATCAAATGACCAACTGAATAGAGTGAGCAAG
Source organism: Dicrocoelium dendriticum (assembly GCA_944474145.2). Classification (NCBI taxonomy): domain Eukaryota; kingdom Metazoa; phylum Platyhelminthes; class Trematoda; order Plagiorchiida; family Dicrocoeliidae; genus Dicrocoelium; species Dicrocoelium dendriticum. Next base: position 4,657,491 of record OX104061.1, on the reverse strand, counting down.
TTTGTTTCGTTTAGCAAGGGGACTGGTGTTCTTAAGTTTGCATATGCAAACAAGACCACTAAGTTTCATAAACTCAACTAAGTGTAATTCGTCAAACGAACCGCGGGAAATATAGCTATACTCACTCCCATGACTAACGTGAAACAGAACATGAAGCATCAACATCATCAAGGTAATTGCTAGTCGGTTAGTTGCCGAGACTGTTCACTTTCCACTGATGTTACGGAGCGTTTTCTCGAGATGAATGGTCCAAGTGACGAAGTATGGTTGAGTACTTGGACTTGAAGTGTAATTGTTGCTTACTACGCACATTTCTTCACGTTAACAAGAGGAAGTAATATTGTGCGTCGCAAGTGGTATGAACTAATTTCAATGGGTGGATAGAATACCAGAGCGTGGATAGGCCCGGTAGTATTGATGCAGCGTGGTCACAAGTCAAGCAGATGTATGATGAGGGTTATACCATTGGCTCACTGGCACATGATTCACCAATGTTTGGTTGGCAGTCTGATTGGATCTGGGCAAATTTTGACATGTAGGGACATCTGCACCATTTTGATTAGTCTTCCGTATACAACAACTCTTGACAGTGACAGTCTTTAGGCCATACGAAACGATCCGGTGGTTGTTCGCGAACCATATCAAAATCTGAAATTACCTCTACTTGCATGCGCGAATCGATCCGAATCTCATCTGTTGGTTCCTACAGTGACGAGTAATCCAACATTAACTTAAAACTAGCTTGGGATTGCAGTCCGGTAGACACTGGTTGCTGTTGAAACGGAGTCGTCGCTGGTTCATATGACGGTACCAGATTTTGCCCTCGACCTCAACTAAGTAGGCGAATCTGCTTAGTTGTTTAGTAACTACACCAAGATCCCATTTGTGCGAGCGATAATCTCCGGCACTCAACGGGTCACCGGTTTTAGAATTCTTGTTGCTTCCTTGCTGCTGGTGTTGAGACACGTCTGTACTTGTCCGGTCTGTCACACTTTGCTTGGGATTGATCTAGTCCTAAACTGACAACCTAGTAACCTCTCTGATAGTGACTTTAAACCCCACGGTGGATGTGAAATGGTGAGATACACTATGTAAAAGTTGTGTATGCGTTGCGCTTTTGATAAGTGGCTGTTTGCATGTATCGAAACCGTCGCAACGAGACTGGACCTTAACGTGGTGCGACGATTTGCGTACCTCAATGACCCATTGAGCTATACTGGGTGATGCCTCCGAGCATCTTGAGAGCTACTCCTACCAGGTTGGTCAATGGTGAGAGGTCAGACAAACTCAGTCTCCTGGTCCTCCAGGTTAGAGGGTTTGAAATGGGATGGCGTCCATTTCTGTAAAACTAAATCACTGCCACCCCGCTGCCTTGTGGACAGGCTTTTGAGCCAAAGGCTTTGGATGAGGACCCTAATCGTTCTCCTGTCTAGGTCTGGGCGCCCTGGCAGTATCCCAGCCCACATACAACCATGACATTTTGTTCAAACATAAACTTCATCCTGCATCGGCCGTGGCGCAGATCAAGCACCAAGTGTAATTTAGCACCTCATACTGGGCTTAATTAGCATGGTCCTATTTCCCGATTGTTTCACGTTTTGCTCACCACAGTTCTGTACGTCTCGTGACTAGGTCACCATTGCTACTTTTATAAGTGTATTCCAATGCGGTAACATTCCGGGACGGTGAGCTATGGCAGCGTCTTCTTACACTTTGTATCCGTTTGTGATTAACATCCCTATATAAGCGCCATGGCATTGTTCACCAGACTAGACGAGGCTGCTTCTATCTGTATATACGCAGATTCTGTCTCTTGAAATTGTTCTGTAGACTACATGGTCCTACCTTGACCTGCTGCTCAATATTAGCATGACGCTTAGCAAGACGGAGCATCGTAACACAGACGCAATCTATCCATGACGTCTCCGCACTAGGCATGTGTGCATAGGTATCCGTTGAAGAGATTTCGCTGTTTTTCGAGCGAACTGTGTTACTGATACGGATCTGTGCCGGGATCGCAAATTATTGAGTAGGTTTCTAGTCGTTTGAGTGAGTTTAAAGCTTCGAAGTCGCACGGGGCTAATTATTTTCTATTCATCATTGCTGTATACGCGCCCACAAACTGTAGCGATGAATCTACCGCCAACTGACCCAGCTCCTTCGCCACAGAAGAAGCACGGACACTGTTGTGCTGGCGGGGGATATGAACGCACAAGTTGGAAAGTTGTCCACTGATGAAATGCATCTGGGCGGTCAACACGGTGTAGGCTCCCGTAATGATAACAGTGAGCGGTTACTTCATTTGTGTGAAGATGCCCGCTTATTTCTTGCGAGCACTAACTTCCGACCCAGGACTCGTCGGAGGGTGATTTGGCGCCCACCAGCCTTGGACGCGGATCGATCACATTGCGATAAGTTACCGCTGGAGAGGCTGCATCCAGAATTGTCGCTTGATTTGGAGCACATGTGTGGACACCGATCATGCACTTGTATGTGCTGACATGCGGATGCGTTTTGGCGGACGCCTACGACGACGCTTTGAGCGCATTGACACCAGCCAACTTGCGATACCAGCTTTTCTGAATGTGTATCGAAGTACGCTGACATGCGAGTTGAGTAAGCGCTCACTGGAGACAGTCGATGATACCAGGTCACATGTTCGCCAGACCTTACTAGCAGCAAGCGAATCCTCATGTGGTAAGTCTAATAGCCAGCATGGACATTGGATCTCTTCGCGGTCTCTGGAACTTATCGATGCTTACCGGCATATCACGGCTGGAAGCGAGCACAATGAAACTCGCAAAGAGCTCCGGTCAAGACTCCGTGCTAGCCTGAAGAAAGATCGCGAATCCTGGTGGTCTCTTCGGGCGTCAGAGATGGAAGTGGCCGCTGCCCTTGATAACCATCGTAAGTTATTCCGTCTGATACGGGAAACGGGCAGCAGGAGACCTGATGTTAGTAAAACTATATGTGACCAGAGTTGACAGTCTATCCACAATTTGTCAAATCATTTGAAGCCTTGGGCTGAGCATTTTGAAAAGCAATTTAATGGGCCGGCATTGTATGATTCTTCGCCGGCCAGTGATCGCCCTGCTCCGTGAACTGTCCCTTTGGATCCACCCTCTCGCTCAGAAGTCATACGTGAGATCGGACTGTTGAAGTTGAACAAAGCTGCGGAACCAGATGATCTTCATCGAACCCTCTTCAAATTCGGAGACTGCTCTTGTTGACGATTTACATGAATTACTAGCGAAACTGTGGGAGCAGGATACTGTCCCAACCGACTGGAGCCGCTCCGTCATAGTCCCAATTTTAAAAGGAGGCTCACGATCGGAGTGCAGCAAGCATAGAGAGGAATCAGTCTGATCCTCATCGCCTCCAAATTACTCGCTTCCATAATTCTTCACAGACTGACTGGCACTCGTGCAAGCCTGATTCGTGAGGAGCAAACCGGGTTTCGTCGTGGTCGTGGCTGCATCGGCCACATCTTCACCTTGCGTCAGTTGTTGGAACACCGTCACACATATTGGCGGCCCACCGTAGTCGTGTTCATCGACATCAAAGGTGCCTTCGATTCGGTTGATCGATGTGCCCTTTGGAATTGTCTACTCAGGAAAGGTGTGCCCGAGAAATATGTAAATATTATCCAAGCATTATACGCGCGTAGCACGGGCAGAGTGAGGGCTTACGGCAAGCTGTCGCCGCCTTTCAATATCTCCAGCGGTGTGAGACAAGAGTGCCTGTTGTCACCTTTCCTCTTCAACTTCGCTATTGACGAAGTCATGGAGATGCATTTACAGGACATGACTTGGAAGATGTGGAGCTACTCCCAGGAGAACGACTTCTTGACTTAGAGAATGCGGACGACATTGCCCTCATCAGTGACAGCTCCCAGACGTGCCAAGCCGCGTTGGACAGATTAGCACTGGCTGTCAGCCGCTTCGGGCTTTGCTTTGCACCATCGAAGTGCAAAGCGTTCCTCCAAGATTGGCAGGGGTTACCTCCTACTTTGACTCTTGGTGGGGATCTGCTAGAAGTCGTTCAGAAATTCAATTACCTGGGAAGTTGTATCAGCGCCCTTGGGATCGAAGACGAGATCACGAACCGTATAGCGAAAGCTAACCTACGCCACCTATGGCGACGGCGCGACATCACTCTCGCCTTGAAGAGTAGAGTGTACAATGCAGCGGTACGTTCGACCCTACTGTACGGTTGCGAAACCTGGCCCCTAAGATTGGCAGACATCAAGAAGCTAGTTACATTCGACCATCGATGCCTTCGCAGTTTGGCTCACATCTGGTGGGAACACCGCGTGAGTAACGAGCGTGTTCGACGCCTTGTTGACGGCCCAGGAAAAGGAACTGAACCGCTCAGCACCTTGATTTCACGCATCAGGCTCCGATGGCTGGGCCACGTGTTGCGCATGCCAGCCCACCGACTTCCGCGACGTGCATTGTTTGCGCGCCGGTGGTGTAAATGGAAGAAGAGGAGGGGTGACCAAGCGAAGACAAAGTCCAGAGGAATGAAGGCCCTCACTTCGGAGCTGGCCTCGGTTGGAGCGTCACGGCTCCCTGGTTGGGGTCTGAAGGACGATGAACACGTATGGCTGGCTACACTTGCTGACATGGCATGGACCCGACCTCAGTGGCGTTCCTGTTGTGAGTTTCTTTGTCCCTCCCCATCCCTTTTAGCCTCCACCTCCAACCACGATCTCATTTCGTAGCGTAATATAATTTTACGCAATAATTTTGCCTGTTGATTAATAGCCGGCTGGTAGCTTACCAGAACGATGTCTATCCGTTGCTGGTAGCTCAGCTGGCATGCAACTGTTGTATTTATTTTCCTTTTCCCTTATGTATTGCGGCACAGTAGCTGGGTTGTTTTATACCTCTAGCTAACGTGCATAATGATGATGATGATGCTAGGTGTATGATGAATCGGTCGGTAAATGGTAACATTTTGCTTGGTACTAACAGGCAAAATTATTATGTAAAATTAGATTGCGGATTATGAATGAGGTTTTCCAGTGATCAGGGAACAGCTAGTATGTAGCGATAATGTGAACATGTTCCGCAACACTAATGTAAGTTTGGCCCTCATTTTAATCACAGTTGTAGGGATACCGTCGGAGTCCAACATGAGAGAAGGTTTGTTGGTTTTCATTAGCCACTGAATAGTGCTGAGAGGAATTTCTACACTGTTTAAACTTTTGCTTATAGCGAGTTGAGGGGATTCAGGTATGGGGTCTGATTCAGAAATCATGGAGGCAGCAAAGAAGGCGCTAAACGCCTCACAAATGATAAGTGGATCACTCAGAGATTTGCCATGTTCATGTAAGAGTCCCGTGAAAGAAGAAGAGCTATTAGCTGTTCTATGACGAAGTATGGCGACGAGTTTCTTTGTTTTGTTGCCCGTTCGTAGAGCATTTTCCCCTCGCTTTTGAGTCTCATTGTTTGCTCATGTTTGATCCTAGTGGTCCATTCATGCACTTGCAATATTGTCGAAAAGTCTCTGGCCCTGTGAAATCTTGCCATCAATTTTCTTTTCTGGGTGAGTAAGCGTTCTTTTACATCCTTACGGAACGCGTTTACTTTGTGTAGTAAGATTGGTTGTGGCATAGTGTATGTTAGTATTGAACTGTGCTACTGTTAAGCAAACATTGGTGGATAGGAAACATGTATCCCAGTCAACAGACCGAACCAAATGTTGGAGGTGTGTCCAATCAAGTTCTTGGATGGGATATTGTGGGAGCCGGTGCTTTTCGACATCTGATCTGATATTGAAAATGGATTGTAATGTTTTGTGGTCACTACCTGGGAGACAGTCCAGCAGAGCGATGTTTGCGTTGACGATTCCTAATCTAAGCATTAAATGAATTACGCTAGTGGACCTAGTAGGTTCTGTAATCCATTGTGTCCATCCTCCAGGCATTATAGTTGACAAGAAATCTGTATGTTAACGAAGATGGATTTGGTGACCAAGATATTTTCGGGAAATTGAAGTCTTCAGCTATTATTTTCTGTTTGTACTGCAGGACCCATACAAAATGTAATGCGGAGCAGTTGGAAGCAACGTCACCAGTTGGTACATTTGATGCGTTGTATATGCATCCAAGAAGCTTATGGTGAGAAGTGCTAGTAACAAGTAACTACCGAAATTCCGGAACATTTTTTAACTGATGAGGATCAAAAAGCATCACTGTGAATGTTCGATGCATATGTATATAATACATCCGACTCCACGCCTTGTGCAGCGATCTTTACGAAATTGTTGGTAGTCGGGGATAGTTAAGGTTGGATCCAACGTATTAATAGAGCACCACGTTTCCGTGACCAGGATTGCACTTGGAGTTTTCAACTATGTAATCATGTTTGGTACATCTCCAACTCCTGTTACTACTACTCACCGAAGAAAGAAGCACATAGGCTTAACACATCGTTCCAGTCCCGTTTGAACTTGCAATTAAGTCGTACGTGTTTTCTCATTTATTCCCTTCCTTCGCATCACTGTGCTGGCCGCATACCTTCATGTATTTAAACGTATCGATATGTACTGTACTTTTCCCGTCTCCAAGCCTGACTTTTGGTTCACATGGTATCAAAGACCCCCATATTGTTATTTCGTCTCACTTTTCAAGCGGTCGCACATCTTCTGTCATTTGTCATCTGATTCAGCGCATCCCTATGTGTCTCTGTGTTCCAGCCGAGGTTCTTATGGGCAAGAAAAAGAAAAATGTTGGCCCCCAGCCACGGACTAAAGACAATTTAAAACCTTCCAGCAGTGAAAGGGCTGCGCAGTTTCTGGTTCAACATACAGGGGGTTTGGGGTTGCCGTCCTCTTTCCTGTCCAGCACCGGCACTTACGGTGTTTGCAACACGACCACGATTTTTGAAGATGAAGGGCAGTCAGCCGAGTTTGTTCCCGTTCCTCAGGATCCAGATGCACTAAATCTAGATAGCCGTCTTCTTGGCATTTTGAAGCGTTTGGACAAACGGGACGTGACCACCAAACAAAAGGCTCTGCGTGAGCTGTCGGCTCTCCTCCGATCCGATACTGATGTAGAGCTGTCCGCTCTCATTGCCATACTTCCATATTGGTCACCAATTTTTTGCCGACTCTCTGACGATCCCGACAGAAAGGTACGAGAATATACCCAAATGGCTATGTGTTTTCTGGTTCGTCGTGTCCGTAGTGAATTGAGACCTTACGTGAAACAAGTGAGTGTTTTCTTTGTTATCATATTTACTGCTAAACACACGTAGAATCTGGAGTCTGTCCTGGCTTGAGTGCAAAGTCTTCTTGTTTAGTTACTGCATGGAGTTGGATACTGGGCGCTTAGGTTGCTGATAAATGCATTCTACACATTCAATTTACTTAGGTTGGACCGACTTGAACTGTCGTTTTACGTTTGATACTTTGCGACGCTTCTCTTCTCTGTATTTGTGGTCTCATTTTTCACCGATTATTGCAACTTCACATCCTACTATACTTATTTTGCTACTGCATTGGTAACGTTTATTCGCACACTCAAACTTTGAACCACTCTTTGACCTTTGGACCAATGGTTTTCTTCATTTGAGTGAGATGTCGGGACCCAACCGGTGTATCTTGTCAAGGGCACACACTCATCGTCATGAATTCGGTTATACTCACAAATGGTGGAGGTAGACACATCAGCAGAGAGTAGTTCGGTTCGATATTTAGGTATGTTAGTACTTACGTGTGTGATGTCACAGACGTTATCAGGGATCGGATGTGATCCGTGGAGACGCATCTTGATCTCTGTGGACAAAATTATTGCTAGAGCCAGCATAGATTCGATGTGGCGTTTATGTGTACCGTAAGCCCACTGTGAGACGGGTAGACAGTCATCATCATCATCATATCGCTCCGCTCCCAGGCCAGTTTGTTCAGTTTTTTTGTCATACATCGTAATTTTTTGTCTTCAATTGTTTAATTCAGTATTATTTGTCATTCTGAATTATCCAGTAATAAATTTTAAACCTTTTTCGGCAGTAATTCTATCGTTCTACTCTGCCTTGCTTCTCTTCCGTCCTGGTCGTATTTTACTCGTGTCCTCGTCAGGCCAGTTTATCTCGTTCTTTTCATTGTTATAGTAGTTTTATGCTATAAATATTTGTGTAATTCGCTCACATTAGTTCTTTGGATTTAGTTCATCATAACTACCTGTACTAGTTTTTTTTATAGCTTTTTACAACTTCTGTGACCAGCCAACTGGCGAAGCCAGCTGTTCTGAGTGACCAGGCAACTGGCGAAGCCAGCTGTTCTGAATGCCTATCAAAGTACGCTGTTATGCGAGTTGGATAGACGCTCACTGGATGCAGTTGAAGCTCACTGGTCTCATATTCACCAGACCTTACTAGCAGCAGGAAAATCCTCATATGGTGTGTCTAATCGCCAACATGGACATTGGGTCTCTTCACAGTCTCTGGTACTTATCGATGCTCGCCGGCATATTCCGGCTGGAAGCGAACACAATGAAACTCGCAAAGAGCTCTGGGCAAAACTCCGTGCTAGCCTGAAGAAAGCCCGCGAATCCTGGTGGTCTCATCGTGCAACAGAGATGGAAATGGCCGCTGCCGTTGGCAACAATCGTAAGTTATTCCGTCTGATACGGGAAACGGGCAGCAGGAGACCTGATGTTAGTGAAACTATACGTGGTGAAAATGGACAGCCTATCCACAACTTATCAAAACGTTTGGAGCGTTGGGCTGAGCACTTTAAAAGGCAATTTAATCGGTCGGAATGGTTAGATTTCTTGCCGGCCACTGATCGCCCCTTTGGATCCACGCTCTCGCTCAGAAGTCGAACGTGAGATCAGACTGTTGAAGTTAAATAAAGCCGCGGGACCTGATGATCTTCATCGAACCCTCTTCAAATTCGGTGTACCTGCTCTTATGGATGATTTACACGAGTTACTAGTCAAACTGTGGGAGCAGGAAACTGTCCCAACCGATTGGAGCCGCTCTGTCATAGTCCCAATTTTCAAAGGAGGCTCACGATCGGAATGCGGCAGCCATAGTGGAATCAGTCTGATCTCCATCGCCTCCAAATTGCTTACCTCTGCCATCCTTCACAGACTGACTGGCACTCGTGCAAGCCTGATTCGTGAGGAGCAAACCGGGTTTCGTCGAGGTCGTAGCTGCATTGACCACATCTTCACCTTGCGTCAGTTGTTGGAGCACCGCCACATATATTGGCGGCCCACCATTGTCATGTACCTCGATATCGAAGGTGCATTCGATTCGGTGGATAGACATGCACTTTGGGACTGTCTACTCAGGAAAGGTGTACCAGAGAAATATGTAAATATTATCCGAGCATTATATGCTCGTAGCTCCTGCAGAGTGAGGGCTTACGGAAAGCTGTCGTCGCCCTTTAATATCTCCAGCGGCGTGAGACAAGTATGCCCGCTGTCACCTTTCCTCTTCAACTTCACTGTTGACGAAGTCATGGAAATCGCGTTTACAGGACACGACTTAGAAGGTGTGGAGCTACTCCCAGGAGAACGACTTCTTGGCTTAGAGTATGTTGATGATATCGCCCTAATCTGTGACAGCTCACAAACGTGTCAGACGGCACTGAACAGATTAGCACTAGCTGTCCTTCACTTCGGGCTTTGCTTCGCACCCTCGAAGTGCAAAGCTTTCCTCCAATATTGTTCTGGACCGCCCCCTACGGCCGACCGTTGGTGGGGAACAGCTGGAAGTCGTTCAAAAATTTAACTACCTGGGAAGTTGTATCAGCGCCCGTGGGATTGAAGATGAGATCACGAATCGTATAGCAAAAGCTCGGGGCGCTTTTGCTAACCTTCGCCACTTATGGCGCCGGCGCGACATCACTGTTGCCCTGAAGGGTAGAGTGTACAATGCAGCAGTACGTTTCCCCCCTACTGTACGGTTGTGAAACCTAGCCGCTTAAAGCAGCGAACCTGAAGAGGCTAGTTACGTTCGACCACCGGTGCCTTCGCAATTTAGCTCACATCTGGTGGGAACACCGCGTGAGTAACGAGCGTGTCCGACGCCTTGTTTATGGCACAGGAAAAGGATCTGAACCGCTCAGCACCGTTATTTCACGCATCAGGCTCCGATGGCTCGGCCACGTGTTACGTATGACAGCACACCGACTCCCACGGCGTGTTGTTTGCGCGCCGGGTGTGTGGATGGAAGAAGAGGAGGGGTGGCCAAGCAATGACTTGGTCGAGAGGAATGAAATCCCTCACTTCGGAGCTGGCCTCGGTTGGAGCGTCTCGGCTCCCTGTTTGGGGTACGAAAGACGATGAACACGTTTGGTTGGACACACTTGCTGATATGGCTAGGAGCCGACCTCCGTGGCGTTCGTGCTGTGAGTTTCTTTGTCCCACCCCATCCCTCTTAGCCTCCCCCTCCAACCACGATCTCATTATTTAACCTTATATATTTTTGCGTAGTAATTTTTTGATGCACAGTAGCCGGCTGGTAGTTTACCAGTACGATGCCCATCCGTTACCGGTAGCTCAGCCGGCTTGCCCCAGTTGAATTCTTTTTCTCTCTCTCCTTTTTTCTGTGTGTTGCGGCACAGTAGCTGAGGTGTTCTCCACCTCTAGCTAACGTGTATGATGATGAAGATGATAACTTCTGTGATTCTACATTACACTGATTTACTCGTATCGATCGGTGCTTATTTTTGAAATGGCAAAGCAGACACCTAGTGATGTTTGTTCCAAAGTTGTTGGGCATCGCGCAAATGCGATTACATGCAGTTTGTGCAGCCTAAAGTTTCATATTTCGTGCATTGGTCTGTCTGTGGACCGATTCCGCGTAATTCAGGGGATTCAACACGATTTTTTGAAGACCAATTGTAAGCAGTGTCAGTCTAAACTTGGGCAGAATGGAACCGAAAAGCCTGACAAGCGGATCAGTAGAGCGAAGTGCGCTAAAACGCGCAGCACCACAATCCGAGAAACAGGCAGAGCTTAGTACAACAGCGAATCTATCCCTGGAGCAAAGTGCCAGCGTTCTGGCAGGCTCGCCTTCAAGGCCTACGATTTCTTCACTTGACACTAAAGCTCTACTTTGTAATAAGCAAATTGGTGATAACGAATGGTAAATGCAAATACCAAAGTAACCAAGAACAATGTTTAGCGACCTGAGGCGCCGCATCCTCATGGCCTTTCACGCATCTGAATTATATGATTTCAATCCTCAGGTGCACTATGAGCATGATGTCGAGTTTTTGCAAACTCTGCTTGATAGACTGCTTGACGTGGATGAGGGCGCGCTCAAAATGAAACAGATCGCTCGTCTCGGAAAGAGAACTGAGGGCAAAAGTCGACCTATGAGGGTGACTTTTATCGAAGAGGCAAGTCCGAAGTTAATATTGTCCCGCCTTAAAAGGCTGTGATAATTGAACTAAAGCGACGCTCGGACGATGGAGAAACAAATCTCCGTATTGTAAATTTTTGGGTATTTACCCGGATTCCTCCGTGAATCCGGATCAACAGGTTTCTGATGCTTCAGGCATGCCCAGCGGTTCCTACCGCGGCCTGCGCGTAGCTTTCAGTAACGTCTGCCGTCTGATGAACAAGCGCGATGAGCTGTACTACTTTGTAAGCTCCCAGCGACCAGACGTAGTAGGCCTTGCTGAGACATGGTTAAACTCCGGCGTAACTGCCCAAGAAGTGGAAATCAGCGGCTACTCATGCTTCCGCTGTGATAGACCATCAAATAATCGCGGTGTCGTTCTGCTTTACCTAAAGTCTTCTTTGTGTGGGAGACTAGTGAACGCCTACCGAAGCCCTGATGGTCTGTGTGAGCAGTTATGGTGTTCGATTCACCTCAGACGCTGCGAGATGCTCGTAGACGTGGTATATCGCAGTCCACTGAGCCGCTGTTTGGACTGGATGCCGCATGTCCGCAACCACATGAGTCGTCAGCTGTTCCTACTCATGGGCGATTTCAACTTACCCTGAATACAGTGGCCCGAGGCTGAACTTCTCCCCGGCCATTGTGAATTCGAGAGGAAGTTTACGGAATTGATATTTGAAACCGGGGCCACACAGCACATCAACCAACAGACACGCAGAACTGCGCGCGCGACTCCATCGTGCTTAGACCTGCTTTTGACCAGCTGTGAGCAACGTGTGCATGACATTCAAGTCTTAGAGCCTCTTGGAGCGAGTGACCACTCGATAACTATAGCCAGCTTGGAACTTCCGCTGCCCTATTCTCCCCCGCTGGAGCCAGCCTTCAACTATTGGAAGGCAGACTTTAATGGCCTCACTCGAGCAGCGAGCCAGATGGACTGGTCTTTACCAGAGGATTCGTTTATTGAAACCTGTTGGATTATCATTAAAGAGGGTGTGAAATCGTTGTGCGCCCGATTTGTACCCCTCAAGTATCGGAAAGTTGGGCCAGTCAAACCACATTGGTTCGACAAGAAGTACAGCAAACTGACCCGACGACGACTTAGACCATGGAGCAAATTCATGTTATCTGGTTCTGATGAGGACTACAGGGCGTACAAGGTACAGCGACATCTCTGCAACAACGCGAAAACAAAAAAACATAGAAGCTTTGAAGAGCAGCTTGCAACCACCACAAAAACTGCTCCCAAGAGGATCTTTGCCTACGTGAAGCGATGCCTGTGGCCTGCAGGCAATGTTCCAGTGTTGGAAGGCTCAGATGGACAGCCCCTAACCTCGAGCACAGATCGTGCGTCCGCATTGGCGGCACACTTCGCCTCCGTATTTGCAAGTGACCAGGTGTCTGTAACGAGTTCAACGAGTACCGCTCCCGCTGAACTAGACTGCAGCATTGAAGATGTACGCAAGCTTCTAGCAAGTCTTAACCGGACGAAACCTGCTGTGCCACATGGAACCCACTCACTGATTCTCAAGTCCCTATCGGCCATCATCTCGCCTTCTAACTGAGCTGTTCAACAGGTCACTATCCACTGGAATATTACTGGGCGACTGGAAATGCTCAGTCGTCAAGCCGATACCGAAAGGTGGTAACCCAAGCAAAGTGGAGAACTACCGGCCGATCTGTCTGACTGCTGTTTTGGCAAAGACGCTCGAAAAGATCGTGCAGAAGAGCCTGCAGCTTCTCGAGTCGGAAAGTCTCTAACGCCCACACAGCATGGTTTCGTGGAAGGTCGCTCATTCACCACCAACCTACTGTTGACGAGGCACGAATGGTTACAAGCGCTGAACCAAGGCAAATCGGTCGACGCCATTTATATTGACTTCAGTAAGGCTTTTGACAAGGTAAATCATGCAGTGCTCCTCGACAGGCTGAGCATGTGCGGTGTTGGTGGCTCGCTGCACCAATGGATCAATACTTTCCTTGTTGATCGAAAGTAGAGGGTCTAGGTAGACAACCATTTAACCGACTGGTATCCATCGAGCAGTGGCATGCCCCAAGGCACTGTACTGGGGCCGATTTTGTTTCTGATCCATGTAAACGATGTGCCTCAGCTACTCCATTCGCCTTGTGCGTTGTTTGCAAATGACTTGAAGGTGTGGAGAGTAATCCGCACACCCAATGATTGTGACCATCTTCAGTAGGACCTCGACCGCCTCTCCACTTGGTCTGCAGAGTTCAACCTTCTGATCAACTTGGTCAAGTCGCAATTCATGAGGCTGGGTAAGTGTAAGCACAGTCGAACCTACACGGTGGCTGGGCAACCGTTGCATCCCGCGCCTTTTCGTGCGCGACCTTGGTGTACTCTCACGCTGCGACCTAAAGTCCATTGACAACACGAATAGGCTGTACCAAAACAGCCTTCGGATGCTTTGGACGCTCAGGCGCAGTCTCAGCACTTGGTCTGAAGAGATTGCCACTCGCTTCTTCGTCTCAATCATACGACCAATGCTAGAGTATGGCTCTCCCCGCGTATTGTCCTATCACCCGGGGCGAGGTAGCAAAGATTGAGCGAGTACAGCATGTACCCACCAGACTGATTCCCAACTTACGAGGTGTGCCGTACGAAGACCGGTGTAAGAAACTAGGGCCGTACACCCTAGCTTATCGTCGACTGCTGGTTGACCTCATCATGACGCACCGGCTGTTACATCTGGAAGATTACGCCATGTGGAGACCGCTACTTCATCTGCGCACACCAAGCAGCACACGAGGACACCAGTACAAGCTTGTCGTACCGGATTTGAAGCGGGTTGTTCACCAACTCTGTTTCGAACGCCGAGTGGTGAATGTATGGAACGACCTGCCGCAGCACGTAGTTGAAGCAAAGTCGGTGTCGGAATTTTAAGGAGTTCCTGGACAAACACTTTGCCAATGCATATATATTGAGCGTAAGACAAAATAACTGGTCTTTGTCCCTGAGTGACATTAGATGCAGCTACACAGAGCAAACTCTACTTGCTGCTTCCAACCAGTAATCATCATCATCATCATCATCATCACCATCATCAATCATCATCATCATCATCATCAATCATCATCATCGTCATCATCACCATCGCCATCATCCTCATGATTTCACGGATATGACATCACTTGTACAATGCCGAATTTTTTAAGCTTGATTTGGTCGATCAGTGGCGAATGCTTCGAGTGGTACTTGCGCGGGTTATTTGTGACCTCATAGCATCCTAGTCCGCGTACGACAGCCGGTATTTGCTTTGCAGTGTAATGTAGTAACGATATGCTGGTTTCTTCTTTCTCAGCACTTTGGATTCCCTCCCTGAGTCGTGCGAGTTGCATTTTTATGCAGCTCATTTTGATTATATTTGAACAATTTTGAAGCCGGAAAATGGCACAACTTTTGAACTTATCTATTAGGAATCCAGTGATATCCACCATCGTTGTTCACTCGTCAAAGCTTCGATCGTCGAGGTATTTGTTGCACCCTGTTACCTTTGACTGTCTAGCGCCCCATACAAGGTCTGGGCACACTCGATACTTATGTTGCTGTTGCACCTACCTGTCCGATACAGCCGCGTAGTTTCACTGCGGGACAAGCAACGGTCTAGGCACCATCCTGTGCACTCCTAGCACACAGGTATCCCTAACTGTTGTTTGAATGAGATGCTTTCTGCGAGATTTGGGGGTCGAATTAGGAACAATCGCGGCTGCCACTCGCATTCTCCTCGATTTTGTTCTATCTGCATTCCACAAGGTGTGATGCATGTGGATGGCGCAGCGCTCACGCTACTCCCTTTAGGTGCAAACGTTCTGTGGCTGTTTTGAATCACAGCGACAGCTAACTCTGAAAACGGATACTACTAGTCATGTCTAATATACTCCCTGTCGTCCATGTATATACTTTCGCGAATAATTCACGAGCCTACTATTTTCTCTTACTCCTATTATCTTGAAGTGATCTTACCTGTTAATGGAATCTGTTATAACATTAGCTCTAAACGACGCACCTCTCCACGATTCACCAACTGCAATCCTCCCTCCTGTAAAATAAAAAATGTATCGTCAACGGTACGCCGTAACGGCGCTCCGCTGCCGCGCGACCACCACTGGTCGCGCGCGAGTTGACTATACCGCGAGGACGCCCACTCCTACGCGAATCCGAACCGGTGACCTTATGTTTGCAAGGCAGACGTGCAGACCACTCGGCCACCGGACGATACCCCCTCCTAAGTATACCTTTTATTACTGGTGGTGGCCAATGTGTTTTCAACTCACAAATTTACGGACTACTGGACCCGATATTAACTCGCGTGTTGGAAACAACCTCAACTTTACTGTGATAGTTTCTTTTTGGAGCGGATCGTTGTTGCGCTGCCATGTACAAGTCCTCTAGCTGATAGACTGGCGGAATTTACTCAAGGCTTTTGGTTGCCGGATGGCGTGATGGAACTTCGATGATGACGATTAGTGTAGGCTGTGTGCTAGTATCTGTGAATCTCGGTACTTTGTCACGTTTAAGTCCTGCATTCTCCACTCATAAAGTTTTCTTGGTCACCTTGTTGCTCTTTTTCTATATTCCTTACGTATGCCCAAGATCTATGCCGTTAGACAACATGTTTTCCAAAGTCAGCTCATCTATACCACATTGTTTTTAATGATATCGTCTTTCATTGGGCTCCATGCATGTGTGATAGGCAAATCCACTACCTGGATCCGCTTCCGGTACGGTTTTACTGATCTGTATGGGAAGTGGGATTCAAAGTAAACCATGGTCCCTTAAAGATCGCATGTCGCAATCCAAAGACACACAGCGGGTACTCCAATGCTCAACATTGAAATATCTAGCAGCTCTCTTCTCCCTTCCGTTCTATGAGAGCACTATCATATTAGCCACCTACTGAAGTCGTCCACACTCCAAGCATGCTTACCACTTTTCGGGTCTCTTACCAGCAACACACCCATCACTGCTTCTGTTCCTAGACGTGTGGAAGCAACCATGCTGCGAAAGTGGAATTTACGGTTTATTCGGGCTGGCTTGCCTCGTGGTGTCAGCTAAGTGGTTCGGGATTTTCCCGTTCCAGCAAATGGTTCGGCGGCAGTGTTCCAGGACGTGGTGGATTTTCGCCTAGCAAGCGTTGTCCCTATAAAAGGGACATATGTCCTTTTAAAAAAACTGTGACGTGGCGGACGTGGCTCGCCACTAAATAAAGTCGCTGCCCATTGCTTCATCCTGTCGAAGCATTGTATCCCAGCAAGTTTATACTGCAATTCTTGGGAACATTGGGCTCCTGTTTGACAAAGGAACAAACGAAAGGCGTATGAACTGAGCAATCAGTCACCGGCTCTTAATGGGCGCGATTTCCTGAATTCGCTCAGCTGCCTTGTGGGCAGGCTATTCAGCCGAGGACTCGGGATGGTGTCACCTAAGTCAACGCCCTATTTCGGCTTGGACAACCTGGTAGTATCTCGCCCTCTGACGAAACCGTGAACTTTAATGTGTTGTGTCGTGTTTTCTTTTACTATTTCTGTACCTTTTGAGTTCCATAGTTTCCGATGACTCAATGTCTATTCATAGACTGTCGCTGGGTCCTTGCGGCTTTGTTTAAAGTGGTACAGGACGCTATGGAAGTTGTACACCTTGGGGTTTCGCATTTTGTCCACTGCTTGGCGCACGCAAATTGTATTGAACTAAAGAACCCCGATGGCACGCTCTCAAATTGCCTACTTTGTGCTGCCCATTTTTGGTAGCTTCTTGGGAGGCATCTGAAGCAAGCGATGAATTGACCACATTTTTTCACCCTTCTGCATTTGCTGTCATTGGAAGTCTGTATGCAATAGTGAACAAAATTCCCTGAGAGTATCTGGTCTCAGCAGAGGCGTTTTCATTTGCTATTTCTTTAGTAGTCAACGCCATTGTAACCACTTCGGATGACTTACGCGGTAAACTGATATCCGGTAGGTTTCCCATATCTCGCGACACCTAATTTTATGCAGCTCAGATGTGGCTGCCTCCCTGCCTGTCCCGCAGAATAAAGTCATTCTTATCCCGCCTACACTCCTCGAAAGTCGAGAACACGTTATGCCGCCTTTCTTACCATCTTCCCGACAGTTAACTACATAATCCAATGAGCTGCCATATCATACTGAAAATGCTTTTGTAATTTGTATAACCACGCGACGAATTCACCATATTTTTATAGCTCCGATCATGGCGACATGACTCCTGGTCTGTATTTAAGAGCAAGTAGAAAGGTTTCTGTACAACTCCATCGAATTATGCGAAATAAAAAACATTTAATTACGGATTGTCAGCGACAGTGTTTGGTCAGTTAATCGTTTATTCTCGTTCGGTTCGCAGTTCTTATTGGTGTCATTATTCCTGCATGTAGTATATGATCTCAATGATTCGTCCGCTTAAGTCCTTCTGTGTTCTGTCTCCAGCACCGAAATTTCTTTGCTGCACTTTTTTGTTTAAAATTGACTAACACCATTGAAAATGTTATCCAAACCTAAAGTCGTTCGTCCAAAATTCATCATTACGTAAAAAGTCCAACAATATTGCCACTCTTTCTGCAGTTAACCCGTTTTATCCACTTTGTATTCCACTTGGTTCTCGTATTGCTCTTGTCAAATTATCTGGACGCTATTGCAAATAGAAGTTCTCGTGCTTTGTATTCATCAGTAACTATGCCTTATTGTTTTAGGTCTTACCTTCTTGGACGTATGGCTCAACGGATTTTCATGGTGCTGCCGCCAACTGGGCCGGTCAAGGACTAGCAAGTGCATTTCCCACTTCCAAACGTTCTGAGGCGTATCGTCTCTGTGCTAAACAGCTGTTGGATTTCCTCGAGAACCAAATCGATTCAACCGTTTCACATGTTTCACGTTTGCTTGAAACCAAGAAAACTGTGATCAGACAACCTACAGAAAAGCAGTTGGAGCAAGATTCCGAAAATGAACTTGCTCTGGAAAAGTTAGCCAGAGCTGTTGATTTCTGTGGTTTAATCACTTTTCACTTTGCCGCACTCCCAGACAATAATCCGCACCTTCAACGCCTCCGATCACTGTTGTCACCGGAAAACTTGTGGTCTAGAGTTTCCCGCGCAATCGAGCTCAGTCTCTGTGAAGGCCACTTGTTACTCGGAAACAGCTCCATCGTCCACAGATCTTTATATCAATTATCCAAATCTTTGTGTATTGATGAGCACTGGAGTCAGTGGTTGTCTCAGACTCCACAAGGCACCCACTTAGCTTCCTATCTGTGCGCCAGCACACTTGGTCAACTCGGAGTTAAGTCTGATTGTGAAATTCCAACTGCACCTCAGACCTCTACTCTGATTCCTTCCTCTCTACGTTTGGAAGCCGGTGCCTCCTGCTATTGCTCCTGCTGGGACGCAGCCATAGCATGTTTGACCAATCTTCCGGACAGTTTGGTTTGGTCAATCGTTGACTGGAGGTCCAGCTTGGCTCCACAACTGGAACGTCTGTTATTACATGCTGACGTTGGACTTATTACTAAGGTATGGTTTACATTGGGTTACTATTGCTTCTGTGCTATTCTGTTTCCCTCCAAGGAATTGTTTGATTCTCGCATTAGTACCATTTTCTTTTTGGTTATATTTCTCCACTGTTTTTGCCAAAGCGTCTGGTAGGCTGACGGAGAGCACAGCTTCGGCCATCATAAGTTATCGCTCTAGTGACTGCGTTGTTGTTGTGAATTCTAAATTCTCGATTCTGAACTATACTACTGCACATTTACCAGTAGTTCAATTTCTTTATAATTTTCCCGTTGGACGGTGTGGTACTCGAGTTTACCTGTTCATGCACCAATGTTCGGCTTTAACAAACTGATAAAACCCTGCAATTTTTTTTGCATTTATTATCTTTTTTCTTTGCTTAATTGTTGTGAACTTACGGTTTGCGTCTCATCGGTTGTAATTTGTTTTACTGTGCCAATTTTACGGACTATTCGCCATTTGCGCAGACTTAACTGCTGACGTGGAATAATTGCTGCCCGAATTAGCGAGTCGCATTACCTACTCGTGAGTTAATTGTATTCTCTTTTTGTTTATTACTGCTATTGTAGAACCACGGTTATTCAGTATACTCATTCCGCCCACTGCCCTGCATTTTAACTGCCCAGACCGTGCGTTAGTTAGGTGATACGATTAGCCTCATACTCTCTGCCGTAACAGTTGTGTTTTGTTCGTGCGCTGCGTATGGAATTCTACTGTCTGCACCTCGTTTCCACCCTTGCGCGGAGAGACTCCGATTTGTTTCGCTCGGCAACACACAAGTCACGAGTCGCGCTATTTCAGTGCAGATCAGTATAACAGCTCAGGTACGATGCATGATTCTTCGCAAAATACTAATAACAACAAGAACAGGAACATTAGTGATATCGCATGAGAACTAGGTAGTGAATAAAACCACTATGCGAAGCACTTAAGGACATGTGATAACTTCCCTATCCCGTAGAGTGTCTAGCTACTGATGTGACTGACTCTGATGTTTTAATCGATATGGGAGGCAAACATCACACTTGTTAGCCATCTCATTTTATGATCACCACCCCTTTTGAGGCACCAAAGGGCTTGTGTTGCCAAAATTCAACGTTCTCCACCCCGGTATTCCATCAAGTATCCTCAACATTGCGAACCTCAGTGTTGTCAAGCACTGTTGGTTCCCTAATATTTTCCGTGCGTAGCGGGCAGGTCCCTGATCTCTCCATACAGCACCGTTTTCCGCACCGCACTGCATTCCTTCGCTTGATCACTAAGCACAAGCCTCATCTGCCTAAACGGTTGAGGCTTTGAAAAGCCAGGCGAGGTTTCGCCTGTTAGTTCTTGTGCAGCTTTTTAAATACGTTAACCGGCAGGCCATTTTGAGTGGTCTTCCAATGAGAACTGATGGATTGCTGGCCAGGTCGTATGGCATTTTGTAAGTGCCCAGGACATGCGAAAGCGTGCAACGCTACACGTCACCCTTTTCATTTGGGTTTTCAATTCCAGCGGGTTCGATCTAAACACCACTGTGGTCGATCTGGTCTAACTTTGACAGTCGACTACTGCATAGTATCTCTACTTTAGAAGAATTGAGAGTCAACGGGAATTAGTTATTCTTGATGATTTGATCGCTTTTCACTTGTGGCGAATTCAGGCTAGACTTTCCCACAGGCTTATATACTACTCCATGGGGTGTGATATACAGCTTTGAGAATAAAAATAATAGTAATAATAATAATAGTAATGATAATACGTATATTTCTCCTGATGCGTGAAACTGTGTCTTTAGGTGCACAGATCAATTTTTACCAGTATCCATGCTATTGCATGGGCGATATGCCTAGGTGGAATATTGGGGTATGCGTTTCATGTAGTTACGTTCTGGTGGATGGTTGAGACAAAAGCCTAGTTTTGGAAACATTGGTGTTTATATATTTTGTGTCTGTCTTGGAATAGCTTATCGAGGGATTTTTCGCATATAAATATGGTATTTATGGTAGGTCAAGGTATTTGGTGAGTCTGCTACCAAATGTTGCCACACTTTCACATGACCTGAGCGTGGTGGTTTATTCCCCAAATAGCTGTATCTGACCAGGAAGAAATTAGAGAGAGCGTTCATCCTAGCCTTTGGTATATTCAGTATAAAGTCTTTATTGCGAAGCTCTCGAGTTGCGCTGTGTTGTAGTTCTAGTGTAGGCAGATTGAAAAGTAGCAGCAAGTTAAAATAAATAAATAAATAAATTTGTATATTTACCGACAGACGGTACTCGGCTCCATAAGTGGGAGCGATCATTTGTATAGTGAATACATTTCATAACAGTAAAGTTTATTAACAGCATTTCGGATTATGATTTTTTTTCTTGGGTCCTAGACCCGTGCAACTCATATGTAAAATTTCCGGATGATTGTATCGTCAGGAGTAGATAATAAAGGGAGGGACTACTAGGCTGCAAAGATTTGGTATGGTATGTAATGACATGTAGTAGGTAAGCTAGCTGTAAGCGAATATCTTCTCATATGGTTTTTATACCAGCTTCTGTCAATGTTTCTAGAGTTTGCTGTGAATCCGAAGCGGTTCCAGGTGAACTTCATTACAACGTTCTCCAAAACTCACATAGCAGAATGTTTACCAAACTGATTAGTAGCAAGTGATCTTTGCAGGTGCTCCACAGCAATTCTGTCACTCTTTCTCATATTGCCGTGTATTATGCCTGCAGTATTCGAGGATGGGGCAGGTAAGTAGCTTAAACAACTCAACTTTACCATGAGTTGTGTAGATTTTGTGGGATATATTGAACATAGATTACCTGATACGTGCTACTTGTCATTGAGTCTGTTCACAGAAATTGTAGGTAGATGAGTACCTAGTTCCAAGATCACACGTGAACAGCTGTATAGTGACGTGTTCATTGTTTAATGTAATAGATTCTTCGGAGATGGAACAGCCGTAAGATATGATGCTTGATTTCTTAGCTGAGATTTTCATTCTTCAACGTGTGACACCATGATTCGGGGGAATGTAAGTCATGTTGAATGAGCAGTAGCGTTCCGTGACTGATAAATTTTCTCGTACGTCATTCACAGCGAGGAGTCGTCTCAAACAGGCACAATCAACAGAAGTGCGGATGAAGCCTTTGAGGGACTAGTCTGCACGGAAACAAGTCCCATGGAGACGACTCCACGCTTGGCCATATTACTTTACTAGAACCTATAGATTTATCTATATTTATTAATAATAATAATAATAATAATAATATTATTATTATTATTATTATTATTATTATCAACCTTTCCATCTACTTGAAAGCTGCAACCGATCAGTCGGCCCCGCAAAATAGCTTGGGAACTGTCCTGAAAAAAACTCGATGAAATAGTATCCGTCCCATGCGATCCCGTTGTACATAATGGCCAGGCTAATCAGTTGGACTGTGCCTCGCACCGTCGAGGAATATACCCTTTATTTATTCACCTAATTTAAGGCATACCTGCACCTAAACAAGACTACCATAGAGCCGTGTGCTTACCCGATGTACGGTTGAACCATGATCCCCACATCCCGTACTGGAGTGGAGGCCTAAGTTTCACCCATTTGTCTAACCTGGTGACTTTTCGGCCACCGCACCGTTGCTTCAGCGCCGACGTTTCTCGCGTTCTTATTGGTTGGCGATGTCGTAGGGGTCTCCACCGATGAGTTGACCTCACTCCTCGATGGCTTATGGACATGCGTGCCGTTATCGGTGTATTGAATGGTCGGTCACACCTAGTGTGCGTAATGGCGCCGCCAGTGTAAAACGATATATGGATATCGCCAAGGCAACCGAACGAGAACTAATCGGTATCCGTGCGTTAACCTGTGTTTGTCTTTTCAGCCTTTCACAACGGTCGCTCTTGGGATCTTTTCCAGTTAAGCCCCGCCACTAATGCAAAAAGAGCACGCGTAAAAAGTTAAGCCCCGCCACTAAGGCAAAAGGGTACACCTGAAAAGTCAAGCCCCACCAATAGTGCAAAAAGGGCACGCGTGAAAAGTTGAGCCCCGCCACTGTTTGCCAGCTCCACTGGACGTAATGCATGTGAACGTGCCCCATAAAAACACTCCTTATCCGCTTGTAAGGTCATTTTTGTCCAAAAAGTTTCTACGTTCGCACGTGAAACCTGACATGAACTTTCTGACGCTTTCGGCGGTCGTTCATGACAAGGAAACAGCAATACGTTTTTGCAAAGCCATGGTGTGATTCATCATCAACGTTTATGCAGACGAGGACACCAAATGACACTTTCAATTGTTTCTGACAGGTGGAGGTGTGATGCCCGACAGTGTCGGCAAGAAATCGGTCTTCGAAAGGGAACTTGGCTGCAGCGGTCTAGGATGGATTTCAGGACAATAATCCTATTCATTTATTGCTGGTCCAAAAATCTGACAACAATCAAATTCTGCTCAGAGGAGTTATCTATTGGCCACGCGACCGCTGTCGACTGGAAGAACTTTCTGCGTGAAATTTGCGCCTGGCAGCTTTGGCAGACTCCAACGATTGTCGGCGGCCCAGGTCTACATGTCGAGATCGATGAAACCCTAATATCACGTCGTAAAAACCATGCAGGGCGAGTCCTTCCCCAGCAGTGGATTTTCTGAGGGATTTGCCGGGAGACTAAAGAAGTGTTCTTGTATGCAGTGCCAGATCGAACTGCGGCCACTCTGCTGGACACAATCCAGGCCTGCATCGCTCTCGGCTCAGTTATCATTTCCGATATGTGGGCATCATACCAAGGCATTGAATCGATGATTGGCATGAGTTATACTCATCAAACGGTTAATCATACCGAAAACTTTGTGGATCCAACGACTGGAGCTCACACACAAACCATCGAATCTCTCTGGCACATTTACAAGATGCAGAATAAGCGCCAATGCGGCACACCCCGATCTTTAGTGGACAGCTACCTGTGTGAGTTCGTTTGGAGGCAAAGACACCGAAAAATGGACCTTTTCATGCAAATTATTAATGACTTGTCTCAATTTCACCCTCTTCAATAGAAAGTAAAAGTTCAAGTTCCATATCCTCCCTTTTCATAATTTTTTTTGGGTGGCGGGGCTTAACTGGAAAAGATCCCGCTCATGTTCCTCTATGATATGTATCGGCATTCTTCTGACCATTTGTGCTGTATGTCCCCACTTCCTTTGCGTCGTGCCGCGTGCTAAGGAAACGGTTTTCTATTCTAGTTCCCCATTCCTTTGTTTTTACTGCTCCACAGGCTTATTCATACCTACACAATTTGCTGAGCAAACTCCCAATCAATTTTGATGCGATAGATGAGACTGACTGCGATTTGCTACAGCGCGTTTTCATCGCGGCAACGATTTCTGGTTTGGAACGATCACTCGTCCCGAAATCCACCATCAGATCATCGGCACTAGACGAACCCCAGCACCTCACTCCAAAGCACGCGGACCCGGGTTTGTCATCGGATCTTGTCTCCGGCGTTCTCCGATGCGCTGGCTTCCTGTTGAATAAGACAGTCCCATCAGGCTCTTTTAGTTCACTGGATGACCTCTATCAATCCTCACCGCTTCTTCGTGCTGTGATGTGCGATGTGATCCTACGGCTATTGGGCGATGCTCTAGATGCTTCTCGAGTCTCTGCGAAACCACAGCTGGTGTGTGCTCAGCCTCCAATGTATCGCCGAGTTTACTTGTCCTCTGTATTTTCCGAGGTAAGCGACTCTCATACACTTTTGCTTGTTGATCTCATTGAATATTTTCACCGTACTATTTTGCTTTCATTTCTGACAGCTCCCAGACGTGCCAAGCCGCACTGGACAAATTAGCACTAGTTGTCAATCGTTTCCGGATTTGCTTTGCACCCTCGAAGTGTAAGTCGTTTCTCCAAGATTGGCAGGGACCCACCACTGCACTGATCCTTAGTGGTCCTGAGTTAGAAATCATCCGGTAATTGAAGTTTATACACAGATATACTAGCGCCCGTCTAATAAGTGATGAGATCACGAACTTTGCGGAAAAATCTCGAGGTGCTTTTGTAAAGCTCCCCCACCTGTTGTGCAGACACGACATTTCGCCCCGAAGGACAGAATTTACAATGCAGCCGTTCGTTCAACCCTCCTGTATAATTGTGAAACCTGGTCCATTAGTTCAGTCGACATACGAAGGCTAGTTACTTGTGAACATCGCTGTCTTCACAGTCTAGTCCGTGTCTAGTGGGAACAGCACATGAGCAACGAGCTGGTTCGGCGTCATATATTTGATGCAGGAAGAGCAAGTGAACTGTTCAGCACCCTTATAACACTCACCAAGCTCCGATAGTTTGGTCACGTGTTGCGCATGCTAGCACACATCGACTCTGGCGATGTGCGTTGTTTGCGCAACCGGGGTCTGGTTGGAAGAAAGGGAGGGGAAGCGGACAGACGATTTGGTCAATAAGAATGAAAACCCTAACTTTGAACTTGCCCTCGGTTGGTGTCTCCCGACTGCGTGCTTGAGTCCGAGGGACGACGAACACGTTTAGTTGGATACACTGGCGAATAGTCGATCTCATTGACGTTTATGTTGTGAGTCTCTTTGTCCCTCCTCTCGCCTATTTCCATTCTCTAAGCACCATCTCACACTCCAATCACAATATGACAATTAGCATTATATTGCTTTAGTTTTTCTATTCTGTACGGTTTTCATATCTATTTTTGTATTGCGGTCCCGACAGCCTACCACCGGCTCTTCTCAAAGATGACGGGAGTACACTTGTCAGCGAAATCCTATCTGTTCACGAAAGTTTGGACTGAAGTAAAGGTTCCGAACTCATGGGGAGAATCAGTCATTGTTCCGATTCACAAGAAAGGCTCCCGCGACGATTGCTGTAACTACCGCGGATTCTCGTTAATCTCTGTCGCATGCGAAATATTGGTCTCGGTTCTACTTCGCAGTCTTCCAACGACTAGAGAGGAGTTTCTCGAGAAGAACAAGCCGGATTACGTCCGGGCCGTGGCTGCATCGACCAGACCTTCACGCTTCGCCAACTTCTCGAACTCCTTCACATCCACCGTCGGCCAACAATCGTAGTGTTTTTGGACATCCGAGCGGCATTTGATTCAGTAGATAGATCTGCGTTATGGGACTCTTTACTGAAGAAGGGTGTGCCCGACAAGTTTGTAACCATCCTGAAAGAACTATACAGTCACACGTCGGACAAAGTCAGCGCTTACGGCACGCTCTCTTCTTCGTTTGCTGTGATCAGCGGTGTCCGCCAAGATTACCCTATTTCACCTTTCTTCTTCACTTTCGCCATCGAAGGTGTTTAAAGAGCACTGGAAGGTGTCCAGAATTGCTGTGTTGAGCTCTTCATTGGAGACAGAGTCACGGACTTGGACTACGCCGATGATATCGCCTTTCTGGGGGAGGACCCACAAACCGTCCAAAGCGCTTTCGACCACTTAGCGATGAATGCGTTTAAGTACGGCTTATGCTTCACTCCGGGAAAATGTAAAACTCTGCTCCAGGATCGGAAGGTGCCTGAACCAGCGCTCACCATTGCTGAATATGTTCTGAAGCAAGTGAATTGCTTTATAGAGGGTAGAAGTCACGATTAAACTCCACACGAAAATCTGCCTCGACGGGGAATCGAACCTCGGTCCACGAATTTCCGGTCCGTTGCTCTACCACTGAGCTACCGAGGGCTGACGATTAGGTGCGGAATTTAACACGTGACTTCTGCTTAGTGCGCGACGTATTGCCAATGAGCTCACAGTAACTGTCCTGGTGTTGCAGATCGGCTCACTCACTCGTCACTTCCCCGTGGACCGAAGTAACTGTCCATCCGAAGTCCAAAGGGCGATGGTAGATTATTTGGAAGATGTTTGTGAGTAACGTAAGTTTCGTAGAGGGTAGAAGTCAAGATTAAACTCCACACGAAAATCTGCCTCGACGGGGAATCGAACCCCGGTCCACGAATTTCCGGTCCGTTACTCTACCACTGAGCTACCTAGGGCTGATGATTCGGTGCGGAATTGCTTTACTTATCTAGAGAGTCACATCACGGCTGGTGGCGGTGATAGAGATGAAGTCTCACAACGGATTGCAAAGGCCCGCCTTGCATTCATCAAACTTTGCCCCCTCTGGCATTGTCGTGATGTTAGTCTCAAGCTCAAGAGCAGGGAGTACAATGCTTCCGTCCGTGCGATACTCTTGTACGGCTATGAGACTTGGCCTATTCGCTCGGAAGACATGAAGTGGCTGTCAGTCTTTGACACTCGCTGTCTAGGAAGGATTGCTCGGGTGTAGTGGCAGCACCAAGTAAGCCACGCAGAAGTCCAAGACCGAGTGCTTGAGCGAATAGTGCCAGTCTTCAGGACGTTATTCTCCGACATCGCATGTGTTGGCTCGGGCACGTTTTGCGTACCCCAGCCCATCTTCTTCCACGTCGAGCGCTATTTGCACTCCGTGGGAGCGATTAGAAAAAGCGCCGCGGTAGGCAGCCAATAACGTGGAGAAGGAACATGAAGAAGGCAACCTCAAGTTTGGCGGCAGTCGTACCAGTACGTCTTCCAGGCTGGGGACCACGAAATGCTGAATCGCAGTGGTTGGAAACGTTGAACGTTATGGCCCGCAACAGACATCAGTGGCGTCAATGTTGTTCTGCCATTATCTCTCCCCCTTTAATTCACACAAAATGGTCACAAAACGAAAAAATTCAAAATGGCATGTGTAAAACCAAAAAAATCGTTTTTCATTTTTTACTCGCAGTTCGTGTTTTTATCTTCTCCATTTTTTCTGCCATGGTTCTGGTGGCACATTGTTAACAGACTATATATATATATATATATATATATATATATATATATATATATATATATATATATATATATATATATATATATATATATTGCGGCACAGTAGCTGAAGTGTTTCTAGCCTGCATCTAGGAGGTGCAATGGTGATGACGAATATGTTTACGCCATACCTTTTGCACATAAGGGATATGACAAGCAATTTCGCATCGTGAAAGCACCCACTACCACCTCTTTCGTGCAGAAGCCACGTCATTAAGTTATACAGATCAGTCGGGGTTGACGGTGACCCACCCACCCACTTGTGGTCACTCATCTACAAGCGACGTTTTTATCATCTGCATCTGCATTTTACAAACGACGTATGCTTGCCTGCCGTTGTAACAAGACTGGACCTTATTGTGTTGCGTACCTATTTGATCCATTATGCTATGCTGAATGGTGCGTGCGGGCGCCTTAGAGAGAGAGAGAGAGAGCTACTCCTACCAGGTTGGTAAATCGTTAGATGTCAGACAAACACAATCTCCTGATCCTCCATGTTTGAAATTGGATGGCGTCCATTTCTGTACAACCGAACTGTTGCTACATCCGCTGCCTTGCGGACAGGCTTTGATACCAAAGGTTTTGGTTGAGGACCCTAATCGTCCTCTTGTCTAGGTCTGGGCGCCCTAGTAGTATCTCAGCTTACATACAACCATGACAACTTCAACAGAATTCAACTACATTGTGCATCGGCCGTCGCGCAAATTATCAAAGGTCGCCTTATCTGCCACATATCGCAGGGTGGATAAGAGAAAATATGCTACTGCTGGCGCTTCCGTTCTTTCTTTTCCATTTGTTTCTCGTATTCCCCTCCCAACCCCCATTACTAACCTAAAATTCCCAGCCTAATTGACAGCAGCTGTAATGCCACTGAAGTCTAACCATCTGCAGCGACCTTGTTGCACGCACATAGCATGCCTATGGGTAACAGTCCCTTATAAGGCCACGCTGTCCCGTTTCCCTGGCGACGTCCAACATTCGCACTAAGACAACTAGATTAACAGACTGCACTCGCACTACCGTTGAACACACTGGGTATTGATGTGTGTTGTGTGTCCGAAACTAGGATCAATGGGATTGTTGAACTAACTGCACTCGGACTGTCCTCTCGCCATTGGCTGCACGTATCCGGAGACGCCGATGCAGCACTCTTTGGTCAAGCTGGTGTAGGTATCACTCTAAGCTCCAAGGCTGAGCCATCGTTGGTTGATTGGATTCCGGTGAACAGCCGTTTATGTGCAGCCCGTTTGACGACATCAGCTAAAGTTGATTCACGAAATAGGATACAACGCTGTTGGTTTATAATTTCCGCTTGTGCTCCCACCGGCTGCAGTTCTGATGTTTTCAAGGACACATTCTATCACGAACTGAACGCGCTACTACGCAGTGCTACCAGTTCAAATATCCTAGTGCTTGCAGGGGGTATGAACGCACAAATAAGACGTATGAGCTGTTAAGAAACTCAGCTGGGTGGTAATTATGGGCTTAACTCCGAAAGGACAGACAACGGCCAGCGTCTGCTGCAACTGTGTACGGAGCACCGACTGTTTCTTAGTAACGCCGCTTTTATACACAGTGGGCGCCGAAGTGCCACTTGGCGTCCTCCTGTAGCTAGCCAGCTATGGACCCACAGTTACAGGTTACAGGATTTCACTATGGGCTATCGCTCTTTCCGGAGTGCTTGCGTCGACTCTGATCATGTTTTAGTACGCTGTTACTTTTCCATTATCTTTACCGGGAGTTGCACCAAGCGTATCCCCCGATTAACAACTGAGAGTTGTCCAAGCCTACGGATATGCACTGCGTACTGCACTTTCGCTCCCTTATCCTTATGACATGGAGCTTCAGGATTTCGGTCGCCATGCACTACGCAAGAACATCTGCTTGCGGCACTATCAATGGTCACCGCACCAGTCACTGGATATCCTAGAGGTCGGCGAATCTGTCGGAATCTAGAAGAAACCTCCCGACTGGCTCTGAGCACAGTATGACCAGACGGACTGTTAGGCGCGAATGAAAGCGGAGCCTTCATGCTGACGACAAAGCCTGCTTTACCAGCCGGGCTCACGAAATGGAGAAGACAGGTGCAGTAGGCAATTACCGCAAGCTCTTCCATCTAATCCGCACCACTTGCCCCAGGTTAACCAGGCGTCAGTGTGACACTCCGAGGCAGCACGGTTGCTCTAATTCACAATCAGGAGCACCGTATGGTTCTTTGGGCGGAACACATTCGAGATCATTTCAGTTGACCCCCCTGCTCCCATCATCATCATCGTCATACACGTTAGCTAGAGGTAGGAAACACCTCAGCTACTGTGCCCCTTGCTCCCGGACCACTGCCTACTATGGTGATGCAGGACGATCTATGGACGGTTAGTTTAAAGGCTGCATCGGAGGCTGAGGTCCGAAACGCGATCACAGCCTTCAATCGTTTTCGTGCCGCTGGCCCGGATTCCCTCCCACCTACACTATTTAAGGATAGAGGTGAGGTCCTCTGCAAAGCACTGACTTCCTTGTTCGAACATGTAACGAAGTAGGAGACCGTCGCGGCTTACTGGAATAAAATCGATTATAGCGGCAATATACGAGAAGGACAAGTCGCACAGACTGATAGCCACATGGGTATTAACTTAATGCCAGTTATGATAAAATTATTGGCCTCGATTCTCGTTCGTCGCCTCACTGTGAAACGAGAATGTTTGATAAGGAAAGAGCAGATAGGTTTCCGACCTAGACGTGACTGTATAGACCAAATATTCACTCTGCGGCAGGTGCTAGAGCAGCGCCATGCATCGTTCAGACCGACAATAGCTGTGTTCCTCTATTTCAAGTGTGCGTTCTACTCAATTGACCGATGCATTCTGTCCGAACTACTTGCGGGGAAAAGTTTTCCTTGAAATATGTAAACATTTTACGTGCTCTATACTCGAACACTACAGTTGGCTTCAGGAGCTACGACGATTTGTCGGATGCCTTTCCGACAACGAGTGGCGTTCTTCAGGGTTGTCTGATTTTCCCCTTTTTGTTCAATTTCGTCGTGGACTCCATCATGGAATATTCCTTGACGGTGTCTAACGATTCAGGTGTGGAGGTGCTGCCTGGTGTGGTGTTAGTTTATCTTGATTATTCGGATGATATCGTCTTGCTTTTTGACCATGTGGGGCGGCACAATCTACCTTGAATAACGTCTCAAAAGTGGCCCCATCGTTTGGTATGCGATTTATACCTTCAAAGTGCAAAGTGTTGCTGCAGGACCACCAGCCACTTGATGATCCCTTGACCCTAGATATCGAGGATTAATTCACCTACCTTGGCAACTGTATCGCAACGATAAGCGCATAGCAACTGAAGTCAGTTCACGTAATGCAAAAGTCCGAACTGCTTTTTGAATCTTCCAGTCTTTTGCGACAGAAAGGGATTTCCCTCCGTTTGAAAGGCCGTGTTTACAAGGCCCCAATGACGGCCTTTTTACTTGGCTCCTTCGGTCTGAGGATCTGAGGCACCTTCAAGCCTTTGATCATCGTTGTTTGCAGAGTGTTGTTGGTGTCCACTTTCCTTGAATCAGATCATGCACTGGTCTGCGCGAAAATCTGCATGTGTTTTGAGGGATCCTGAATCACGAAGCACCGCAAGATTGATCTAAACAGAGTAACTGATTCCTCTGTCCAGGCGAGCTATCACTTTTGGTTGGCATACGCACTCAGTTGCAATCCGCCGCAAGACAGAGCAACGCTGGACTTGTATACAGAAAGCGATGACCATTTCCGGTGTCAAGCTGGGGCCTAGCTCGACACCCCTTAAAGCCTTGGATCTCTGCTGGTTCTCTGGTACTGTTCGAACGCCGCAATGATATCCCGGCGGAATCAGATTGCACCGAGCGGCGCCGTTATGTCAACCGACTGCTCTAACAAAGCCTACGCAGGGATCGCGAGGTATGGTGTGATGAAGGTAACCCTGCGACTACCATTCAAGGGCGACGACGTATGCCAGCTTTTTCAACGCCGATTGAAATTCGCACTGGCGCGCATATACCCTGCGGGCGAACCAGTCCTCATCTACACAACGAATCGTATCCCTACTCCATCGGTTGAACCCTCGCTGTCACTGTCCAGCGGTTCACACATCCTTTACCAAATACGTGGGCATGACAGAACGACAATTGAAGCTGTGGGTTGCGGTCGGTGGGGGTGAGTAAACACGTTTCGCAGATGACCACGTCCACCACCTCGAATGCACAGTCAAGGAAGCGAAATGAAGTTCCATCAATCGCCCGCCACCTGCTGGCTGACAAGCACTGTGTAGACTCCGTGCGGGCGTTCCGTGTTATGTATGCATCAATGGTTGGCGGCATCCGGTTTCGTATTCGTCTGTCACTGTGGCCAGTCACAAGACACCTGCGCCTACAGAGAGACCATGGATGGCTTGCACCACCCACAGCTCCAGCCACACATCCCATATCCAGTGTAAACCCAAAGGAATAAGACCGGGAGGCATGCGGATGGGAGCCACGTTTCATCAACGGAGCCGGCCCACACTCCTTCACAGGCAAACACAAGCACGCTGTATTTGGGGAATCAAGCGCACATAAGGCGGTGGTTGGACTGTAGTCCGCTACACATTGAGTGCATGGAATCACTCTTCGAGCCTAGTACGACCACAAGTGTCGTGCACCACGTCCCCTTTAGCAACAACCAACTGTCTCCTGGAGCCAGTATGGATGTTGTAGTGGGTAATAGACAGGTAGGCACCTTGTCAACATGCATATCAAGCGCAGCCACACCTGGGATGTCAAACAACAGCCAATCATTCGAAAAGCTAATATCATATAAAAGATATCAAATAAAGTAAATCTATATGGCGACATAAATACTCGCTAAATTAGCATATGGAGTAAATTGGTTACAAGCGAATCCGCGAAAAGTACAAAATGTCCGAAGCTTATTTAAAAATTACCACGTGATCAAGTTACGCAAAGTTACCACAATTAGCATGAGCGACGTGTGCAAGTCAGGAGAAGATTATCAAGTACGCAGAACAAACCAAATAAAGTGGAATGAATTTTATCCACATTAAAAAGACCTAGTTTAAGTGTAAGTTGATTTAGTCCAATTGCGGTGAAGAAGCATCATGAATGCTACATCAGCCTCGTCTTTTATCGCTCAGTTTAATGTGCTCAAAGATGAAGGTAACCCTGCAATTGCCATTCAAGCGCGACGACGTATGCCGGGTTTGTCAACGCCGATTGAAATCCGCAGTGGCGCGCGTGTACCCTGCGGCGGAACCAGTACTCATCTACACAACGAATCGTATCCCTACTCCATCGGTTAAACCCCCATGTCACTGTTCAACGGTTCACACATCCTTTACTCATTTACATTTATTTGCAAGGCCGAATACGTGGGTATGACAGAACGACACTTGAGCTTGAGGGTCGCGGAGCACATGCCGACGTGAGTGAGTAAACACGTTTCGCAGATGGCCACGTCCAGCACCTTGCATGCGCAGCCAAGGAAGCGAAATGAAGTTCCATGCAAACAACCAGCTTCATCAATCGCTCCCCCCCATCTGCTGACTGACAATCACTGTGTATACCCCGTGCGGGCGTTCCGTGTTATCTATGCATCAATGAACCCCCTAACTTTACGATATGCTGAGGCCGTGGCTATCAAACAACTCGGCCCAACTCTGTGTGTGCAGAAAGACGCATTTGTGACCCTGGCCTTGCCGTGGTAGCAGTCCGGGAACAGATGACAAAGTGACATGAATGTAGGTGTGTACAGTTTGGTCAATTTGCCATTTTAACTGCGCTCCTTTCATGATGCTATAAATTCACACGTCTGTAGTACGCACTTGAAAATATGCAGAGAAATTTTTCCGGAATTAAATCGTGCGGCACTCTTGTGTTAATTTTTCTGCTAAAAGTTTCCTCGGGAACTAATTGTTTTAAAAATGTTTTGTTCTACTTTTTGTCAAAATGGTCCTTTCTTCCTGCGGCATAGTAGCTGAAGTGTGTTGCTTACCTACAACTACTATGCCACGATGATTATGACGCATTGACTTCCCCTTATCTGTTAATCCTTATGGCTTTGTTGGCTCTCTGTTTAGTTGCTAGACTGTTGGGATTACATACATACACACATTGTTGGTATCTGGTGGCACCAGCGTGTCCGCAACGATGATGTGCGCATGCGAGTGCTAGGCAGTGATAACCAAGCTAGTTCCTTACAACAACTGATAGTACTGTATAGGTTGCGTTAGCTTGGGCACGTACAACGTAAATCCGGTCACCGCATACCGAGAAGGACCTTTAGTCTGCCAGGTGTAGGGTGGCGCAAGGTTCGAGGTGGACACAAGTTGACTTGGCTTCAGGAAATGAAGTCACTGGCGACCACAATGGGTGCCATCTCGTGTTTCAGTTTGGAGTCCACATGACTCGCCTTATGCTTCGCTCGAGTCGTCACAGGATATGCCCCGCAGCCGGTACCAGTGACGTGTCTGCTGTCGTCTCCTAGTCGGACTGCCTGTTCAACGTGTGTTTAGTGCTGAGTTAGTTGCGGGGTAATGGCTGATTATGACGGGTGGCAGTGAAAGCCGCAAGGAATCTGCCTCGCTGATACTGCCTTATCTTTGCCCGATAGCCAGCTGTTTGTGAATGTATGTTGTTGATAAGGTGTACGTGCCTTGACCCTGAATATTTGATTAGGGCATAAAGGTTTTCAAATAACTCCCCTACTCTCCCTCTTATTAGTACTCATTCAACAGGTCATCATGCTTTTATGGCATCGAAGCATCAGTTCAAATGGCTGATGCGCTACTGTTGGTGATGATGATGACGCTTGCTTTTCTCCGTATTTTTCGCTCTTCCCATCTAATCTATTCGTGCTATCAGGCGAGGCGGTTAGTCAACATTCTAACTGTTGGAACCGGCTACCTTTTTTTTCTCAATGCACTATCGTTTGATGTATTTGTACGCACTTCGTACAAATAGTGGACACTTTTCACCTATTCATTGTTTATCTACTCACTCTTGTTTAGTAGCACCTCTGGCTCGCACATTCGGTGCACTTCCACATTTTGTTGCCTCTGACATGACTACTTTGCACATTTCTGAACAATTTTGCTATCACATTTGTTCAGCACTGCTCCGATCGGTTGGCTGTTGTGCTCGGGAGACGCTTGTTTCACTTACTCTTTCTACTCGAGATGAATATGGGCGACCCTGACAGATTAGTGATATTCCTTTAGATTATTTGGGTTCCGTTTTTATCGCCTGCTTCTTCAGTACTTTTTACATGAACCATCTGGACAGTTGAAGTGACTGACGGTCTCACTTCACAGACTGGTGTGTCAGTCTAAGCATTTTATTGACTCACTGCGCACTTGCTGAAAATGACTAGACAGCTCGCTTCGATTCGGTTAATCAGTTGCTTAATTGCTTAGACCAAAGTTCAGTTAGAGTGCCCACTTTTATCTGTTAGACAATCGTGGGGTCCAAAAGACGGTGAGCACGTTTGGCTGGATACACTTGCTGACATGGCAAGGAGCCGACCTCAGTGGGGTTCCTGCTGTGAGTTTCTTTGTCCCTCCTGATCCCCTTTTATCCTCCCCCTCCACCTACGATCTCATTCCATAGTGTAAAACATAATAATTTTTCTCTTTGCCTAGTAGCAGGCTGGTAGCTCACCGGAACGATGTCTATCCGTTGCTGGTAGCTCAGCTGACATGTAACTGTCGTATTTATTTTCCTTTTCCTTTATGTATAGCGACACAGTAGCTGAGGTGTTTCCCACCTCTAACTGACGTGTATAATGATGATGATGTTAGACAAAGGAATGTTCATCAGCATTAGACCCGTTAGTTAAAGGTGAGAACTACGTTTTTTTGTGCCATTATTTCAACAAGTTTATCTAGCCCGACGTGTTAATCGTCTCTCAGACCCCAACCAGGAAGGCGAAACGCATCAACTAGGGACCTTCATTCCTCTTGATAAATCATTGTTTAGCCCTCCTCTTCTATCCATATCCCAGTCGCACAAACACGTACGACGCAAGAGTCGGTGTGCTGACCTGCGCAACACGTAGCCAACCCATCGGGGCTTGGTTCGTGAAATAACGGCGCTGAGCGGTTTGCTTCTCTTTATGCCATAAACAAGGCGCCGAACGCGCTCATTGCTTACGTTGTGTTCTCACCAGATATGAGCCAAACTGCGAACGCACCGGTGATCGAACCTAACTAGGCTCTTTCCGTCTGCCGATGTCATGGGTTAGGTTCCACAACCGTATAGTAGGTTCGAACGTCCGGCTGCATTGTACACCCTACGCTTCGGGGAGTGAGTGATGTCGCCTCGACTCCATACTTGGGGATTAGCAAAACCTCGAGCTTTTGCAATACAGTTGGTGACCTCTGCGATTCCGCTGGCGCTGCTACAACTGTCTAGGTAGTTAACTTCTAGCTAGTCACTGCCAAGAGTCGGCGCATGATGCGGTCCTCGCCAATTTTGGAGAAAGGCTTGGCAGTCCGAGGGTGAGAAAGACATCAGCAGTATGTCGGTACGCAGTACTGATGCTTCGATGTCTTGCGACCGCCACCAATCGCACACGGGCTGAGGATACCGCGAGGGTCGCCCGGTACCTAAGCTGGCTCGAACCCGCGCCCACGGATTACAAAGCAGACATGGGATCCTTAGGTCTACGGGCCGGCTCGTGGGGGCCGAGCAAAGTTCGAAACGGCTGCCAGCCAGTGCTATTTTTTGTGCTGCTGCTTCACACGTTTGTGAGCTGTCACAGATGAGGGCAATGTCAAGCATTCGATCACCTCGGACTAGCTCCACACCTTCTAAGTCTTGTCCAATGAATGCAGTTTCGATTTCAAAGGTGGCAACGAGTATCCCTGTCTCACACCACTGGATTTAAGGAAGGGTCGCGACAGCTTACTTTAGGCCCTCACTCTACGCACATAAATCGCCTTTATAATATTCCCGTATTCAGTATACCTCATCTTTCCTCACCAAACATTCCCAGATTGCACTTCTGTTCACCGAGTCGAAGAAATGTTTGATTTCGAGAAGCACGACTAAAATGGGTAGCATACATAAGTGGCGTAGTTTCGACAGTTGGCGTATAGTGTAGCTGCAGTCAAAGCAGCCTCGATTTCGACAAAACCCGGCTTACACTTGACGAATCTAGCTTTTACTGACGCCAACAAATTTGTGAAGCGTGAGAGGCAAGTCACTTGGCAGTGGAGGCTTGATTGGTGACTTTATGATTGCAGCATTCCGGACGCGAGCCGTCATTGTAAATCGGAACAATAACTAAGTAGCGCGATTTGGTTGGGATAGTTTCCTGCCCCCACAGTTTTACTACGACACCGTGTACATCTTCCGCGCCATCAGATCTTCATAATTTGAAGAGAGCTAGAGGACGTTCAACTGCTTTTGCGGTCTTTTTCTACTCCAGCAGTCAGATACCACGTTCCACCTCTGCGCGAGAGAGCACGGCCAAAGTGCTCAGTCCAGCTCACCAAGCGTTTTGACAGGCTGTGGATAGATGGTCCTCCACTCTCATCCCATATGATCTCGCCAACAGTGACTCCTACTGCCCATTTCCACTGTCAGACGGAATAACTTTCGATGGTTACCAATGGAAACAGCCATTTCCATCTCCGATGCACGATTAGGCGACCAGGCTTCACGGTCTCTCTTCAGTTTAGCACACAGTTTCACCCTGAGGTTTGTACGAGTCTCGTGGTGTTCGCCTCATGCGCTTTTATGAAACGGTGCACATACAAAACAATACATCCTATACCCGGAAATAATGATACCAATACGAATTTCTAACCGAACAAGGATAAACGATTAAGTGACCAAGCATTACTGCTGACAGTTCGCTGTTAAATGTTTTTGGTTTTTCATAATTCGATAGAATTGTACAGGGACTTTGTACTTGCTCTTAACTACAGTCTCAGAATGTGCCGGGGAGCATCGATAAGTTCCAGAGACTGCGAAGAAACCTAATGTTCACCTTGGAAATCAGATCGATCGCATGAACACACAGCTGCAGTTAATGATGTCTGACAAACATGAAACC
The DNA here is from genome assembly GCA_944474145.2 of Dicrocoelium dendriticum. Lineage (NCBI taxonomy): Eukaryota > Metazoa > Platyhelminthes > Trematoda > Plagiorchiida > Dicrocoeliidae > Dicrocoelium > Dicrocoelium dendriticum. Next base: position 4,619,682 of record OX104061.1, on the reverse strand, counting down.
GGAGATTTGTAACTGTGTTCGGTGCGAGCTTACTCAGCTTGTATAGCAAGAAGGCAAGCGTCAGCAGTATGCCGCCGCAGTATGTTGCTCCGCAACCACCACTGGTCCCACGTAGGTTGCGAGGGTCTCCCGGTCTCTACTCTCAGACTCGTACCCGCGCCCTCGGATTACAAGATTGGCTTGTGATCCTTAAGACTGCGGCCGGCAACTCGGACTCCAGCGTACGTATTTAGCACAACTGGTTTCTCCAATTGGCGGGGTTTTCGCCCCTATAACGTCCTCTCGGGGTTCACTAAACCACACACAGTGATTAGCACATACGAGTACGTGGTCAGTCCACGCTTGGGTTTCAAATTGAACGGTAGTTTTGGATGCATCGTCCCCAACGGTAACTGCTTCCGCTGAGATCGATTTGCGTCCATGACAGGTTTAAGGCTCTCCTTGGCGCCATGTGGTATTCTTCGGCGCGCGCTTACTGTGTCGGAAGTTAGGGCTCACGAGAAATAGGCGTGCATCACAGAACTGAAGTGACCACTCACCGTTGTCATTTACGGGCGTCTGCACCCGTGTTAGCCGCCCAGATTGACGCTCTTCAGTGGTGGGCAATTTTTTAAGCCGAACGTCCAGATCCCCAGCCAACAGCACTACCAGTGTCTGTACTTCTTCTCTGCTTCTTCTGTGATGCAAGTCATCTTTAACCATGTCGGTGCTACACATTTTATGGGCGCATAGACATTGATGACAAACTGACACCTCTTTACCCCGCGTGACTTCGTGGTTTCGAGCGGACCAGTTAGCCGGAGGGCACACATCTAGCCACTGACTTGGATCCAGTCGACCTGGGCATATTTTCAGCCCGGGTGTTCAGAGCCATACCCACATTAGCTAGATCGGCGTTTGAAGTTCCATCATTACAGGAAAGAAGCGGTGAGAAAGTGCCGTCGATGTCGCATGTAGGGGATCGCTGGGTAATCACAGAGCCCGAATCTCACAGGCGGGTTTCCCATAAACAGCAAATATCGCTCAATAGGGTTTCCATTGATCGGCCATGCGTTGCCTGGTAACCGGTCTATAACGAAGTGCATACGTTGAGACATGCGATTATCCTGGGCTCAAATTAGCCGCAGACGTGTACTTCTCGACAGGACAGAAGTGACGTCCCTCGATTATATGAGTCGAACCGATGACAAACGCACAACAAAGCGCGGTCGGGAAGGGCCAATAATTTGGGGGATTGATAACGGGTGGATAGAAGTGAAATTGGAGCAGGACGATGTGGATGAAAAAGCGCAGGCAGGGGAATAAGAAAGCGGGGGGAGCTTGAGCAGTAGCATCCACACCCATATCCACCCTGCCCCAGACAGCAGATATGGCGCCGTCGATTATCCTCTGCGACGGCCGGAGCATTACGGTTTCGTGTGAACAGTTTGTCGCTAACTTGTGGATTTTTGTGTGTAGTGGAATTTTCGTAGAAAGTAGAAGCCACGATTAAACTTCGCACATTAATCTTCCTCGACGGGGAATCGAACTCCGGTCCCACGGATTACTTTCTACGAAAATTCCACTACTCACTCAAATCCAAAAGTAATCTACCATCGCCCTTTGAACATCAGAAGGACAGATACTTCGGTTCATTGGGAAGTGACGAGTGAGTGAGCCAATCTGCAACACCAGGACAGATACTGTGAGCTCATTGGCAATACGTCGCGAACCAAGCAGAAGTCATGTATTAAATTGCGCACCTGATCGTCAGCCCTCGGTAGCTCAGTGGTAGAGCAGCGGAGCGGTAATCCGTGAGACGGGTTTGATTCCCCGTCGAGGCAGATTATTGTGCGAACTTTAATCGTGGTTTCTACTTTCTACGAAAGTTTGTCGCTACGTTGCATAAGCAGGATATTGTCAGGTTGTTCAGGTTTAGTCATGAGAACGGTTAGGGTTCTCAACCAAAATCTTTGGTTCAAAAATCTGGCCCTAATGCAGCGGGAGTTTGCCAATGAACTGCAGTAGCCCGTTTTCAAGACTACTTGATCACTCATTCCAACCCCCGAACTGGAGGACCATAAGACTGAGTTTGTCTGGCCTCTAACTATTGGCTAATCTAGTCTCAGTGGCTCTTTTAAGCTGCACAATGCACAACTCTGCATTTCTCAATGGATTACTGAGGCACGCAAAACATCACATCATGGTCTCGTTTCATTGCAGTGGGACGTGCACGTTTAACTTTACTTATTAGAAATTAAAGCTTTCACATTAGATTAGCCCGTTTGGTTGCCATTTTAATTACTTAAGTTCCGTCGTTACATCACCCGACCTCATCCACCACATAAGATCGGACCATCATGCATAAGGTGGCCATATTTTTCGTGGGCCAACACGGGACGCTTCCAGATTTCTTGCGGGTCAAACTGGGACGCTTAACCCACCCCGCTTGTCGCTTCAGTATATGCGGACTGTACAAAAAATTGTGAAGCTACAATAACAAGTCAGTGTAATGTCTGCGCTACTAAAGTTGATGTCCTGCTTGACATTGTGTCATCTACAACCACAGTTGTAGAGTAACCTTTTCTGATGAATGTATTTTCCTTAGTAGGTCTGGGCACCGCAGCAGCATGTCGTGAAGTCATTCGCAGGGATACCCGGTGCTCTTGTTCTCATAATTGCATTTCACCATAAGTATCATTTTCAGTGTTTGGACGTTAAGCTGCGCTTTTTCGCTTGTCTTTACCGTGGTCATGTGTAAGAAGATTCGTTCAATACTCCCTGGGACACTGCGAATAAATTCAATAAGCTTTTATATTTATTCACAATGGTACCGAATTGGCCTGGAAATGGGAAAATACTCCTCCCCACCGCATCTCAACTTTTCTTTGTTTACAGTTACGATTGGAAATTTTGTCGGCTAATGCTAATCTACACATGTTGTCAGAATCGTCAAACAGCTCGTTATCATTGATTTCCAAATCTGGGAGTTTAGATTCAAAAAGACTGACGCTTGCTTCAACTTTTCCTAGGGCGGTGATGGTTTCAATGCCACCCAACTGAAGTTACTCATTTCTTGGAATTGGTTCATTCTTTCCTTTACATAGTCGACGCAATCGTCGTAGAGGCTGGTGATAATATTCATCACCTGTTTTTCTGTTGAGATCCGCTTGTTTGAGTTGGTTCTTACCTCGTTTGGAACAAAGCTTTTCTGCTCCTGTCCCTGAAGTTCTGCAGGAGTTCGTACATTGCAGACGACACTTCCAGTGCTGAAATATTTTGTTTCTTACTTTTTAGTACAGTAGCGGGAATAATGGCAGATGTTGGGTATCGAGAATAATCACAGCTCAACGCAGGGATTCGTAATACTGTAGGGCACTTCTGTCGCCATAAAAAATGATTTCAACGCTGAAAAGACCTTCGGGATTCTCTCCACTGCTGACGTAATTGAAAGCCATTCTGTTTCCCCTTATCATAGAATGCGTTGGTACTCTACCATTGCACAGCAACAGAATTCCTTTAGTTCTTCAACACTAACACACAACTGTTTCAACATCAATTGGACGCAAGTCAGCTGCCGTTTGCAATATGTTGTGGACAATGTGGGCCATGCGACCAATTCCCATAAGTGTTTCGCCAATCGAAGATTTCAATTTCGCAAATACGTTGTCTTGTTCTCTTCTCTGAACCCCACCGAAATTTGTATTGGCGTTGCCAGCACAAAATCCCACAGTTTTTCTGGTCATATTATTTTGTTCCAACACATTCTTTACAAATTCACAAATGCTGTTCGATGTATCCTCAGTAAGTGACTACAGAGCTAATAACTTCATTTCAATACCCGACGACTGCACAAAATATCTTACCATGCGTGGGGACACATTTACTTACCTGTGCTTTGAGGCGTCTGTTAATATTGACACGAATTTTGCTTTCTTCAATTTTACTTGAAGTTGGTCTCTGGCCAATGCGAACAGGATATTCTCTATTATTGCATCACATTTTGTGCGGGCACAACAAAACTTCGGCACAAATAATTTCTCTACCAACTTGCTGGTGCAATTCACGGAGCGAAAACTGTGGTTATGAAATGCAACGTGATAAGCGAAGGTACCTACTGCAGCTGCTAACTTGGTTTCTGTATTTCCAAACGTTGCTGATCGAAAGTAATTTCTTACTGGGGTAGAAGATGATGTCGCAGACACTGCTGCCTTATGGCGATCCGATTTTAGGTGTTTTGTGATATCCCATCTGCCACCTGGAGCAATAGAAAATTCGGATTGGCATATATCACATCGAACATGCGAATCGTTGTCGCGTGTTGCTTTCTTAATGAATGCAAAATCGCTCTCCACTTAAGTAATCATCTTACACGATCAAATACAAGGGGTTCCCCATCAAACTGCACTTAATACAGGTGTTCTGCACTGAAAACAAAAATTTCATCAACACTTTACCCCTCTTTTTATATTGTCGTAAAAAATCTCCTTGCTTCGTTGCCCATCCACGCAGTCGACTATATCGCCCTACTCATGCCCGCACACTTACTTTGGTTTTATGGTGTGCGCGCACCCCTCCAATGATTGGTATTTTCTCATCTACATTCTACATGCTCAAAGCACGACATTTTGAGGTCTCCGATCTCAAAGAGGGACATTAGTGCTTCCCGCACAGCATTTCTAAAAATGCGGGACTGTTCCGCCTACATCGGGACGCTTGGCCACCTTAATCATGCGCCTCGGTGCGACCGACGAAAATTTCGTTCAACTTTAGTCCTACTGTATATGTACACAGACAACTAACAGCTTTCGTCTTTCAAGGTGTGAAAATCCACATCTGGATCTATATATATTATTTTCTCTTACTTCTGGTTTGTTCATCACGCGGTCCGTGAAGTTTTTCTCACATTCTCATTTTATCCTTACATGCTCGGTCATTTGCATTGATGTCCATCAAACGCTGTTTACTCTGCCATTCCAGATCGCGCGGCTGTGTGTGGACCTGGGGAAATCGGACCTACACACTAAACACCTCCTTTTGGCACATATTTGTGATGAGATTGTGCGTTGGTCCTCGGAGGATCCTGCCGTCGAAATGACAGATCCGTGTGAAGCAGATACAAAGCGTTCTCGGCTTGGCTTAATAGACCCTCTCTGTTTGATCGAATTCGCCGATCCACTCGCCCTATTTGAGCATTCACCGCTGCCCATATGTTTCGAACCTCCAGCAAAGCCTTCTCGTCGACACCAGTCTGCTCGTGGTTTTACCGTGACGTTTCCAGATCACTTTGATCTGCAAAACGAGTGGTGCATTGGACTGTTCACATCGCTCTCAAAGCAAGTGCAACGGAGACTCAGCTCAACCGCGGTGGACGCAAGCTTACGAAGCTGTCTTTACCTCGCTCTGTTTTGCCTGCATGGTCATTTGTCAGACGATTACCCCTGTCTCCTTCCTTCGTTTGCCTCGACATTACTCTCTGAAATCCTTCCTGGTTTGCCCGAGGATATTCATTGCAACTCTTTGTCATCTTCAGTGATACGCGGACTGACAAGAGCCTGGTCCCATTCTGACGAGGCCAGTCCGTTGCGGGTGCCGTCAGACTCTATTTGCTCGCAGTTTTTCAACGAGCTATTTCCAACCATCTTGTTGCATTTGCCATCCGATTCAGCCAACCTCTTTCGGAATATTAGCAATTTGTTTTCGCATTGGCTTACATACTGGTGCAAAAAATCTGTATTGTTGGAAGCGACCGAGGACGAGGTATCCTCCTCGTTGACCAATATCTCACTGTTGTTCCACACTTTGTGCATTAACCATCCTAAAAATGGTGATCAAACACACGGGTTGAAAGAATCACTTTTACAAGAAATTGATGCTTGGATCCAGCCGTTTTTCTCTTCCGGCACCGTTGATATGCTCACAACCCATTCTCTTAACATGATCCATCGTCTTCTCGTCATACAACTAATCGCATTGGAGTCATCTTCCTTTCCCACGAATTTTGACCGTCGCAACCGTTGGTGCCTTCAGCTGGGACAACTTTTATTCGCGATGTACCGCGTCCATCATTTCGCGCTCGTCGCACAAGTCCTGACACCCGACTCGCCTCTGGTGGTGTTCACTTCAGCGACTGTGAACTTTGCACATCTTCCAGCACTGTCTCTCCCCACCGCATTTCAGCGCGCCGAGAGACTGTTACTGTTCTATGCAAGTTCACGAATACGAGATCCAAGCCATACTGCCGACGCATATGACGTGGCACATTCTATCTACAATTTGTTGTTCAAGACCGTTCAGTATTCACCCTACGTTCCGCCCGGATTGATTCGGTTCTCAAAATCTTTGGCCACCGAATGTCCCACTCCCGCATTGGCCTCTATCTGGCTGTCTGAACTGTCGGAGTTAATTCAGAAGTTGTCGATATGTCCATTCACAGACAGCAGCTCTCCTCGATCAGCACTGTTTAATGTCCCCACGCGGCATCTGTTGCCCGCGTTTGGTTTATCTGTCGACCGAGCCCATTTGGCCTCACTTGTTCGTCTGCATCAGCTTGGATTGCAGATGGAACTCCCTTGCAAACTACGGACAGCGGATAGCGAACATCGCCAATACATACAGTGCTTGGGTTTGTTGCGCGCTTGGTTGTGTAGCGTGTCAGAGCCATGCGACTCTTGCACTGAACTGGGTTGGCCTGCCTTGGCCTCCTCCACGTCGGATGATCTGTCAGATTCCCCGGCTCCGTTCGCAGACCCACATTTGGAACCTGTTCGATCTTCTTTTGGCTGCACTGTTGATTTTCTACAGAACACATACAATGACCTCTGGCATACAGCTACGGTCCGTTTGTCACTTAGTGAGTTACTCGAGCTATTGTCGATCAATCGGCGCTCTTCATTGTTCTCCCCCGATCCCTATGCTCTGTTCCGGCTTAGCTCCGCTTTAAACGCCGTTGCACTGAACCATGTTCGGTCTCTTCACCCGAATTCGTTTCCCCGTCCTTTCCTACTCTCTTGCAGTTGTGCTGATGATCCTGACATGATGTGTTCTTCATGGTGCGAACAGTATCTGCTACCGAAAATGTATCCCATCGACCCTCTGGATGAATTGGTCTTTCATCGAGCCTGTGAATTATATTTACCTACTGGCATCATCAGGCGTTGTTTACCGAGACAAGAGTTGCTTGGGAAGTTGAAGAGCTTTTCCATGAGTAGTGGCAGTACTTCCTCCGAACAGGAGGATCCGGACTCCGGCACCTCTTTAGTGACGGCCGCTCGCATCCTGACGATTTGCTCCAGTCTGGCGAGCGTACGCGTCGTCACCCCGATCTATGTCTCCTCATGTCTTTCCATCTTCACTGAGGATTACCAGTCGTGGTTGACCAAGCTCTGTGATTCTGTGGACAGCAGAGTGCCAGACACTTGGAAGCCGCACTCCGCTTATCTTGCCAGCTTGGCTGCTCTTTCATTTACAGAGTCACTGTTTTTACTTTGGCAACCGTGGCAATGGAAGCTGACCACTCACAAGTCGGACAGGTCGTCTACTTCTCATCGCCTTGGGCTTATTCAGCTCAGTCTACGGTTACAACAGTTGCGGCCATCGCTGACTCTTTCGCAGTGGGATTTTTTCATCTGTCTCGTGATTAGTTGGGTGTGCTCTGTGGCGAGCTTGCTCGCTGACAGAACACCGTTAGAAGATCACGATAGGCTGTTTGTGTTTCGAACTTTCCGTGCTGCTACTGCATTGGCCGCTATGTTTCTAGACTGTCGTATGTCTCCAGTGCGTTTGGACGCTCTGCTGGTACCTCATGCTTCTGCTTCAGGAGGAGGCGGAGGTCGCCCGCTTCCTTTGGACGATTCAGCGGGCGACGAATGGGACGACGATTTGGATGCGGAAGCTGATCAAGCAGATCCCAAAGACTTGGATATCAGCATAGGAGATAGCGATCCAATAGCGGATGACGGTGATGTACTCAATGATGTTGAAGGTACAGAGGCTTTGCTCCTCGACGAATTGGAACAAATTGACGAGGAACCGGAGTCACCTGTGATTCTCGACGTAAATGGTGAATTGGACGACACAGAAGCCGCAACTGATGGGCCAATTCTCCCACGTCGTGGTCGGCCTCCACCTTCCGTTCGAACTGACTGGGACAATTTTTTCTCCTCTCAACTTTATTCTAATCTGTTACCTATCGTTCTCCGATGTTGCTTGTCTCATTCGAACTCCAGTGTTTCATGCAGTCAAATGGACACTCCTTTTCATTTCCAAGCGCTTTGTGCTGCATTCGCCACCTGTCCAACCTCTCAGTTAATCCGCCTGTTTGCCGATAATCCCCGTCTGATTCTAGAGTATCTAGTGGATTTGGAGTTATCTGACTGCTCTTCTTCACCCCCAGTGTTACCGCTGATCTCTTCCAGAAATTGCTCGGTATCTCAGCTTGTTCCAGGTCTACGCGCCAGTTTTGAATTAGCTATTCGTTTGCTTCACTCTTCACCTTTCCAATCTGGCCAACTCCTCGGACATATATTGTTGACTCGACTCATCTGTACGCGCACCCAACGACCTGGCAGTGACGTGGTATCGAATTTGAGTAACTATCTTATCCATCGTCTTCCCACTTCCCTGCTGTTGTCACTATCAAGCCCTCTACCCGATTCCTTAGAACGTGACTTGTTTTCAGAGTCGGCTTTTGATTACTGGGGACGTGGATCTCGTGCTCTAACTTACGTCACAGTGTTCTCTGTGCAGGACGGCTGGAGTCTGGATTTATCGGCACACCGATCCATCTTAGGCTACCTTCTGGCTTGGGATTGTTTACTGAGTCTGTTCACCTGTGCCGGACCCCAGGCGGGTGCACGGTTACAACGAGCCTTGCTCGGTCGTTCGGCATCTCTGCTAGACAAATTCCTACTGTGTGTTGGTCTCCTTTTGCCATTCCCCTGTGATTTAGAAACATTTATAAATTCTCCCAGCCGATTTGAACCAGATGAACGTCTCATGCTTCCTGTGTCGGCCACTCGGACGAATCTTATCGCTACTCTGTCTGCACTCCGCTCCCAAACCCACCGCCGTCCAATGCGTTTGCCTGCCACTCCGGCGTCTGGTGATGTTCGCCGCTGGAGTGAACCGTTTGGTCCAGATGATCCTCTCCTCTTCCTGCCCGGCCACCGGCTGTCTCGTGATCTCAGTCACTTTGCTGTGCGGTTACTTCGTCGCTTCCTCTTTGAGGCGCCTTCTCTGTTCAGGAACTGGTTCCTTCGGTTGAGTTCTGTGAACTTCGCCTCGAACTCGGATGGGTCAACCAACAGTGCTCCTCCCCAAAGCCCATTGGCTCTCCATAAGCCGGGACGCTTACGTTTCCTGGCGAATGCGGTGGACGCCTTGATCACAAAGCACTTCGCCGCAGTTCTTGCTCGTGACGAGGTGATCTTAGTGCAGCGCATGGCTCGTATGCGACACATCAAGCGTGATGGAGACGCATCCAAAGCGTGGTTCTCTCTGTGGAGCTCTTCAAAGGAGGTGGGATCTATCACAATAAAGTGTCGGCCTTTGCTGAGAGAGGTAAGTGAGTGCCAGGGACTGGATAATCTTTAACTGAATTCCTCGATTTTGCTTTGTGCTGCTAAATAGCACAAGAAAGTTGTTTGTGACTTTTGTTGTGTATGTAGTCACCTTGATCCCAAATGTTTCCACAGGTCATTCAGGTTTTACACTAGATCACTCTACTTCTCTCCTCGCTTCTGCTCATTCCTCATATCACGTTGTGTTGCAACGAAGCGTCAGCTTAAACTAATGATCATAGTGATTGGGTTAATTCTGTTCTCATGTACTCAGGGCGGGTGAATATTCCTCCGTACCTTCTACTATTAAATACGAAATGCATGCACCATCAACCATGACTTGAATCACAGATTAAATTTACAAGTCAATTTTTGATACGTTCTCAGTTACAAGTGCACTTGGTAGTCAGTGGCCGAATAAGACATGCGCAGTGATAAACCGAAGAATGTCTGATGCATAGGGAGGCGCTAGGAGGGTACATTTTCTCGAACGCAAACCAGCGGAGCACGTGAATTGTGCTCACTCAACCAGCTGCCCCGAAAACTCGAACGAGTGAGCCCAAGGTCAATTCGACTTATGCCTAACGCACCGGAAGGATATCGATCAACAGGCTAGGGTTGATTTGAAATCATTACCCATGATCGAACGCGCATTCGGCTAGTGCAGGCTGTACAGTGTGAATTCTTTCCCCCGCGTTGGTTCACGTTCTGTTCTCAGAATAAACTCCGGTTTTTCGTGTACTCGCCCTGCTCGTTCTTCATTGCTGGGGATTGGCTTACGCTCTACTCTAGCAGTGTCCGACACAACCGATTTGGCGAGGGCAACTTACGCAACATCTCAATACCTGCAGATGAGTTAAAGGCAACCCTGCACCAACAGTGAACTCAGTTCGAGGCGTTCCAGATGCGACTAATGCAAAGTTTGACGCGGCAATTCAGAAATTAATCATCACTTCCTCTCCGGGAAGAAAATGCAGCCGAAACAATTGTAAACAGCATCACGGAGTTCCACTATGATGCTGGGCTTATTTTTAAATCCTGGTTTAAACGATATGAAGACATATTCCTGATCGAACAAGCGAATCAGGCTGCTACTGAGGAAGGTTGGTACAACTGAGCGCACACGATACACAAATTTCTGCCAAGAAACGCCAGGGATCTCACTTTTGACGAAACCGTACGCCAGCTCTCGGAAATTTTCGATGAGCGTTCTTCCTTGTTTAATACCCGAGACCAATGCATGAAACTAGCCATACTAGAAAGTGAAGATTTCATCACCTATGCTTGTAGAGTCATTTTCGAGTGCGAATAGTTCAAATTGTCTACTATGGCAGAAGATCACTTCAAGTGTTTGATTTTCATTTGCGGTCTCCAGTCACACTCCGACAGTGATATCAGGACCAGGTTGTTGAGAAAGATTGAGCTGTCCCCAGATATTACGCTACAGCAGCTAACGCATGATTGTCTGTGTTTGATAAACCTCGGGCATGATACAGCCATGTTGGAACGTTAATCATCAAACTCCACCTTCAAAGTTAGAAAGACATGCCTAAGACGACCCACCGGAACAGCAGCACCTGTCTTAGCGAAATCACAGTCTGTGTGCTGGTAGTGTGGCGAATGTCCTTTCGTAAAGTTTAGCCCCTATAAGATGCTCAGTGTGTAACCGACGTGGCCACAAAGAAAATCGATGTCGAACAAGAAAACTTGTCCGGATACCCAGCCAAAGACGTCGATCGCTCAGTCGCTCACATAGGACTGAGCCCAAATTCAACGCCGTGCTTGCGACAACTGATCCTAATTTTAGACGCCACCGCAACTACATGACTGCGATAATAAACAGAAGAACGGTTTGTTTGCAACTTGATACGGCGTCCGATATAACGGTCGTGTCAAAATGTACCTGGAAGAAACTGGGTTCGTCAGGATATCCTCGGACTAATAACATGTCCAGAAATGCATCCTTTGGTAGAATCAAATTGCTTGGTAATTTGATTGTGAGCTAGCAATTTCAGGCAAGCACGATCATAGTACCATTCGCACAGTTGGTTGTGAACTCAACATTCTTGGTCTGACTGCATTGATCGTTTGGAATTTTCTGACATTCCCAGCCACAAGTTGTGTTCATCAACACCTATGCAGATGCTGAGTGTCGAATCTGCCTAAGACTAATGTCCTACAGAAATCCAGAAGGGGAGGGAACGACAGAGGAAATACTGGATGCATTCCAACTGAACTACAGAACAACTGCAAATCCGCAGAGTCCGTCCTGCTGTTCACCCGCCAAAAGTTTGCTGAACAGGAAATTACGTCTAGCACATGATGTTATCCGACCGGTATCGGGCTAGCACTCGATTGTAACGCAAGAAAAACGTACGATCCGTCAGGTGATCTCGTGTTAGTTAAAGACTATCGCTGTGGTCATCGAAAGTGGGCTGTCGGCATCATTAAGTGACGTATTGAGCCTATCTGTTACGACGTGCAGGTGGGCGGTTGCTATGGAGGCGCCACGCCAACCAACTCCATCGGATCATTTGTCGTGATCCACAGAGCGGCGATTTATCTCTTGGAGGCGTTTGAAATGGAAAGTCCCACTGTAGCCGGAACGGCATATAATCTACTCTCGACGACAGATAACATGTCCCAGCAAAGTCGCAAATGCAGCCTTGCGCGTAAGCCAGTGATTCCGTTGCAGCTTGATCCAAGACGGAAATAATACGTCAAATAACCTAAGGGGAAGGTGCTAGGAGGGTAAGTTTTTTCAAACGCAAACCAGAGGAGCACGTGAATTGTGCTCACTCAATCAGCTGCCCCGAAAACCCGAACGAGTGAGCCAAAGGTCAACCCGGCTTATGCTTAACGTACCGGGAGGATGTCGATCAACAGGCTAGAGTTGATTTGAAATCAGGACCCATGATCGAACGCGCATTCGGCTAGTGCGCAGGCTGCACAGGGTGAATTCTTTACCCCGCGTTGGTTCACGTTCTGTTCTCCGAATAAACCCCGGTTTTTCGTTTACCCGCCCTGCTCGTTCTTCATTACTGGGGATTGGCCTGCGTTATACTCTAGCAGTTCTGCAACAACAGGAGGCTAGCGAGAGGTGCGAATCGATAGCCTCTATACTTGTGAATGTTATAGCTACATGTAATGACCGCGTAAATCATGACTGCACAATGTCTCCCATATATAATTCACCGGCATAATTTGTTAGTATAATTTCCTTCATCTAGTGAGATAGGAATACCATTGCGCTTCGACGTATTCAGCGAGTCGTAGCGAGATTTGGACCAAAGAGGCCATCAATGATTGACACCTAGGACCACGTCAGATGTGTACTTCTTCCCGGAGTGCTATGAAGCCAATGTTGGGCGAAAATAAAAATGGTGACAACTAGCTCCCCTAAGAACCACTGTGTTTTTGTGGTTGAATTTGATAACTCAGCAGGAAACCTGTGTGACAATACTACGGTGTTTACACAAGTGTGGCATTGCGGCAGTCACAAATCAGCCACATGTGAATCTTATAGGTAGAAATTCGTCACATGTGAATCTGTATTTACTAAATACACGAGGTAGACCACTGCGTTTTGACGGGACTTGAAACTGGCGTATGCAGACGATGTTTGGTCATTCGAACCTGTCAGAACTACCACCATCTCACGCTATTTCCCCGAACAAGGATCAGGGTGACGATATTGCACGCAACGATCCGAGTTTTACTGGTTCTTCTCTTCGGCACGAGGTATCTACCCGTACTTTCCCAACAACCAGCGCTCGATGTTGTTGTATGCACAGTGTTGTTCATTTTGGCAAGGTGCTTGGCGAATAGATCGGCATTTTTCTAGCAGGCAGTAAGAAGTTGTCTGTCTGCCTGGATCTCTTGGTTTGCTTGTTTGGGACTGAATCGCTTTTCTACACTAGGTTATTATGTCAGCAGGCAGCAGCGCGCTTGTAGTCCACTTTAACATTGTGTATGCTGAATCTAGAGTCAAATTAGCGTTGGACCACTCTGGATATACATTTTAATTCATGTCCGCATCGAAAAACATACCGATTGGCTCCGTTTAGTGGCCGCGTCATCTCCCCATCTACCCAGCAAACATTGTTCTCCAGAATTGTTTGGGTGTTCGTATGATTACCTCGGTACAGTTTTTCCCTGAGATACTTTTCGTGCCTTCAGTTTACGATTAACTAGTTGGCTTTTGGGATCGGTTCGGTGAGTTAGAAGAGATCCCTCTGCATTTTATACAAGGATGTCGCCATGTGACGTCCGGAGTTACTTTGTTTCTCAGGCCTAGATTTGTACTGGGATATACTGGTCAGATCACATAAACCTATATCTCAAAGCCCACTAGTCCAATACGATTAAAACCACTCTGCTATTGTTTCAGAATGAAGGACTTGATTCCTTCATTGTCTGCACCATTTTGTCACGAGATCCCCACTGAGCTTATCGTTAGGGTGTCTCAAACTGCAGTGGTTCTCTTTGACTTCCGAGTTCCCGTTGTAACTCCGACTTCCTCATCCCATCCACCCGTCAGCGATCATTATCTTTCGATACATTCAGAATTCCTTAAGCATGTTCAGTCGGTTTATTATTAGAGAATCTTCATTGCCACTTGCTATGCCCTTAGCAGAAAAGCCTACCGCACTGCAATAACCCATCGGACCAATAGTATGTGTATCGGAAGTTTCATGTGTCACCACTGCTCTGCAGAGTTTTGATCCCGTGAAAAATGAAGGATGTGCCTTTATTTATATTTGTTCTCTTCTTCGGACGCAGGTGATCGCCACTTACCACGTGACCGAAGAACACTCCATGGAGATGCTCATCCAACTACCGTCCAATTATCCACTTGGTCCTACCACCGTTACTTGCGGTCATGGTGTGGCCGTCAGCTCGCAACAGTGGCACGTTTGGAGCGTTCAGTTGTCTATGTTCATCAACAACCAGGTTTGTTTCCTTCGTACTAGGGCCATTGGTGATTGGTCGCACTTTATCTTATTTCCATCCTCGCTCTTTTTACTGTGGCCTCATTGACTTCGGTGTTCGTTTTAAGCTGTCATGTACGATTGCGAAATCACACTCATTACTTTTGGAATTGAGGTTTATTTCCTGACTTTTATGAGTGAACAGTGATTCGTCACTTTTGGTTCAAATCACATAGAAAGCTTCCAAAACCATAATGTGATACGACCCATTTTCTCTGGCGAGCTACGAACAAATGGAACCCTGTCGTTTTGATACATCTGGTCGTCTGTGCGAGCTTGCCGTACTTCCGGCCGGCCCGTAGTCTTAAGCATCGCAGTCCAGCCTTGTTATCGGGAAGCTCGGGTTGGAGCCTGTGTAGAGATCGGACGACCCTCGCAATATCCTTAGCCCACGTGCGACGTGGTAATTGCGCGGCAGAGAAGTGTCGGTACCGTGTATTGTCCTACTGCTGTCTTTGTCGTACTTTTAGAACCAACCCACTGTCTAGGAAAGCTTATAAATGTTCCACTTTTGTTTGAACTTTTAATTATATCGTACTTTTTATTTTCACCCTTTAAGTTGGTACATACTGTTACCATAATCTTCTCTCCGGGTGTTGTCGCATCGTGGTGGAAATTTGTAAACCACTGCTTGCAGTGCAGCAACTATCTGCGATGTGTCGACCAATATAAACTTAATGAACGCCTAGGGACACAATTTATTGTTGAAGAAACTGGCCCCTTTATCCTTGTTTACTTTGTTGTAATACTATTTATTGATGGACCTTCTCGTCTGTTGCGATTTCGGATTGACGCATTTCATTATTGTGCCTTCGCAAGTGTAGTTTTCCGTCACAAATCAACGCATGGTATTTGTCAACTGGGGATTCGGCTTACGCGTTTCTGCATTAGGACTAGCTTTGGGACCAACAGGGAGTTTTACTGGGACGCGTTTACATCATATTGTCGCTTTCGATGGTGCACCAAGTTCCGCCGGTGAAGTGGCATTCTTTATCCCCACTTGTCCGTATGCAGTTTTACAATGTGCGGTGTCTTGGAAGGCGCGTTTACGTGTGGAATCTGCAATACTGTTCGGAGCCATCGCTTCATTAGTTCAATAATGTATTACGGGATAAAAAGCAGTGGCTTTACAAGACCCACAGGACAACATAAGTAAAAATAATTTTAAAGTGTTCCGGCGTAAGGCATAAGCCACCATTTCTGTAGAATTTATCACTTAGTTGAACACTGCGTTCTCGGTTTTCTTACTCTGCCCTGCCACGTTTACTGTGATTGCTGGAACGCTTGTGTTTAGCGCCTGTTCTCGGCCACACGCAGCGCCTTTATGGCCTCCAGTTTCCAGTTTCCGACCCGTCGCTTAAAGGCAACCTGCTTGTCTTGCAATCTGGCGACGCAGGTTTGAGTCTGCATACGGACAGAGCGACCCTCGCAGTATCCTTAGCCCACGTGCGACCGGTGGTGGTTGCGCTGCAGCAAAGCATCGCTACTGCGTACTGGCGTACTGCTGACGCTTTCCTTTCTGTTTTCCACTTTTTCCGTGTATTCACAAATGTTGGGGGTCGTTGTACTTGCGCAACATTGCTGTGGTTTTGTGAAGAATCTTATCTCCTATAATTTTTCAAACATTGAGTATGCATCCAAATAAACACTTGACGGCCATTTCTTCCTATGCGGACGTGTCGATAGCGCGTATCCATCGGACCTCGTCATGGATCCGAATCCATTACACCTTGCTCTTACAAGCCAATGGGTGACGGCGGCAGCGGATCGCCCTGACTGGTTAACAGCTGTGGTAGCGCTGCGTCGCTCTTTTTTTTCCACCATGCACTTTAACCACATGCAGATGACAGTTACATCATTTCTGTGAACTCGATATTTATTCTGAATTCGATCAGTTGAACCCCTATCGCGATGTTGATCATACGTCGTTTGCTTTGAACTCACTCCGAAAAAAACGCTACCCTTGGGCACACTAACTTGGCTCGTTTCTTGATCTCTGTTTTACTGTCTCTCTTAGAACGGCTCCATTCTCGATGGAATCGACCTGTGGCAACAGAATGTGCGCAAGAAATTTGAAGGGGTTGAAGAGTGCGCCATTTGCTACTCAATCCTGCATAACACTAATTTCAGTCTGCCAAAAATGCGGTGTCACACCTGCCGCAAATTGTTTCACTACGCCTGCATGTATCGTTGGTTCACGACCAGCCGCAATCCTGTATGTCCTTTGTGCCGACATCTCTTCTTTGGCCCCAATGGACGCTCGAAGTGAAATGGCTTACCTGATATTGCTGTCTATTCTGCCTTCCTGTATCATCAACTGTGATCCCAGAATTTTATCAGCTTTGTATAAAGTTTCTGTTTTTCATAGTGTGTTACTAGTCTCCTGACGGAAACTACAAAACCTCCCAACTGTAAGATGATGGGACATACAAAATTCCGCTTTTACTCTTCACCTGACCACCTCATAGATACGCTTTTTCCGACTGGACGTCACTGGATTTCCTACCTACCCCTTGGACTCATTTGTAGATACAGACGCTGTGTTTATTGTCTTCTGACTTATCCTCACAACACTACAAACACTCAATCTTTTCCATTTTGTTCAGTCAGGCGGATTTTTTTGCGTTCGTTCTCCTAACCCTGGGCTTCGGGTGGACGTAGTCTTGCTAGGATTCGTACAACAGGAGCTTTCACTACATGCTTTTGATGGTGACGCTTGCTGTGTCTGTTAGGAGTATGTTCGGGTCTTTGGAGGTTCGCCCTGCTCAGCTGTTACAACGATCTCTCTCAGGCTGGACCTTACCTGACTTTTAGACCCATTCGGGCCACTGACACCGTTCATGTAGTGGACATATGCCTAACGCCTGTTGCTCCCGCCCTCGGCCACGGTCTATCGCCCGCTTTCACATTGAGATGGCTGTTCTTCGCAGTTTGGAGTCACATCTCTCGCACCACGTGCTTGACGCATCTGTCACTGGGCTACCACAGACGCATACGACGGTTTCTCCAACTGGAATATTTCAACTAACCACAGCAATTCAAACCCACCGTAGTGCACTTAGTTGTAATGCTAAAAATCCGGAAGGCACCTCCTTTGTTATGGTATATGGAATTATTCATCTTCAATTGAACTAGTTGATTATGGAAATTTTATTAGAATCGTTAGGGTGCCATCTTATTCCACATATTCCTTGGAATATGGTGTTGTCCGAACGCACATTGCAATGAACAATGATTTATCACGGGTAAAAAAGCATGTGCTTGACAAATGCCGTGGGATGGTTAGGGTAAAAATCAAAATTTGAAGAATCATCGAATGAGTAAATCGTTATTTCAAGCGTCCACCGAGTTAAATGCACTACTGCATAACGATAGTTTGAGGTTAGAATGGGATATGAACACGCAAAATAGTATAGAGAGCTGTTATAGTTCAGTAAGTGCGTGAGAACTGTTGACTGTTTGTACATTATTAATGTTTTAATCTTCATTACAACCGGCTCGACACTTGACCGCTTTGTAAGTTCTCGCGCTAACGTGTACCTCCTGCCTTGCTTTGTGCATCCGCGTCTTCTTGTAGCCCATCGAATACAGTCCGCTGTGTCCGACTCTAATTGCCTTCTGATATCCGCGCTTACTTTCGCGCACCGTCACGGACTAGTATTAACTAGTGACTGGTGACCCCGATTCGCACGTGCGAATCCACCTTTTTTCGTCGTTTGTATTTTTGGTGAGTTCGTTCCTTTTACTCGATTATATACGTGTATTCCCTGGTTTCTTGCGTAATTTTAGTGCTTTCATCGTGTTTTCGTTCATCCTTTATCTTTTCGATTCACATTTCGAAACTGGTATCTGAGCCGTTTCGCAGCGTAAACATGCTTACTTTGCCTGTTCCAAGTTTCATGGACCACAGCCCAGAGCTGGAAAATAAGGGCATTACGGCAGACCGTCCAAGGTACAATCAGCTCGTCCCACGCTTTCCTTCGTCGGTTTTGACACTGGTTAAGGACATTCCACTCTGCTCATCGAATGAAGCAAAGTATGAAACGATGAAGCAAGCGATTCTTAAGGAGTTAACACCCAGCGCACGAGCTCGATTTGAACAGTTCAATGGTCTCAAACTTAGAGATCGCAAGCCGTCGGCGTTGCTCAGCGAGCTTCAGCGCTTCGCTGGTCCCTTATTCTTGAGCGAAGAAGGGATAACGTAGCTGTGGTTTGCACGTCTCCCAGAGCCATTGCCGGTAATGCTGTCCATGTTTCTGGATACGCTCCTGTAAGAATTAGCTACCAAGGCAGACGCTTCGTTCGAAGGTCTTCCGCAGCAAACGACCAGTAGTTCCGGTGACGTATTCCCACCGATGAAAACCGAATCCCATATCTGCTCCCAGTCGTCAGGACGATCTGACCCTAAAGAATAGGAAATTGCGCTACTTCGCAGCAGGATAGCAACAGTGAAGGCTTTGAAGCAGCGTGTGGCACGGTCAAATGCTGACCACATTTTGGCTGCCGTACATTGCGGCTCGTCTGTACCTGCACCGAGTACGTCACGTTCGGCACGAAAGCGCAACATTTTCCCTGCACGTTCTCAGTCAGATACTACCAATCCCGTCGAAGAAGTATGTTGGTATCACCGCCAATACGGTGGAAGAGCTAGATGTTGTCGGGCTCCTTGCATTAGGCACGACCCAGTTGCTTCAGGGAAAGCGAATAGCCCGCATACTAGCGCGACCAACGTATCCGTCAATAACCAAGCAAATCGCCTGTTTTACCTTAAGGATGGACTTTCTTCCATCACTTTCCTCATCGACATGGGAGCGGAAGTCAGCGTCATCCCAGCGGCCGCGAACGACAAGCACACAGAGCCTAAGTACAACCTGCGTGCGGCCAACGATTCTCCGATAGCTTCAATCGGCCAGCACATGACGAATCTGGACCTCCATCATCGCCGAGATTTTCAGTGGGTTTTCATGGTTGCTTCTGTATCCTTCACAATTATCGGTATCGACTTCCTCCGACATTTTGGGTTGCGTGTTGATACTGGTCGCTGTTGTGTAGCTCTCCGGGAAGCAAGAAGACTGGGCCGCGATCACGAAGTCATTTAGTAAGATTATGTTCGAATATTTATAGAGTATATACACTATTTACATCAGTCCGTCTCCATGGCTTATCCCTATTATTTGCATTGTGTCGCTGGCTCTCTTTCCATTGGGTTATGCTTGCTCGCGACATTCACTCTGTCTAAATCACCTTGGCTTTTTTAGTCGATGTACGATTGGCGGGATTGGGCCCACGAACTTCTTCCCTCGGTCTAATGCATCATGATCATCATCATTACACGTTAGCTGGAGGTGAAAAACACCTCAGCTGTTGTGCCGCAATACAAAAGATAAGAAAAGAATAAACAAACAACGCGCAAACAATGCACGTCGCGGGAGTCGGTGTGCTGGTATGCGCAACACGTGGCCCAGCCATCGGAGCCTGGTGCGTGGTCTAATGGTGCTGAGCGGTTCACTCGCTCTTCCTGCACCAAATACGCGACGTCGAACACGCTCATTGCTCACGCGGTGTTCCCACCAGACATGAGCTAAGCTGCGAAGGCAACGATGATCGAATGTGACGAGCCTCTTCATGTCTGTCGACCTGATGGGCCAGGTTTCACAGCCATATAGGAGAGTTGAACGGACGGCTGCGTTGTAAACTCTACCCTTGAGGGCGAGAGTAATGTCGCGTCTGCGCCACAGGTGGCGGAGATTGGCAAAAGCACCTCGAGCTTTTGCTACATGGTTCGTAACCTCATCTTCAATCCAAGGGGTGCTAATATAGCTGCCCAGGTACTTGAATTCCTGAACGACTTCTAGCAGATCACCACCAAGCGTTAGCGCAGGGTTGGGTCCCTGCCAATCTTGGAGAAGTACTTTGCATTTCGATGGAGCTAACCATTTTTTTGTTGTCCGACAAGCCCGCTCCAACGGCTCGCCGAAATGAACCCTGCCCTACAATTAATAAATGATAAATCACAAACGGCACATTGGACTCCGACTTCCTGCTTACCCCCACTTGACACGAACGCTCGCTCATTTTTACTCGGCACGAAATTCCGGTAGCCGAAGCGGACATCACTAAAACTGCTGTGACGACTCCATTTGGTTGTTCGAGTTTCTGCGCATGCCATTTTGTCTAAAGAATGCCGCGCAAGCTTTTCAGCGCTTCATCGACCAAGTTGGTCGCGGTTTAGACTTCGCTTACGCTTATCTCGACGACATCTTAATTGCGAGCTCTTCACGAGAAGGGCACATGCGCCACGTACGAACACTTTGATCTTTTATCTCAACACGGGGTGAAGATCAACGCAGAATAGTGTTCGTTTGGAGTCGACTCTGTAAGCTTCCTCGGCCATCGTATCTCCTCTGTAGGAGTCATGCCACTGCAGGATAAAATTCAAGCCGTCATCGACTACCCTGAGCCTCATTCTTTCAAACAGCTCAGGCGTTTTGATAGGCTTGTGAACTTTTAATGACGGTTCATAACCAACTGCGCCTCGCTGATGCAACCCCTCACGGACCTTCTCCGAGGGAAACTCACGAAATTCGAATTTCCTACCGTAGAACGCGCTGCTTTTAAGTCTCTGAAAGAGGCTATCGCCAACATAGCTTCTACAGCGCATCACGATCCGGCCGCCCCACTGTCCCTCAGTACTGACGCCTCGGACTTGGCAGTTGGCGCTGTTTTGCAGCGACGAGTAGTCGACACGTGGCAGCCCTTAGCGTTTTTTTCCAAACGCCTAAAACCTACCGAATCTCGCTACAGCACATTCGGTAGAGAACTACTAGCCGTATATCCAGCGATACGTCACTTTCGACATGTCCTAGAAGGCCGCTCTTTTGTCATCTTCACCGACCACAAACCCCTGACTTACGTGCTCGGCTTGACTACCGATCGCTACTGTCCTAGAGAGCCGCGCCACCTTGACTATATCGCTCAGTTTACGACCGATATGCGGCATGTCTCAGGTGTGCACAACGTTTTCGCCGATGCGCTTTCCCGCATCCATGCTATCTCCACTGACGCCAGCACTGCTATCGACTTGGCAGCCATGGCAACAGCGCAACTCAACAATCCTGAGGTTGAACTACTACGCAGGTCTCCCTCACTGGACATACGACCCGTTCCGCTGGCATCATTAGACGGAACTATACTCTGCGATTTATCTCTGAGCACGCCGCGCCCAGTCGTCCCACGCGAGTTTCCGCAGACCGTGTTCGACACTTTGCACGACGTGTCGCATCCAGGCGTTCGTGTCTCGGTTAAACTCGTAACCGCACGATTCGTTTGGCGCAATGTTAATCGGGACGTCCATACTTGGGCAGCTGCTTGCCTTCCGTGTCAACGCGCGAAGTTGCACAAACACACGAGAAGCCCATTAGGCACGTTTCCGACGCCAGATGCACGTTTTCATCACGTGCACGTCGACCTCGTAGGTCCTCTGCTGCCTTCGAAAAGCTCTGTGTATCTACTGACCTGTGTCGATCGGTTCACTAGGTGGCCAGAAGCTATTCCCATACCTAACTCTTCTTCGGAAACGGTAGCGAAATCTTTTATGGAGCGCTTGGTAGTTCAATACCGCCAAACCGCCCACCGATCGAGGGTCACATTTCTCGTCGACATTTGCCACGTTGCTTAAGGATTTAGGCTGTCGCCACGTTCAGACGGCGGCGTATCATCCGGCCGTTAACGGCATGGTGGAGCGTTTTCACCGCCAGTTGAAGGCAGCGCTACAGGCGCACGCAGACCATGGTCTGAAGCACTTCCCTTCGTCCTCCGAGACTTAAGAAACACGGTTAAAACCGATTTCGATGCAACACCAGCGCAGCTAGTCTACGTTTTTACACACTGCGGTTGCCCGGACAGCTGGTAGCACCAGCCCCATCTACTTATACTTTTGACTACGGAAGTTCCATTGATCGATTAGCTCACCAGATGCGTGAGCTACGTCCACCCGCTCCTCGATCGCAGAAGACACCAGTGTACGTGCCCGAGAAGCTGTCTACGTGTTCACATGTCCTTCTTCGCGCAGACAGTGTTCGACAGCCTCTTCACTCGCCGTACATAGGACCTTTCAAAGTACTACACCGTGCGAGTAAGACGTACACTATTGACCGCGGTGGTCGACGCGAAGTCGTCATCATCGACCGTCTAAAACCCGTCTTTATGGAAGAAACCGCCTTGCATACTTCGTCTAGTAGTGCTTTGTGCGACATCACAACTCACCGCACCAGCTTACAGAATCCTAGTGCAGTTCAACCAGACCACGATCTCGGTCTACAAGTTTCAGCCGTCCCGGGATCCCCCGAATCTAGTCCGCCGCCTCCCACGACCAATCGCCGTGGTCGGGAGGTGCGTAAGCCGGTTCGTTTCTTCGACTATGTACAGTGTAAATACGTTTAGCTTTGTAGATATTGTATATATTTGCCCCCCTTTTGGTCGTTTGTTTTGAAAACAAACAAAAATAGCAAAAACCTCCGAAGAACCTTGAGAAGTATTCAAAGACCAAAAAATTTAAACACGCAGTTCATTCGTTTTCTGCGAGTATTTTTCTATTCTCTCGTCTCTACACGCCCTAATCCTCCCCTTCGATCGGCTGGCCCGCACGAGCAATAATTTCGAGGACCCTGACTCGAACGCTGATCGTATCTCCGCGGGACGGGTGTCGCTTCTTCGCGGGACGACTGTCGTTTCTTCGTGGAACGAGGGTCGTTTTGGCATAAGACGGGGTGCGGCGTGGGTAGAGACCATTCCCAAGCACACCGTTTGGCAGCAGCGGAGGTTGAAGTCCTGTCAGCGTTTTTCTGGGCTAACCATTTTTTTGTAGTCCGACAAGCCCGCTCCAACGGCTCGCCGAAATGAACCCTGCCCTGCAATCAATAAATGATAAATCACAAACGGCACATTGGACTCCGACTTCCTGCTTACCCCCACTTGACACGAACGCTCGCTCATTTTTACTAGGCATGATTTTGCCCTACGATCCTCGATTCACCTGTCACTTTCGAAATCGAAGGTTTTCTATGTTTAGCCTTCTAGGGGGGAGCTCTGTAGCGCCCAAAAAGATAACCGCTATCTTTTATGTATTATTTAATTGTTGTCTATTTGTACATTCTTCTTGTTTTAATCTTCCTTACAACCGGCTCGACATTCGACCGCGTTGTAAGTTCCCGCGCTAACGTGTGCCTCCTGCCTTGCTTCGTGCATCCACGTCTTCTTGTAACCTATCAAATACAGTCCGTTGTGTCCGACTCCAAATGCCTTCGGATATCCGCGCTTACTTTCGCGCACCGTTACGGACTAGTATTAACTAGTCCTGCCCCTACCACATGTTAAATGGATGCTGGCTACACGCAGAAACACTGCGGTGATTGAGGAAATCATCTCATGTATTCACCTCAATGGCTGGACCAAGCATGTTAGAGAACCAACCAGAAGTGCCAATACCTTGTAATCACGATGGGAATCTCTTACGCTTATATATTCATTGATAATCTACTACCTGGCTGTGATCACAACACGGGGCTTTGTGATATGACCATTAATTTACCTAAACAACTAAGTAAAATGTTAACACCCATTCGCAACCTCCATCGTGTGGACTGGAACTCATTTAACGCACTTATCAGTACCATGAATTGGAATACGTCATTCCTAACTCACCACCTTACTGTGGCTACAAAAGAGTTTGTTAACAATATTGCCATTGGTGTTGATCTACTGGTACCTACTGTATAGAGAAATACCCTTGAACATAGTGGTGAACTCAAGCTTCTGTACAAAGACACAACCAAAGTAAAGAAACATAAATCGCTATATCGCAGGAGCAAGAGCTTTTTAACTATGCTACAAATATACGAGAATCTGCTACATCTACACCGTCTAACCGAATCCTGTGTCTATGCAGCGTAGTATCCGCACCCTTTTATTATCTACGCCTGAGCCCCACAAACTAGAAAATGATGATACAAATATCGGTAAATTTGGTATATTAGATGCTTGGGTCTAGGACCCGAGGAAAAGAAATGATTCGAAATTCTATTATTTAAATCTTTTTTGTCATTATTAATTATGCCGCATAAACCATGAAACCTATTCACTATACAAACGATTGCTCCCGCTTATGTGGCTGTGTACCGTCTGTCGATAAACAGTCAAAAAATTATTTATTTATCTTATTTCACATAGCACCGTATTGTGATCACAGCCAGATGGTGGATTACCAATGAATATATAAGCGCAAGAGATTCCCATCATGAATACAATGTCTAAGGTAGTGACACTTCTGGTCGGCTCTCTAACCTGCTGCGTCCAACGATTGAGGTGAATACATGAGATGATTTCCGCAATCCCCGCAGTGTTTCTGCGTGTAGCCAGGATCCAGTTAACATGTGGTAGGTTGAAATCTCCGCACATAAGTTTAGACTTGTATGTGGTGCTGGAGATAGCATTGACCATATCAATTAGCTTCTGGGATTCACATTGAGTAGTTCAGGACTGCCGATAGAAACAACCTACTAGATGGGATCACTAGCCAGTGTATCTTCTAAGTCATTGAACACAGGTTGATCTGCGGGAATTGCAGTCAGGTTATTTCGGAGATATATGGCACAGCCACCACCACATTCGTGTGAGCGATCCTTGCGGAAAACTTTATAGCCTAAGATGTTAAGCTGAGAATCACTAATTTCTGCCGTGCACCAATTTTAAGTGATAAAAGCAATATCGGTGGATCTCATAAACATAAGCGTTGAAAGCAAATCTAATTTAGGTAAAAGATAACGAATGTTAATGATGACAGCTTTGAAAGGCATTGTTGAATTGCAATAAAAGTGGTGGGTAATGTTTGCTTCTTCGTTACTGTAAATAAGGATTGTGTGTTGTGAGGTAGCTGAGGCACACCCAGCTCTACATCGTACTGGATTGAACGAAGTACATACTCCAGTAGTTTGATTATTCTCTGATTCATAATCGCACGTGATAGGGGCTGGATTGGTGGGGAGGATGTGGTGGTATACGATAGCCTATAAAAGACTTACATCCGCATTATACAGGGGCGGGGGGAATCTGGAGTCTACAAAATAGTTTTTCTTCGGATTGTATTTTTGCCAGTTGAGTAATACAGGGGGTGGTGGTGGATGAATTTTGACTTGAGGTAGATAGGGGTTGCACCGTCTTACCTGTAAGTCCTTGTGGCCTACCAACTTTTTGTCTGCTAATTCGGTGTCGCACAGAAGGGTTTTGCCAGTTTGAGGTTGGGGGGTTTGGCAACGTAGTCAGAGACATTGTGGGTAAGTATTGGGCCGGCTCTCTGCGACTTGTCCCGACAACAGTGTCGATGTTGCATGTGGAAGCCTGAGGACATACACTTTTTCTCAATTGGCCTAGTTGCATATCTCTACATTCTTTTAGTGGTCGCTTCAGATCTACTGAGCTTTGAGTGTTTGTGGGAGAAATTCTAGCAGGGTGTTTTTCCCTACTCCTCGGTTGGTCGGAAATAAGCCATAGCTTACTTCATTCGGGTCGGATTTAGATTTGTTTATCGTGAGGCCAACGTGACGATCTGGGTTTTTCTTTCGTTCTTGATAATTCTCAGGTACAGTTACTCAACTTTTGTAAAGGCTCGCGGCTTGGAGAAAGCACAAAGAAGTTGGGTGTGTGGTCAGCAGGTGTCTCCTGCGTCATTATATTTTCAGCTTGGTTGGCATTTTTATGTATGGACATATCCCTACTGCTGTTTGAGGCCACTGAAGACTGAGATGCCCGTCATCGCCTGTTTTAGACGACGCGGTTGCCTCATCAAGGTCGACATTGCTGATGACAGCGTCAGTACTGGATTCAGTAGTAGGAACATGGGGTGTGCGATGGGCGTAGGGTTTTGTTTCCTTTTTAGTCGCGTTTGATCATAATGTTTTTAAAATTAGTTTGTGCGACAACTAGTCTTTTACTGTGTACGAATCTGGATGCGCTCCTATGGTCTGCAAGCTGTAGGAGTATCGGACATATGGTCATGTTTCCCTTTTTCCCCAGTCTGAGGCATTGACAGGAGACTCCATCCATATTGCATGCTTTTAAGAGGGTATCTATTACTCTGTCGATGTTCGGTTTATCAGGCAAGTGGAAAATGTTAACATTATGCGATCTACGGAGGCGTTATTACGTTTCGGATGCAATTGAGTCCAGTAAGGAAGCAGCTGTGCTCAATCGGTCCAGTGTAACAGTTGCTGAACCTCTAAGCACTTCACAGAATGATAGGACTTGTTCATAGTATGTGCTGAATTCATGAAGCTTACATTTCGGCGTGGCTACTTCTTCCTCAAGGGCTATAATCCGGTCTGTCTTTTCAGTCGGAATTGTGGTAGTAAAGTTGGAGTGGTTCGCAGCTACATCTAACTTTTTTGGAATTTAGATGGTGGACGTCCCTTTTTTACAGTAATATCGGGTAGGTTTCTGGTAGTGCTATCAGACGTTTTTCTAGTCCTTTCTGTTTTCAATTTCCGCCTAAGAAGGGAGCTTCTCGTTTCCACATTGTTAACATGCATTTCTAGTGGGTACTCGGAAGAATGTTAAGGTACTGAGTGTAGGACCAATAAGTGTTAAGGTTGAGTAGGAATACAACCCCAAGGGGATGAGAGAAAAATATGACGCAGTTTTTACAAATATAACCGACTAGTAGCCCAGGCTCCGCCCAACAGGCTTTTGACGGTGCGCGTGCAGCAACTTTCCTTTGTAATAGGTGCAGTCTGAGCTACACACTTGTAAACCATGTATACTAAAAATATTACATAGTTTTTAGTGCAACATATAGTTAGGCACCATTGCATGCCTTCAGTCTGCCGATAACGCTTTTTGATACATTGCTGTTTGGTTGTTTGCTTGGATACCTCTTTCCACTGTCCGTTTCTTCCGAGGTTTTCAGTTACATCGGCCGACGCACGAAGGTTCATCCCCTGGGACGGACTGACCCATTCTTAATAGCCAGCTGGCTTGTACACTTAATTTGTTCTCCTGTATGTGAAGAACAAGCAATCACGCTGAAGAACCCACTCATCGTTTTAATTGGAGTTCCTTTCGCTATATTGGAGATGCCACTTTTACGAGGTCTAACCAAATGGGCATAGCTCGCCTCGTATGCACAGTGTCATCATATACTCACCTGAACTATTATATCTATGTGGATCCCCTGTTCCACAACAGATGACAGATTCTTCTGTCATTATTACCCACTCTGCCATGGAGAGCATCTATGGCCAGCCGAACAACCTCCTCCTGGTGCAGGCAGGGAGGTTCGGGTGTACTCCGTTTCAGCAAACAGGTCGTCAGAAGTGTTCCAGGAGGTAGTGGGTTTTCGCCTGGCAAGCTTTCTTCTTCCCATCTCCGAAGCCTTCACACAGTCACGAGCACAACAGAACACTTACAAGAGCAAATTACAAAGCTACATCTGGTTGGCGGCATCTACTTTCGGAGTTGCATGTCACTATGGCAAGCCACAGGGCGCTACAAGTACACATATATACACACCGATTCACACTTTCCCAGTTATGGCGAATCTGTTATATTTTTGTTCATTTTGTTCGCACATCGTTATCATAACGTGATCCTGCCTGTAAAGGCTTGTTTGGCATGGTCATGAATAAAAAGCTTATTGATTTATCTACTCTTACTGGCGTTTGAACAATTCTATTCGGTGACTTATATTTCCAGAAGAACATTCTGCTTCGCCATTCACCTGGAACTTTTCCGATTGCTTTTCATGGACTGCTTTGCGCTTCTTCATTTGCGCTTGAACACATAGGTTTCTGATGGCATTTCATGGAGTTTTCACGACTTCGGAGACAATTACACTTCAGCATTACTTACACTGAAAAGTATTCTACTCCTATTTTGCAGACTAGGAGGTTCTTAATGATCCCACGTGGGACAAAGTAATGGCATTGTCGCCGGAAATGAAAACGTTCGGCCACAATGACCGACTGCACTTACCACTCCCAGGCCAAATCCAGCCTGGAGAGCTGGACACAGTCTGCACAACCCGGACAAGTATACCACAGAAGAAGAAGCCAACCTTGATGAACTGGATATTTCTATCACCTCTGCCACACATCACTCTATCCTACGCCTCTTTTCATCTTCGAGCGTTTTCAACGATTACTGCTGGAGCGTCGCTAAGCCAATCGGTCAACCGGCGAAAACGTTTGGTCGCCTAACGACTGCAAAAAGCCGGTGCAATATCGGTCTATATGATGCATTGCCAGATTGCACTACGGTTCAAAATAACCTACAACAGTGTTAAAGGACGTGGTGTGGTTTCGCCAGTCAAGCGACGTGGCGGATGTGACTCTCCACTGAAAAAGTTACTGCCCAGAAACTCCACTGGTAAATTAACCAGAGCGACCTTTCCTGGCTGGCTAGCCGAACGACCTCCTCGTGGTGCCAGCTGGGTGATTCGGGTTTACCCCCCCTTCAGCAAATAGTTCGGCGGCAGTGTTCCAGGACGTGGTGGGTTTTCGCCTGGCAAGCGTTCTCCCTATAAAAAGCCACATATGTCCGTTTAACAACACTGTGACGTGGCGGTTGTGACTCGCCACTAACTAAAGTCACCCATTGCTTATCCGAACAATCTCTTCAAGTCCACAGATAGCAAGTACTGGCGACACCTTCAAACACATTCAAGCAAAATGACAGGAGACATTTACCAATCCCATAAACAAAGCTAAACACGCCTTCATGCAAATTTACATACATTCATATTTAAACATATGTAACAATCCCATTGTTCCATTGTACATTAACTGATCACATTTTGTACTCTTAACATGATCATGCCTGCGCAGGCGTGCCTCGCTTAGTCGAGAATACACAATTTATTTATTTATTTATTTATTTATCATGTTAACATAGTTTGTATATGTCACTAGAAACAGACTGTACTGCTTCTACCTTCCGTCTCCAATCTGTGTTACGCTTATACTCATTCTTGAACCCAGACTTTCGCCACATCATTAAAGATGCCGTACCTGACCAGTGCATCCGCCATTTCGGTAACTTATCTATATTGCGCGGACAGCGCAGTACGTGCAAATTAAGGTGCATGTTGCGAAACATTCGTTTGTAAAGGCTTGACCATGCCAGCTTTAGTGGGCCTAGAAATGTTCGAGAATAAATTATTTATGTATGTATTTATTTATAAATAGCCACAAATGTCTGCTTAACAACACTGTTGCAAGAGTAGTAAATACTAGTCCGAGACGGTACGAGAAATGATGAGCGGATATCAGAAGGCAATTGAAGCCGGACACAGCCGACTGCACTCGACGGGCTGCAAGAATACGCGGACGGATGAAGCGAGACAAAGTTAACACGTTAGCGCTAGAGCTTACAAACGGTTAAGTGTCGAGCCGGATGTAGTTCAACACAGTGGTAATATAGGGGACAATAAAACAAGGATGAATAGTGTACATTTGGTCATCAGCGAAATTGTACACGAAAGATAAGATTTGGCCATTGGAGTGCTACAGAGCACCCCTAGAAACCTGAACAAGGGAAGTCTTCGAATTAGAGAATGACGGGTGGATCGACTTGGGTAGGTCAAAATAGTGCCGGGTGAGTGAGTGAACGTTCGGGTAAGTGGGGTTTGCCATAACTCGGAGTCCGCTGTGCCGTTTGTGGTTTATTATTTATTGATTGCAAGACTGGTTGTATTTCATCGAGCCCTTTGCACGGGCTTGTCAGAACACAAAAACTGCAAGTCCACGAAAGGGCCGACAACACCTCAAAACCCGCTGCTGTCAAACGTTGCACTTAGGTGTGGTCCCTACCCCCGCTGCACCCCCCTCGCGCCGAAACGACCCACGTTCCACGGAGAATCGACCGCCATCACACGAAGAAACGGCTGTCGTACCACGAAGAAGCGGCCCACAACCCGCGGAGAAAAATCCGGAGTTGGCTTCAGGATCCTCATTACGTGCGCTTATCCTCGAATACCTTGCTCGTGTGGGTCAGTCAATCGAAAAAAGGTTGGTGCAGGTAAAAACGAGAAAGTAGAAAAGCGCGCCCACAATTCCAGCATAACGAACAGACGATCTGCGTGTCTGGATCTATTGGATCTTAAATTTATTTTGAGATGGAGGATTTCAGACTTATGATTGCTTGTTCCTCTTCAAGAAGTGTATAGACAATATAGACAAACCTTAACGTATTTACGCTGTACCGGTGCTTCAAGTGGAACGGCGACTTAATTCAGCATGAACATCAACCACAGCTATCAGTGATACTTTATATTACTGATAGAATCCGAGTAGCTCGCAAACAACCAACTGTATAACTTCACCTTCAGCACAATCCCCTCGGGTTTAATGCCGGTTTCTGTCATTCCTTACCACGCTCCGACGCACTGCTGGAAGCATTCTTCCACGATGCTCCTTAATACCAGAGTCGCTTAGAGCAATATCAATTGAGTATGAGGGCTGTTCTATTATAGTAGTTTTTCTCGATCAGTAATCTCCGGGTGCCCGGTGTCATGAAGAAGCATCCACGATTTGCTGTCATAGTTATCGTCTGTTAAAGCGCACTCAGCGAAGCAAACGTTTCAATAATAAGGCAACAATAATTGGCATAAGTGCGACATAGTCAATAATCATTTTTGAAGTGCACGTGACCCAGGTGCAGTAAAGGAAAGTTCATAATCTAATACGAAAAAGGAAATGACGCAGTGCCAAACATATCTGGCGACAATTAACATGTGCCCAACATTTACAGATCACACTGTGAGGCTAGGGAGGGAATATTAGCAATCACTTCACAGTGGGAGATGAAGGGCCAGGTATCAGGGGGAGGAGTCTGCTGCTACAACATAAACAAATTATTGGTTTAACCGAGCGATCCATCTGTGCCTTTCACGGATGGGCGACACACCGGTGTTAGTTACAATTTGGGAACGCACGATGTCATAGCTAACCGCTTTCAGTCAGTACTGGTTGCAGTCGAGCAAGGGGATGGTTGAACACCTTGAAGACATGACGATCGCAACGTCACATAATGTGAATGACTGGCTTACCTGGCAACCAGCCGGTTGGTGTTAGCCTGCTGACAAATGTGTCAACGCATTCGTTCGAGGATGACTCGGTTTCCGACACCGGCGCAGTACGTTATACAGAACGACGAAATCGGCGAGAACGTGCTCATTATTAGTAATCTGTTTAGCTCAACTCGCACGCAGTTCTGTTTGCACTGACTGCCGTTGTAGCACATGGAAGAGCACGTACGTGGTCAGCCACGGAGGTCGCCGAAGTGCTCTTGTATGACGGCAACGGAAGTCCCTAGGTTGATCTGTACGATTGAAACTGGGACGCCAACCGAACGAGTTCACTGAAACACCATCTACGCTGTGGTTGATGTGATATCATCACCAGCTGTTGAACCTCCGTGTAGGAGCGACACTTTTGTAAAGGATGGAACAAACGTAATCGTTTAGGACTGCTACTAAATGGACCGTAACATGCCATACGTATGTGCTGGAGGCGATGTTCTCGTCGTGCTCGTAGTAGTCCAGCATGTGCACAATCCGACGACCGTCACTTCTACGTCAGTTGCACAATGCGTTACTGGTATCCTACCCTGCGCCTATGTGAATAACACAAGCTGAATGGACTAGTTTTTGTCACGGGAGGAATGTTGCCAACAACACCGGGTCTATTCATGAATACCGTAACTTTAACCACGGCGAACTGCTTATCAAGGAATAGGCCAAGCGGTTTATCCGTAAAGAGGAAGTCCTGTCGTTTCGATACCTTGTGAGAACATTATCCTCAGCATCGTGGAATCAGGTGGAGGGGAGCAGTGCAATAGAAAGTGTCGTCGTGAAATTACGTATCGTTGTTAGTGCACAGCGAAAATTAGATCGGATACACGAGAAACAGCTGCATACAGAGCTTGCACAATATTAAGTAAACCCAACTGATAGGCACGTATAGGTTGAAGTTGCAAACCTATTTCAAACGCTTTTGACAGGGCGGGGGTATTTCGGCCGTAAATAAATGTTAGTGGGTATATGCGTATACCCTTTTGCAGTGCAATTGCACCTCAACCCTCGAAGGCGGTGACCACACCGCTTGTCGGGATCGACTATACTGCATCATCGCTGTTCGCATTCCACAGCGGAGGTCGTAGGTTACAGGGATTTCCTGGCGACGTTGATGATAGCTCTTTGGGATGCATCGCAATCACACACCTTCGAAAACTACGATGAGTCGTCGTACTCTGCACTTGCAGGCTCCGCGATGTACGCCTCTGTCAGGTGGGTGGCGTGTTCTTTCGATACGAAGATAAACAGTTGCATAAAACGCCGAACAGTTGCTCATTAGTTACATAAACGGATGTGGTCTTATTTGAGTGAAATGCACGATATCCCGCTCAATGCGCTCAAAGGGCAACAGCGGCCTTC
Source organism: Dicrocoelium dendriticum (assembly GCA_944474145.2). Taxonomy (NCBI): domain Eukaryota; kingdom Metazoa; phylum Platyhelminthes; class Trematoda; order Plagiorchiida; family Dicrocoeliidae; genus Dicrocoelium; species Dicrocoelium dendriticum. The sequence goes on along the minus strand of OX104061.1, from coordinate 4,586,671 downwards.
GACTACGCGATAATCAGCAGACTTCTCAAAATGGCATCCTTACCGTGTAATGTGAAAAACTGTCACAAATTGTTCCCCACTCCACGGTATAATACCACAGTGGCTGCACTGTTGAACAATACATTTAACTCTTAACCTATAATGCAATCACATTTATGCGGAAGTGCATAATTATATGCTGAACTGTACCAATTTGCATATGATGAAAGCAAAAATCCACGGAATTTCTAATAATCCGTTGGTCGTTCACGGCTATCACTCGGTGAAATTCCAACGACAGTCTTGCATTATCCTTCTCTATTTCCTCTATTTACGTCTGAACTTTACGGTTATTTCTCGGAGCTCCACGGCAGCCGAATTTGCGGCCCTGATCTGATTAACGTTCAGGAGACAGCTAGCTTCTGTGCGGATCGGTCTCGGTGGAGGTCTTTCAGAACTTATGTTTCTCCCTTGTGGCGCGGGGTCGGTCTCAGGATGCATTGGCATTCTTCTTCACCCTGACAGACGATTTTCAGAGGACGAAACTTGGCTGGGTCCTCTTATTTTCTGCTAAGGCGAAAAGCTGAGATTAGTTTTATTCCTTGTTCATGCTTATCAAACAACAAGGAGAGCAGCCGTTTAAGGAAGGCTTGGTCGTCGAGCATCCTTTCAGCTGGAGTCTCTTTGTTGGATTCTGGGACGTTTGTGATTATCAGGCAGCGGTTGCGAACAGGCCTCTTGTCTCGTTCCGGTGATGCTGTCTTTAGTGGACATTTCTTTTCTCTGACAAGTTCCTCAAGCTGCGCTATTCTATTTAAGACGAGCTTTAGTTCCACGTTTTTGGTGCTTGATTTTATCTTGGATCTTGAGGAGATCTTCTTTTAGTCCTTGTTTTCAGCTATGGTTGTCCTTGTTTTTGCTGAGGTGCTAGCGCTCGCGACTGCGGCATAGGACTTAGGCTTATGCATAAGTCCAAACGCATGTAGATACGAATCCTACAAATCCCAGGCGCACGCCTGATTTGAGGCGCTTCATCTCTCAGGAGTACGGCAAACGTGTAACCTGTGTGGAACTGAGCAATTTGCTCATTCGTCATGGAAATGCGACCTCATGTGAAGTGACGGAGGTGGCAAAGATGTTGGAAGGGCACGGTGTTTGCCCATTGGTATCTGATGGTAGCCAGATTCCTTATGTATTCTTCTGTAGTGACAACGACATTTTCCTCCATGAAACATCACCATCCGGACTTGTACACAAAGGTTTCCTCCATTGAGGGGTACAGGGGGTAGGTGACCCGCACCACAACCCGCAGCTGCGGCAACGGGGGTGATCACACTGGCAACACTTCCAGGTTGGTACTGTTGCTGTTGCTGTAGGACTGCTGCAGCTACTTGGTGATGCGACAGGTGGGCATATGGGGATGTGCCTGCAGACGTAGCAGAGTGTAGAGACGACGGGAGGTAAAGAGCAGCTCCACTGGGCTGCGGTAGCCTCATTGTGGCGTACGGAGTTGCTGTCTGGGCAAGCATTTGGTAATCCTGGCTACGCAAAGAACAAAGAGCCATTCCATTCTGAAAGGCAATCAAGTCCTGCACCACCAGCAACAGTGCTCACCAACCGCAGCTCTCGGTCCGGCTACCTATTTGTACAGCCCTCTTGCTGGGACGGGACACGAACTCATGTGTCTCCAGCAAACCAGCTCGCCCTACGCAACCAACTGCACTAGTGATTACAGTACAGATCACAGCACAGTGCTGTCTCGGGCAGAAATCTATCGGAGTGATCACCGGTTTGCAGATTCATTCCAGCCATCACTAGTGCAGTTGGTTGCATAGGGCGAGGTGGTTTGCTGGAGACACATGAGTTCGTGTCCCGTCCCAGCAAGAGGGCTGTACAAATAGGTAGCCGGACCGAGAGCTGCGGTTGGTGAGCACTGTTGCTGGTGGTGCAGGACTTGATTGCCTTTCAGAATGGAATGGCTCTTTGTTCTTTGCAGGTGCGGTTAGTTTCCCATGAAGGCTTCTGTTTCATAGACGCAGTGATGTTCGCGGAGCACCGCGTTGCAACGTACTACCGCCACTTGGCCACCTCCTACCTATGGCCTCCGGCATGTGATACATCATTCATACGTAGTCACAGGTAACGTTTGTTTTCCACTATCACCACTGTTGAACCTCGAAAGTGAAATGCGCCGCCAACTGCCATCCAACTTAGCACCGCCGCTGAGCCACCTCCCAGGAATCCCCTCCACCATTTGATGTGTCATGGAAAGCTCTCCACAGGTGACTGGTCTTCTATGCGGACTTCTCTTTCGCGGCCCTGGTAACTGCCCTGCCATTGCCTTCCGACAACGGGAAAACACTGCACGTATTCCCACGTGTCGCCTCCGGCCTGCCGATGCATGACATTGCATGACATGCAGCACCAGGTTCGCCATGACAGCAGGTAAGTCCCTTTGCGGTATTCCCCTTCCGTGCAATACGTATGGTAGGTACAGCCACCTGCAAGCGTTGCACCACTGTTACCCACCGTCCGCATTGCCACGGTGACATTGCCAAGTGAGTTAACACCTCCATACTCCGATTCCATTGCGCAGGTGACCTCGTTGATGAGGAGCAGCCGCTTGCCGCCTCCTCTGGTTAGTAAGTCACGGTGCATCCATGCTGCCCATATGCTTCATCTGCAACTGGTGGTCAGCATGCACTACACCGTTGTCTCGGCTATCAAGTCCGTTGCACCTCCGGTAAGCGTATCCCCCTTTAACAAGTGCATTTCATAGGACATGTTCATCTGCGCTGCCTAAAGGTTTCATCCGGCACTACTGGTAAGCCCACATGTCACCATTGCCGCGGCTATGAAGACCGTTTCACCTACGGTAACTGTCCGCTATTAATAACGTACCGTTATAACCGCTGTCCATGCATGCTGCCTATATAGTTGATCCCCTACTGCTGGTCACCCTACACGTCACCTTTTCCGCTGCTACCTTGCCCGTTTCACCGGTAACTTCATCCCCTGTCAACTAGTGGATTTTAGAGAAGCCGTCCATCTGCGCTGCCAATATTGTTAATGCGGCAATATTCGTTCGCCTCCACGTCACGTTTGCCGCCGCTGTCAATTCCGTTGCACGTGCGGTAAGTCTATCCCCTGTTAATAAATGGCTTTTACATCTGCTCCGTATCCATGCTGCCTATATGGTAATCCGGCGCTACTTTTCGGACTCCAGGTGTTCTTTGCGTGCTCTGTACTTCGTTGGAACTCCGGGAAGGTGCATTGACTCCTCACTATTGTCTTGTAGGACACCTGTGTATCCCTGACAGATGCGCCATTAATGGTATTCCCACACGAAATCTTTCCTGCTACATAGATACTCCGTCGCACCGGCAGTCAGTTTGTTGACCGTTAACAAATGTGTTTTCAACTCCTGCGTATCCGTGCTGCCCGCATGAGTGATCCGCCACTAGTGGTCAGCAACTACGTCACGGTTACCGCCGCTACGTACTTCCTTTCACCTACGGTAACTGTATTGTGTGCCCTAATGCCGCTTTTGCTACGGCAGTCTATCCGTCATTCCTAAATGGGTGATGCCCAAGTACCGCTCTGCCACGACATCATATATGCCGCCCCCATCTACTCCGTTGCACATCCCGTAAGGGTATGGGATATTAATAGATGCCTTTTAGGACGCCTCTCTCTGTGATGATTACTGGAATGATGCGTCACTACTACTTTCCCTGCATGTAACATGTGCTGCCGCGTATATACTCCGTTGCACCTCTGGTAAGTGCATTGCTTGTTCACCTTTTGCCTTTCAGAACCGCTGTCCATCCCTGGTGCCTACTTCAGTGATCAGCCACTGCTGGTATGCCTCCAATTTACATGTGCCACTGCCGAACTGCTTCTTAGGACGTCAGGTTGGTGTAATAATCTGTAACACGTGGCTTTCAGAACCGGCGCATATTCCCTTCGCATGCATGACTACTCTGACCGTCTCTTCGTCTCCGGAGTAATGCACAAATCCATGTGTATGTTCATCACCGTGTATTTCACGACATGTTTTCATGTCACATTTCTTTTTAACAACATTACATAATTATACTGCCTTACGTGCGCTTTTATCGAATGCCCGGTTCATATTCATTTCGTATTGCCGACGTGGCCTCTGATGAGCCTTCCGAAACCATTTCTCAGTGTTCACCCTTGGTGGGTTCAGAGCTACATACACGCTCACTCACCTAGTGATGAATATTTCTGAATGGTCCAAACGTCCGTCACGTTCATGGCACCTGGTTCGCCTATGTAACGAACCATTTACATCCACCGTCGCTTCTCACCTATAACGTTAACCTGTATGGTTGTTTCCGTAGCAAATAGCCTTATTATTTTCGTCTTTTGAGGGCTTTTTCGCATCACGGTATGTCAGTCGCTGTGAAGAATGCAAATGAACTTCGCACTGGGTTCAGGAAGACGCAGCGTGGGTTCCAATTTCTTGCGCATGTGTGTCTTGGGGTTCTGTGATTCATTTCGCACGGGTTTCTTTCTTCGCATAAACGGAACTAGTAGGCCAAGTTGATCTTTGCAGCGGGGTTCTATCCGGTTTTATCAGAATTCGCCGGAGGTTCCAGTGCTGATTAAGTGCATATGGGGCGTCAGGGAGTCGTGTAGTGAGCTGTTGTTCGCAAAATTTCTTACTTTCATAATTAACCTACGAAATGCCAATAAATGTCAACCCTTGCCTATTAGTGTTAAACCTATTGCTGATCCGTCTCCTATGGGATCTATATCATTGTGGTGTAGTGATGAAGCCAGCGATACAGGTGTCATCGTAGGGAGCAAGTTCCATTCCTGGATAACGTGCCTCCATGCCTCCAATACAGCGAGACATGAGTTATTTAATCTTCGGAGGGCGCTGAGCAACACTGAGGCGGATGCATTCTTCCCGTTATATGAGGCAGCCGTTAAGCCACATATACAGTGGTCGTGTTCAGGCCTCGTCAACATACCTCCGGAGTGACATCATGTGTATAGAAAAGATTCCGAAACTTGCCACCACGATGACGGAACGTCAACGATGGAAGTCGTACGAATATCGTCTAAGGATGAGGACATCAGGAACGGTAAATGGAAAACTGCAATCGGTTTCCATAACCTTCTCAGCTACGGCAGCGGCGCCACATCACTGTCACATGTAGGGTTACAAAGCACAAGTCGGGCTCACTGCCGCGAATTAATTGCATCTGTCATCCGTAAACAGTAGGTTGCAGGACGCTCACGCCGTCAATTACGTTATCCCATCCACGTTAGTAAATGCTACGCGAACCAATAAGGCGGATTTCATACCTAATATATACCTCACACGTGTCTCCTGGTATCCGTGATGTCACCTTCCTCTTATAAACCATGTCATGGTATCCATATGCCTGTATTCTCGATCTAGCACACCGTCTCAGCAAAGTCATCACGTGTGCACTGTAGCTAGTCATCGACATCAATGTGCCATTACACTTAATGCGTCTCTCTATTGCAGGTACCTGTTGAGGCAGTTCCACAGCCATGGTCCCCCACGTGTTTCACGGATCCACAAACAATTTCTCAGTGTTCTGGATTCGTGGGTAACGAGCCATGAAGCAGCTCACCCACGAGGTCGGGAATATTTGTGAATGGTTTAAACATCATATGTCTGCAGTGTCGCCAATACCCTTCGTGCCACAGTGGATACATCGAAGTCAACGAAACTCCTTGCAATACCACAGGTTAGTAACCTTTCGTGAACATCCCATTACTACCTGTGGCGTGCTTACATTCCATCACCAACCTTTACCGTTTATCACCGCCACACTATGACGCGCATAAGTTTATTTCCACCAACTAATTTCCGCGTACTCATCTCTCTGCATAGTATGTGCCCTGCCGTTCAGGAATGATGCCTCTGGTCGGCACCAGCAATTATAATCACAAGGACGGGGTAATGCAGTCCAATGGACTGCTGACTTTTCAACCGATGGGTAGATTGCTTGTTTTTCTGAAACAATCATGATTCATGGTAATAGAGACCGTAGTACACGTCTTTGTTCAGTACTAGGTTAAGAGGCGCCCGGTGTGCGCCCGGTTGCCGTGACGCATCCTTAAGTTCCATAACTGACAACCAGCGCGATAGCCCACGGTTGACGTCGACAGATGCATTGCATACATCTCCTACATGTGCTTGCAAATCATAGCATTACGGCCTCGCCATGAATCACTGTGGTGATTGTTGCCCACTTGCACACTTCACCACGCCGGAGCCTCTCCCCACACGTACAGCAGCGGCCATGTGATTATACAGTGGCACATCGTCACAGGTACCGTTGGTGGGATATCATTACTTATCTAGCAGAGCCGCAGTGGTATGCCCAGTGACATGCAATAGCAGAGGTTACTCACCCATTGTGCACACAATGACGACCACATATCACTATTCCTTTTAACATGCCAATCACGGAGGAGTGCATTTGTTAACTCCATCGACGGCATTACCTTCCATAGCACACCACCTGCCCCTACCTATTGCTCAGGGTCATTCCTCAGCCGACTTACATATACGGCTGAGTGCACGGTCCTATGTTTCATAACTTACCGTAACGGTTATCCTTTCTTCCAGTGGTATGTGACATATACTAAAGTAGTGCAGTACCGCTGTCATTCTTCCATTACATCCATATTCCACCACCTTCGCAGTGTTACTTAACATGACAGAATAACAAATCTGCAGCCACTTATGCGTAGTGTATAAAGCGGCGTGGGTGTGCAGATAAATATCATCCTGACTGCAGTACTGCGACATCATGGGTTTGGTAATTGCGCTTCTCCTGCGTAACTTTGTTGCCTTTGTATCATCTGTAACTACCTTGTGTACATTTAATCATTATCGCGATATCCTTGCTGACCAATTGACACCATACGCTAATTTAGAGAACAGTTATGCCACCTTTCTGTATGCATCACTGATTTCATTTCATTTCATGTTGTACGTTCCAATGATTACCGGGTACTTGATATCACCTATGTGGCTGCGCTGGATGTGCATGTTGACAAGGTGCCTTCTTGTTTCTTACGCACTATCTCGTCCACACTAGCTCCATGAGGCAGTTGGTCGTTCCTGAACGTGACGGGGTGAAGGGTCCTTGTGGCCGTGTGCGGCTCGATTAGCGGTTCCATGCACTCAGTGTGCAGCGCACTACGATCCAGACACCGCCTTGTGTGCGCTTCATTCCAAAAATACAGCGTGTTCGTGTTTCCCTGTTAAGGAGTGTGCGCCGGCTACCTTCAGGAAACCTGCCTTCCATCCACATGCCTCCCGGTCACATTTCCCTCCTTTTACACTGTATATGGGGTGTGTAGATGAAACCGTGGGTAGTGCAGCAATACCCACCCATGGTCCCTCTGTAGGCGCATGTGCCAGGTGGCTAGTCAAACCCCAACACACCTAAGTAAATCTATGCATATGTACAGGTATACATAAATGCATGTAAGAAATAAATATCTGTATATATAGATATTCACACATATATATATATATTTACATATGTATATACATCTACATTTGTATCAATATGCATATACACATACATACCATTATCTATCTAATCAGATATATTTATGCTCATCTACATAAGTAACATACCTGTAAAGGAGTGCCTCGCCTCCTCGAGAACAAAAGCTTCATTTACTTATTATCAAGTGGTACACATATATATATATATATATATACAGGTACATATATATATGTATACATATACTTCGTTGGCGGCATCCGGTTTCGGAATCGCCTGTCACTGTGGCCCCCACGTATCCGCAGGTAAACTGGGTTACCTATGATAACTTCCTTTTCTGAGCTACCACGGAAATAACATTTATGCGCAAGCCGTTAACCGTACATAAAACAAACCCCGCACCGTCAGTTACCCTATTGCTAAAAGAAAAGTGTATACTAAACCTTATTTTATGCCGGGTCACTCCATTTCAGGTACATGTTTAAGTATCCACAAACCCTTTCTCAGTGTTCTTGCTTCCTGGGTAACCATCCTGCGAGCAGCTCATCCGCGAGGTGCGGCAGATTTCCGATCGCTTCCAACTTCATATGTCACCGGAGCATCTACCTATGGTGCTGCATTTACCAAGCCCCTTCCCTTTTTCCCCATCTGAAGCATAACCTCAACGTGTACATCCGACGCAATGACGCTTGTGGCACACGCCTCCCGGAGTACCATTTCCACTCAACAGATTGGAAGCATCCAGGTCCATGAATCCGATTGCAATAGCACAGGTTAGTAACCTCTTATGGATGTCACACACCTACTCGCCCCGTGCATTTTCCCCCCATAGGCTGCTCCACTTCACCACTGGTATACACCGACGGACATAACGTTTACTGCACAAACTGATGTGTTCATAAAGGGGTCATTTGAAACCACCATACACTGATTATCATTTATTATTGGTGTTACTGAAGGGTATTATTCACTTATGTAAACGCTGCCCTGCTAGGTCGATTTCGTTGCGAAGTGCTAAGCAAACAGGAATAATTTGGAAGGCCTTCATATGCCGAGATAAATATTTCAACTGCATATAATAAGGCATAAGCAGTCGCCGTATGCTGCATTATATATATATATATATATATATATATATATATAGAGAGAGAGAGAGAGAGAGAGAGAAAGAGAGAAGAGAGAGACAGAGACAGAGAGAGCGTATCTTTGTACGACGTGTCATGGACCTTTTGAAATGTACGTACGTACATATGCATGATTAGATACATACATCGGTTCACGTATGTATACGCATTACATATATATATATATAGCTATGTATAGATGTATATATATGTATATATATAAATAAATAAATAAATAAACTTTTATTCTCGACAATGCGAGGCATACCTGTACAGGCATGATCATGTTTAGCTAACGTGTATGATCAAAATGAACAAAGAGTACATATTTGGCATAACAATGAATGTAAGTGTATGGGTGTATATATATGCAATTGGCTATGAATGTAGCTTGTATTTTTGCATGTGCCGCAGAATTTTTGACTGTTTGTTATCGGTAGGAATGTGAGACTAAGCGATTGACGTCCGTGGGTTGGATACCATTTTCCGGATGTCCACGGGCCAGTGACTTTATTTTGTGGCGAGTCACATCCGCCACGTCACAGTGTTGATAAGCAGACATTTGTGGCTTTTTATAGGGAGAACGCTTACCGGGCGAAAATCCACCACGTCCTGGCACACTGCCGCCGAACTATTTGCTGGAACGGGTTAAACCCGAACCACCCAGCTGGCACCACGAGGAGGTTGTTCGGCTAGCCAGCCATACATATATATATATATTTATATGTATACTTATAATTATACATAAATATATATACATACATATACACACGCGTTTAATATTAACGCAGATGCTTGCAACTTTATATACGTATATAGGTATATGTGTGCAAATACACACATATACATTTCAGCTTCAGGCATACGATTACCCCTGTTAATACGCAGTTAACAGATTTATCTGGCAATATGAACACCTTCCACATGACCCTTACTTACCTAAAACTTCGCAGCAAACTCAACCTAACAACAAAGCGTTCCCACAATTACGTATTCCCTTTCACTGAAACCAATAATTAATCCTTATCACCTCATGATCATTTCCGAGTACCCGTTCACAGACAATGCATTTCGGTAACATAATATATCTGTTACCCTGCATTCCTTATTAACTTTGAATATCTCATTCCGTATTTCCTCAACTATCCACATAGTGATGCCCTCGTCATCCCAGGTACTCCTTTCGCATCTCTTACCATTTACCAATTCAAATTGACTTGCAGGTTACCTTCAAGGCATACAAACAAAGTTTCACACCTATTAATTACGTATTTCCCATCATTAGGAATAAACCAGGTACATGTCTTGCCTTAGAATGTCGCATTTCATGTCCTCCGTGAACATTGTTAGTGCAATTAAAATTCCGTGCAGCTTTCTCAACATTATAACTGCTCCATTGTAAAAAGTGATTTCCGTTTACAGTAGACGGTTAGTTGCAGTTTCAATACATGCAACATTTTAAAGCGTTACATTATCAGAAATAGCGGCATATTTGTTGAACGCAATTTTCGCACATTCCCATCTGTTGATTTTCCGCCACCATCTCGGCCTTCCTTATTTCACTAACTTTACCTCAGTAAAATGTTTACACAATATATCCCATGTAATACTACTAAACGATTCATATTATTTTACGCTACCTTTCCATAGTACTATGAAGGCAAATTATTCACGCCGCAAAACGGATGTACCAATTGGCACCACGGAAATTCAAATTTAACCGCGTTAGTGCAATCAAACGGCCCCAAACTTTTCTTGCGCTGAATTTGAATTCTAGCGCTAATTTTAACCTAGTATACCGCAGAAAAAGGAAACATTTCCTAATGGTAGCATATTGCGTAAGGTAGCACAAAAATAAGCTGCACATGACAAGTTTCAATTGCTGATTGCGTTAAAAGCAAGAACAATGTAATAGATGCAGTAGTTCACGTTATTTGCAATTGTATGGTAGTCTACGAATAGCAACATTCTTCTTTTTCGCTAAAAATGGATTTTTCCTTTCAAGCAGCTAGTAGAAAAAAGAAATTAACTTGTAAAAAGTAGCGAAGCGGTGTACGTTCAAACTAGTCATAGCTATCTAGAAATGCTCTATATAACCTGTAATACCCAGCGTGACAGGGGCTGCATTGTTGTTGGTTAGCTTTCGGGCCAGTGAAATGGAAACTGGAAAGGCGAATGTTTTCTTAGAAAAGGCGGTTGAAGAAGTGGGTCTACTTTCCATGCTGCCTGTTTACTAGTGTTGCTAATGGTTCTAAGCAGCTGTATACCAGATAAGCTAAGTATAAGTGGCCAGGAGAAAATAAGTGTTGAGCAAAATGTCTTGTTCTTGGGCCTATAAATTTAAAGTGATCTCTTTGTCAAAAAGAGAAAAAATTATACATTCTTTTGCTGGATACATACCGATAGTAACTGAATAAGTGGAGTAAGGTAGCTAGTGCTCAGGCTTAATGAAAACGCATAATTAAGGCCAGTTAGTCACGGACATCTCCTTAGGTACATAAAAGTGGATCTAAGGCCGGTATCCAGATGGTTTTGGACAATTCTAATGCTAATATTAGATGTATCAGCAATAACCATAGCTTTCAACATCTTATGCAAGGCTTAGTTCTCGTAGTATATCTTTACAAGATGTACCACCAAGGTCCCAAGCGTAATAATTTCCACGGACCCAGTGGTCTAGGAAGTTAGAAAGTGATAGGAGGTAAAGCTGTAGGCAAGGGATGCAGATATAAGTAAGATGCAGGGACTGAAGTTTGCCTGCTCGGATGGCTTCGTCATGGCCTTGTAATATCCTAAATGTGGAAAACCTACGGGTTTGCGGACCTGCTAGTCAGTAGGCTAGGCTGTACTGTTTGTTAGACTTTTTAAACATTGATGAAGTGAACATTGAAAAGAGAAGCCGGAGGATTGTATATACCAATTTTTCCATGCAGCTTTTTGACCAACGTGTCAGGGAGGGCATTAAATATGTCAGGAAGTAATCAGTAATGGCTAAATACAGTTTGTATTCAGAATTCAAATGCTAACACCTGTACGATGCACGCGACTGATCCGACTGTGACCTCCCCTTTGTTGTGCTAGCGGTCATGAATGAGAAGAAAATATGGGGGTCATTGATAGAGACAATTCATGGGGTTAGGCTACCGATTATCCCTTACGGAATGCTTTTGTGGTGGCGTCTACTCTTCCCATAGTGCATTCATAAGGTGGAATTGTCCGTAGAAGAACTCAAGCCGGGCAAGAAGAGATCATGGAAAACTAAAGTCGTTTTGTACTCCGAGTTCTATCCTTAAAACCTAAAGGATAAGAGCAACGGATACAGCTAAAGTCTCTTAGGTGTTAAGACCGTGACGACAATGAATGTGGATGAGTCGTGATTTCAGGGTGCTTAGAGGTCATGCACCACATCGTGGGCGTCATCAATAAACGTCAGGTCCGGTTTCGAAGAAGTGGCTTTGCGGACCAAAGATATGGAAGATTCTTCGTATATTGTCAACACATAGGAATCATGGTATCTCCTTCCTGAATGCCTGCAAAATTTGGAGTTCCATTAGTCTGGAAGGCAACCTATTCCATATGTTCACGTAGGCAACCAGGAAGAAACAAGATGGCAATCTCTTGTTTGCCCTTGGCGGGGTAATGGAATGGCCCTTGTTTCGGAGGGGAGGTTCAGATACGATTCTTAATTTAAGACAAATGCCGTTACTTTTCAGCTTTTTATGCATTAGCTTATTTAAGATGCACAGGTTAAGGATAATGCGCCTTTGCCATTGGGGTTGAATTTTAGGGCGCGCACCTTTGTCGGTAACTCAACGCTTGTTGTGATGGAGTCAACCTCTTCTTAAAGCGCCGCTGAGCTTTTTCAAGCAGAACACGGTCCGACTTCTGTAGGTTGCCGCATATAAAAGAGCAATATTCTAGATGTGGCCGGTCGCCCTTATAAAGTTGTGGGCTTGCATCTGCGGTTTTCATGTAACGGCGTATGTGGAAACCTAATCCCCTTACCCTTGCCACTTGACAATGAACGTGCTCTGTAACTTTGAGGCTCATGGCGTAGGGCAACCTGAGACCTGTTATCATGACATCCTGGTTGATAGTGATGCCGTTTATTGTTAGGCAACCAGCAAGTATAGAAAATTTGTGGGTCACGACATTAGATTTTTTCGCGGATAACGTCAGTTGCCAGTGTTCGCAACCCTTAGGTGCGTTAAGATCCTCACGGGTACTATAATTTGTGGATAGTTCATTACCAGGGGAAGGAAGTATACAAGGTTACTTCGTCAGCAAGGTTGAAGGGGCGAGCGTCCTGCAAACTCCTGCAGAGGTCATTGATATAAAGCAAAAATAGGGTAGGAAAAGGAAGCTCCCATGCACCACGCCACTGGGGACGGATGTCGGGGTGGATACAGTTTGATCACTTAACAGACTGCGTATTTCCGATTAGATTGGAACCCAACCAGTCTAATGGAGGACTGTCTACCCTTCAGCCTTTACCCAACGCGTCAGGCGCAAGTGTGGTACCCTGTCAACCGACTTTTGCGTAACTTGGTGAAGAATGACAGTTGAAGGACTAGGGTCCATGGAGTCGGTGACTAAATTGCGAAAGTCCAACTGACTGGTTGCGCAAGACCGAGCACTTAGAAACACGTGCTGTGATTCATTCATTTACTCGCTTGCATAATGATGATTCATGAGAGCTCTTTTAATCAACTTCTCTATCACTCGCGAGCTAATAGAAGTGTGGTTAATAGGGCGCTAATTACTAACTTCCTGTCGGCTTCCAGCATTATGCCGTGCCATGATGATGGAATGTTTCCAAGCGGCCGGGCTATGGCCTTCCTACATTGATAAATAAAAGAGTTTCATAGGAAGAATAGGGTTATCTTCACCATCCTTCTTAATTAGACTGGGCGGTGTTCCGTCTGGAACAAGGTTCAAGGATGACATGATGGTTGAGGTCGCAGAACAGACACTATTTATGTCAAACTGTATAGAGTACAGGGACTGCAAGGTGGATCCTATTTCTAAACACTGCGATTCTTTAAAGTGTGAGCTGAAGACTTCACGTAAAACTCTTTCGTCACTGGAAATTGCCTTAAGACTAAGCTTTATGGTAGTGAGCTGTCATCCATAGTTAAGCACCTGAGAGCGCCGAAGGCAACTGAGATTCTTAGCGTTGTTCACACTATTTATTGCGGCTTTCGGTTGTTTGGTTTGATTTCGCTAAGATCTAGCAAAAAGCTAATGTTCAATCTCATTCGCCTTCATGATGTGGGCAAACTTGAAGGTATTGTTATAGGATCGTCTGAGATGACGCATTCTGTGGGGCATACTACTTTAGGTCACACTTTTAGATGATTGGTTTATTACATGTGACATGGAGCTAGTGCGCCAAGACAATGCAGTCTTTCCTCATAAAATAGCTCAGCTGACTGATCCAAAGAAGCAGATATAATGAATTCATCCAACTTTCTGGATCTGACGTGTACATCAAAGGTTGTCCAGTTAACGATGCGCATCGGGCGGTTTACGACGAATGCCTCTGCTTCTGTTGGGTATGAATTAGGTCGCTTTAAGTAAACAGAGTAATGCACTTGCCTGTGATCACTGACCCGAAACTTCCGGTCGACTGACAGTCCCATTGATGGGATGCCGAGAGTAAATATTAGGTCAAGAATATGTTTCGTCCTGGTGGGAGCAGATACAGGTTGCGCCCAGCCTGGCTGAGATGATACATGCTAGTTGGCCTGCATACACCGTTGCTGCATCAGGAAGGGAACCGTATTAACGCAGACAGGATGAAAGCTCTTGCAACCAGTTTGCATTATCACGAAGGTTTTGATGTCTGCGAAGTAGTAACCATAAATGCGTTGTCATTCTTAAGCAAGGTAACGGGTGGTCTATGAACACACCCAATTAGTACCGTCAATTCCAGAGTATAAGCCGTTATCCACACTGAATCCAGCGCCTCAGCCGTGTTCAGGATTTGGGACATAGTTGCTGGGCAAGGAGTGCTAACATAATTGGCCCACCCGCCCCCTCCTTTATGTACACGAGATTGCGTAAATATCGGTTAGACAGGACCTAAGTAATCCCCTGCGGGAGCATAAGGAGAAAACCATGTTTTCGTGACCAATATAGCATCACGGTTGGCTGGGACAGGCAGAGGAAGCAGGACGTACATTCTATTGTTTAGGGTCCTAGCATTTATATGTTGGAGTGAGAAATAACGCTTGGTGTCTGCTAGCCTTATGGATGACGATATGAAGCCGTTGCTAGTTACTTGACTATCTGCAGTGGTTGTACGAAGTGAGTAAGAAGACACTGCAGTGGGTAGTTTGGCGACAAGGTGTTTGATGCCTGGATTAAACTGTCGCGGCTCATTTTCGCCTGGGCTAAAAAAGCGCATGTGGCGGAGTAGGAAGCAGTGCACTATTTGGTCTATGTATCTGGACCGGCGGCATAAGTCTGAAAGATATAGCTGGTGCGCATCACCTTGGATGAGCGTGAAGTTGAGCGGAGCTGTGTAGCTGGGTAAATGTAGTGCTCGCCGTAGTTGTATTGTTTGCGGTTGTGGTACGCTGTGCCGCCTCACAAGCATTTGGGGTGTAATTCGGTATAGTCGGTCTTGGTTGGCCGAAATACAGTTGCCTTAACTTGGTATCATTGCGGAGTTGTTCGCAATTCATTATGATAGTGCGCATGATGGTGCCGTCGTCTGGTCCCAGTTTGCTTGGGGTTGGGAATTTGCTTCTCCTTTTGGCCATCCTCTCAAGTTGTATCGAGTTTTCCGTAATACTAATAACTTTAGCGGTTGGGTTCATAAGCTCGCCCGTTGATAAACCACCCGAAAACTTAAATGCAAGTACGCTGAACTCCACATTGCCCTAACCAGGCTGCGGCGACTGCTTGTTTGCGGATCTTGACATAGTTAAGTCGTACGTAGGTGACATAAACATCGTAGGTGAGTGTCTAGGTGTGTTCCCTCCGCCAGCCCGTTTGGCACTAGGAGCCTTCGTAGTTTTAGACAAGGTGCTGTCTTTGAAGTTATATGTCACTCGTTGTTTTTTGCTGGATGCGCTGTGCTTTCGTTGACTAAATCCTGCTTTGATATAAGGGTTCGTCGTAGCTCCACTTATGCTTCTTTTCAGCGGCCAGAAGGTATACTGGCCCACTATTGCTGCATTGTAAAGCTGTTCACGGTTAGTTGTGTGAATACGCAATATTGCAGCATTATTTACATTCAGTTTGATGGGAGCCACAAAGTTGGTTACATGCTTGGCCAGTCGTTTAACCTGCAGTGCATTCTCTGTAATGTCATTAACCGCAATGATTGCACGCCTAAATGCGTTCACCGATATATCGTCTGGAACATTGAACACTAAGGCGCTACACAATCTATTCTCGCAAGCAACATTATATGGTGCTGGGGCCTCCACTTTTCTTATTTTCAAAGCCAGTGTAGTTGAGCCCAGCGGCTCAGCTGAACTCGTTGGTGTGGTCTATACGCGGGGTCTTTTGGCTCCAGGCGCCGGCGACTCTGTTCTCCACGTGTAGGTTATGCTGGGCTCGCTTCGCTCGTCGCAGTATTTTCCTTACATGTCCGAGCTTACTGGGCTGTTTAAACGTTGCCTGTTCGTGTTTCGTCAACCACTGACCCTTTCGGTACAGCGGATCTAGTTGTAGCAGCAGCTGAACGCTTAGTATTATTTAAGGCGTTTCCTTTATTGTTCTCGGTTTGGCTGCTTCGAGCGCGGTATGATGTGGCTTTGTGGGCAGTGCTGGTCCCAGCGTTGGCAGTTTCTTTTAAGGAATCAAGCACTCCAGTATCCATATCAGACGAAATGGTAAGCTCCACAGTAGGTTAGCCACTTAGGTTCACAGGCGTCTAGAAGTTGTCGCCATTCGCCTGAACACCTCCGGTCTGTGCGGAACTCTCTCTTAGACCATCTTAACGGCGTTACAAAGCCGTACTTGCTGGCACTAACGTTAAGTCAAGGAACGTTGTGCGGGTTCTAACATCCCTTTGGCTAAAAAGAATCTTGAGAGCCGAGCGCTTATTATCGAACTTTAGCAAAACGGGCATTGGTTTATCGCAACCCTTTCTCAGCCTTGTATAGCCCAGCAGATTGGGTTCAAAACCACACGCTATCATCAGTATTTTGCGATTGGCTTGTAGTTTCAGGCTAGTTGGAACATTCTACGCCACTAACTCAGTAAGACACTGTAGCCGATTCAGCACTTCGGTGGAAATCATGTTAAGGCACCACCCAGCCAACTCCACTTGCTTAACTGCCATACCGTCCTTGGGGTGAATCATGGTCGTCATAGCTGCCAGTCTATCAGTTACAGTTCGATTGTGATGCAGACCAAGTTGAGGTCTACCACGTTGTTTAAAAGCTCCGCCCCTTGGAAAATCAGAGAAAATGTGTCTGTTAAGTTAAGGGTGCATGGCACAGTTGTGCCAGATAAGTTCTTGTTGACCGTATTAGAAGATAAGTAGCTTAAAACTTCCCACGTAAGTCTCTAGAACGAAAAACCATCTGGTGAGCAATTGCTTTCAATGCTTCATCTTCAGACCATAACGGTCATATGGATGCTAGAGAGGAAACTCGAACTGCTCATGGTTCACAAAACAAGGACCTATGCCGATGCTGACGACCTCAATGGTAAGTTATCAATTCAGGTGCGCCTGTGGCGCGACGTATAGTGGTCGAACGGCGCGGCAGTTATCCATACGCATGAACGAACCTTGCTCTTTCTGGTTGCGTCACGGGGGCTCCGAGACCATTATTAGTGCCATTCTGGCCCACGTTTTGGACACCAGCCATGAGGTGGATTGGACACGCGCTTTCTGAATAGTTTACAAGGTTCCCCCGCACCGAGCAAACGGTTACTGCCTTCGTACGCTTGCGATAGCTAAGGCAATATGCATTCCAATCTTCTAGCAGTCCTTATGCTCACAGAAGAAGCTGGTCCAGGCAAGCCAGCTTCCCTGACCAGCGGAGAGGGAAGGCGACCAGGTCGACTGCCTTCGGTCAGACGCTATAGCAAACAACTAGCCTTATAAGACCTAATTCTTTAACTCAACTCTGACATACGCCTTCACGTGATCAAGTCGTTTTGAACGAATTGGGTCGATTTTTCTTGTTAGTCTCCATAGGATTGTAATGGTCTGATGATAAATCATTGAAAGCAACTGCTCACCAGATGGTATTTCGTTCTAGAGTTTTAGATTTGACCGGGTTACCCCTACTGGTCTCCTACCCTTGATAGGGACGTTAAGGCGACGTTCGCTGTCCATGTCCAAAGGAAAAGGTGATAGAAAAAAGGTAACGGCAGTAAAACTGTAACTTTAATAAAAAAGCATGAGGGAAAAGGGTGCTAAAACATACGCTAGCGACACCAAACGCCTTTAAAAGTCTGAACCACACGAGAGCGAGAGAAAACGGACCTCGTTACTGGGTACAGCTTGCAACTTTTGTTTGCTGCCCATAAACCGGGCAAAGTGTTCAGTGCTGCCTACCCGAGCGCCTGATTCCTCCACAAGTTATGTGGTTGATGGGGGTAAACTTCCTCACGCGGCTCAGCAGTTTGATCTACGTGTCGTGCATTGTTCCAGTCCACATGCCAGAGACAACTTGGATGTCGCTATTACAGGGTTTATCCGTCTTTCTTTCTGGACCCTAACGATTGATGTGTTTGTAAAGACCTTCACAGCGTGCTTGCGACCCCAGTTTGAATATTGCGTCTAGGCCTGTCCACCACGCCTTGCCCGGGACAAAATGGCACTAGAAAGTGTCTTGCGTGTCGTTGCTGGGTTGGCCGAAGGGTTACGAGGGCAAGGTGCTCGGTAAGCCTACTTAGATTGGTATGCGTTCCATGCACTATAGAAGGTTTAGAGGGACTTATTCCTAACCTACCATATTTTGACTGAAAAGGAAGGCTTGCATTTGTCCTGGCTACTTGGTCATGCAACATTAGCTGGTATACGCTGGCTTCGCATGAAGCTGGACAAACTGCGGTCCGATCGAATTTGAGCGGAGACACAGTTATCGTGTGGAGCCATCGAGGGCTGGAACCAGCTTCCAGCAAATGTTGTCAATGCATCTAAGGTTAAGGGATGTAAATGTCAACTGGATGCTCTTAATGTGACGACACGAAACCTTGTATTTGCTAAGTCAGTCGGTTTTATTGGTACCATTACTTGCGGGTCACCACTGGGTTCCAGTGATCATGTTTTTTTCTCTTCAGGTGTACGCTGTCTAGACGCTACCGAAGTACTGTTGGGTATCTCCTGAATATACGGCACGCAGACTCAACCAATGCGAGTCAAGCATTTGGCTTACCCTTGTGAGATCTCGGGCACTGATACTGTCCAGGTTGCCTGAAATAATATTAAGCCCCACTTCATAGCGGTCTCTGCTCTCATTATCCCAATCACAAGGGAAAAGAAGCACGTGCTCAACCTCCCTGGATAGATTCCATCGGCATGCATCTGCTTGCAGGAAGGTCTAAATGTTGGAGGACTTTCCGAGACGCTCCGTCCACCAATACTTATGACTGGTAACGTAAGGCTAGAAATAGGTGCAAGCAACACCTAAGGAATCCTCCGCTCAATTTCCAGAATGGGTTAGCAGACTCAGCTTCAGCCAATCCAAAAAGATTCTTCGCATATGGCAACTGACACTGCGGTTGCAACATGTCAGTTGCAGTGTTGATTCTTGATGGCGGCGCGCGTGCGCACACGGACTATGACAAGGCCCACGTACTTAGTGGGCAAAGTGCAGCATCGTTTGTAAAGGAAATCTCTTTGCCAGGAGTTGAGTCAGTTTGTAGGATCTCAGAAGGTTCTGGACTATATGAAGTTATTGTAGCGGAGAAGTAAGTTCGTAGGTTATTACAAGGACTGAACCCTTTTAATGCTTTGGACATGAATTACTTCACCCGAAACCGTTGCATGAGTTGGCTGCGAAACTATGTGGACCGCGCACTATGGCGTTTCAGCAACTGCTTGACAGCTGTGCCTTACCTTCCGAACGGGAGGAAACTGCCAGCTGTCTGGCCTTCAAAATGGGGACAGGGGTGTGTCTGCAACTTATAGGCCAGATTGTCTGACGAATATGTCAGTCAAACTCCTCGAGAAACTAGTGAGCGATTCCTTGGAGCGTTATATGAGTAGATTTAATCTACTTATCAATGTACAAAACGGATTCCTGAAGGGATTTCATGCCTGGCGGATCCGCTGGTGGCTCGCGAAGTTGGGCGGATGCAGTGGATAGGGACCACGCACTGGAGTGCTTTTCGTCGACTTTTTGAAGGCATTTGACTAGGTACCCCATTTGATTCTCGCGCAAAAGCTAAGCTACGAATGGTCGACGCAGAACCTGCTTCAGTTCAATGCTACAAACTGCAAGGTGTTGAGCATACACCATAAAGCCACTTGTGAATACAGACTGGGGGATCAAATATTGCAGCGCACAACAACGGAATGCGACCTAGGCGTGATAGTGCAGGAAGATCTGGGCTGTTCCCGTCAGGCCGAGAAAGCCCCCATAAAAGCTAACCAAAACCTTGACCTTTTGCGGACGGCATTCGGGGGCTTCGATCCTTCCACCTTTTTTCAGATGCTCAACGCCTACATTCGGCCTCATTCAGAGTACGCCATCCACGCTTGGCAGCCATGGCAAAAGCAAGACCTTACCGCTCTTGAACTGCCACAACGAAGGGCGACCAATAACCTAAAGGGCCTGTTTCATCTCCCTTACCGATTGAGGCTGAAAACCCTCGGGGTATACAGTGGACAATATCGACGCCTGCGTGGCGACTTGATAATGACTTATATGATCCTGGGGAATCAAAACCATTGTTGTCGTCACCTACTAAAGCTGAATAGCAATACAACACTCAGAGGACACCAGCTAAAGCTGGCCACACAATACAGCCGGTTGGAATGCCGCTTGAATTTCTTTTCCCTTCGTGCGTGCCAACACTGGAACGCTCTTCCCACATACGTTGTTTCTTCCCCCACGCTATCGCTATTTAAAAGACGTCTGGATGATTCGCTTATCCACCCACATTACGCTATATAATCAGAGATGTCCACGTTGAACAAACGCGAACAAACGGTGCTCATTCTCAGCTTGTGTGCTCCACTATTTACACACTGCTGTTGTGGAATATAGTAGCGGATATATTACAACTGCATTCCTCAATTTACCCCAGTCCAAGAAAGCGGCGCACGAGTAAGCGTTGGTCGTTTCTCTTGTTCTTAAGACCTGCCTTACCCATATTACTTCCCATATTACTCTACAGTAACAATTCAGTACATATTCTACAATGTTTCCTTGAATAAGGGGCACTTGCATTCACTAGACGCTTAAACTGATGATTTACACTTATGTTTGCTTTCACTTCAACCATCCTACAGGACTTGTAAAGCAATCGCTTTTTTACCTGTAGTATATCATTGTTCATTGTTGTTCATTGTCCTACAGGGTATCTGTCCGCGCCCTTCATTGGGTGATGGTCTCCTTAGATAGTAGATAAGAGTGGGTACGCGTATGCCGTACCTTATCGTCTAAGGCACTCGGTCCTCAGTGGCGTGCCGCAGGGCTCGGTCCTTGGACCGCCGCTGTTCTTTACCTGTGTGCATGACGTACCCGAGGAGCTTGAGGTAAAACCTCCGCAATTTGCTTAGCACCTAAAACTGTGGAATATCGTCGATGTTCCTGTGGGTTCCAAAGCTATTCAGCGAGCCTCGGATAAGCGTTGGGACTGGTCTACTCTAGGATCGCTACCCATAAATTAGGTGAAGTGCTTCGTTCCTCGAAGTGGGGAGGGTGTTCTCCTGCGAATCCCTTGGTCGGTGGGGTCGAACGCTCCTGTGTAGCCAGCCAGGTTGGTCTAGGCGTCCTATACCCTTCGGCTTTACACTCCGGCGACAAATGGAAGAAGGTTGCAAGCGGAGACTTCCGCATGTTGTGGTTAAGACGAATTTAATTCGGAGCCTTGGTGGGCGACAACTTTAAGAGACTGTGCTCGGCCTCCGTTCGGCTTTACCTGGTGTACTGCATCCGGGCTTGTTCGCGCTGTCTCGTCAGGGACAAACTGGATCTAAAGAGGGTTTTACGAGTGTGTACTGGGTTAGTTGAGGGAATATGCGGACGGACCTACTCGAGTATCTAGTTAGTTGTGAAGTGTATTCAATGCACCACCAACGGCTTAGAAGAGACCTAATCTTAAGCTGTCGTATCTTAACTGAGAAGGTTGGTTCAGAGTTACCTAGGCTATTCAGTCCCGTTGAGTTGTCTGTTCGACGCAGTCATTTCTTGAAGCTGGACAAATCGCGGTCCAATCGGATTAGGGCGGAAATCCGTCCGTCATGCCGAGTCATCGATCGTTTGAACATGCTTCTAGAAAGTGTTATCAGAAAACCTTCGGTTAAGGGGTTGAGCGGCTACTAGACGCTCTTGAGTGGCAGCACGAAACCTTTACGTTTTTCTGACTAAGTCGCATCTTCCTGCTTCGATTTTATTTACTTTTCTTCATGCATTGGGATTAGTTGCTTATTTCAAACGCGCTTACTTAGTCCGTACCTTCGATTTCTTCCTATCCTTTGCTTACTTCACGTGACTGCCGCAGCAGGGACTACTAAGACAGGCGACGTTTGTAACCTGCGGATAACGACGTCCTGTTGAGCGTTCTGGTTCATTGAGGTATTTTGATCCAAAGAAGACGAATCAAGCTCGTTTCGGTGACTCATCTGTTTACTAATTGAACTTCATCTGCTATGACGTCCAAAGGCTTGTCGTGTTTTAAAGGAATTATTTCGTGCTCTAAACCCTTGCAGTGCACCATCTGCGATGGGTGGACACACATAGCTTGCTGCGGAGTCGGCCATGATTTGTACGAATTTCTCCTGCGATCCAACGTTCTGGGTTTAAATTTCTTTTGCGATCTGTGCCCGATACGATAAGCAACAGCAGATGCCGTGATGGACTGCCTGCGCTCACTCCGCTCACCTCTCCTGCTCAAGCTGAGATGAACATTGCTGCTGTCTCGCTACCGACACCTTGCCTTCTCACATTTGCTTCTGGCGCAGCTAACCTTACGGGTAAGCGTAGTCGAGCACCGTCCACCACATCTACAGAGACGCCGGCGGTTGTTGACCAGATCGAAGAGCCTAAGATCAAGACGGACGCAGAGGTGGTAAAGGAAAATGTACGAAATGTTGAACGCAAAAGCAAGACAGGAGTAAGGCTAAAATCCAAGTCGGCATCATCTCAGTCGCAGCTGAATTTGGTTCTCAATAGAGTCAGTCAACTGGAGAAACTGCATAAGGACGGACCCGCTGTTCTGAAGTCGAAGGTCCATAAGAACGCCACCTCGCCATCCCGCGACCGCTGCATTATCATGGTGAATGCAGCCGAGTCCACCAAGGCTACCCCAGCTGAAAGGAATGTAGATGATCGGGAGTTCCTACAACGGATGGTCGCTTTACTGTTCGATGAAGGAGAACAAGGAATCAAGGTCGTTTCAGCTTTCCGCCACAGCAAGTAACAGGAGGACTCCTCAAAGCTTCGTGCACTTAAAATTGCGTGTGAAAATGATGCTGAGGCCCGTCTCATTCTTCGACGAGCTCCGCGGTTTAAAGGCGAATCATTTTATGTACTGCGAGATCTTTCCCCTGTGGATGGAGTGAGAATGAAACAAGCGGTTGACGAACTCAGATCCAGTCGAGACAGCGGTGAGACAGATTTAAATATGGTGGATTTTCGTGTAGTCCGAAAAGCTATCAAAATACGCTGGAAACCACTTCTTGTCATACCAAAGCGTTAGAGGTAAAGAAGGGATTGCGCTTAATTTCCGCTAATGTGTGCAGTATTCGAAACAAACTCGACGAAATTCAATCTTTTCCTCAACGAATCATCCTGACCTAATGGCTTTTACCGAGACCTGGTTGTCCGCAGGTATCCTGGACTCCGTGGTGCAGATCCCCGGGTATCACTCCTGCCGGGCTGACCGCAAAGGAGGGAGATCGGGTGGCGGTGTGTTCCTGTATTGGAATGCAGACTGCAAGGCTCATCTAGTTGAAGCTACTGGCGTGGTATGGTAATGGTGGTTTCGAAGCCCTGTGGTGCCGGGTTCATGATGGATGCAGACCTCGGATGGTCGGAGTTGCCTACAGAGCTCCATTGGGTGCCGGAACTCGGCTGCTGGACACAATTAAATTGCATGGTGGGGGAAGGTCTGTGTACTATTGGGAGGCTTCAATACCCGAAGTGTCGACTGGGATTTGCTGCACTGTGCTACTTATTTAGACGTTTTCGCTGCGGACTTTTTTGAAACCTTTCTCGTGTATATGCTGTTTAAACATGTTACTGAGCCCACCCGTATATGTGTCGGCCAAACCCCCATATTTTCGACCATGTGCTTTCACCGGCGCGATCGGGTGTCGCAGACATTAACACTCTTCCGCCTATTGGTACTAGTGATCACTGCTTGGTTTCATTCCTCTGGACTCGACGCCTCACTCTTCACAACCAAGATAGGTTCCTCAGGAATTTCTGGCGTGCCGTTTCAATCCGCCTGTAAACGGCCGCTAGCGGTGTGGGCTGGAATGTCACACTATCCTCAGACCCAGATGAGGAGTACAACCTTTTTACTCCAAGCTGATTGCCCTTGTTGAGCGCGTTGTTCCTATTTTCAAAGGCGAACGTTTGTCAGAAGCCCTTCGTGGATAGACCGGGAATTGAGGTGCTTAATGTCCAAAGGACGTAAATTATGGGACCGATTCAAGCTTACTCACTGTGCGCTTGACTGTTCGGAGTACACATTAATCAAAAATGACTGCATCTTGAAGTAACGTCAAAAACGACATCAGTATGAACGCAGTTTGGCTGTGCAATCCAGGACGACATCGAAGGCACTCTACTCTTACTTAGAAAGAAGTATCAACTCTGGCAGTGACATTCCTGCCCTGTTTTCTGCAGAGCAGGGCGGTTAACTTGACGACGATGGGTCGAAAGCCAGTTTACTGGCCCTGCAAAATTCATCTGTTTACTCGATCGAGACGCCGTTACCCGATGACACCGCGCCAATCTACCCTTCTTAGTTGCAGCACATAGAAATGAGTGTGGCTGACGTTGCCAAAGGCCTTCGTGTATTAGATCCGAACTCCTCGCCGGGTCCTGATGAACTGCACGCGCTGTCCCTCAAGACCGTGGCGGACTACATTGCTGCTCCCGTCTGTCAGATATTTCGTCACTCCCTGGAAGCTGGACGACTCTTGGTTTCTTGGAAATCAGGGACCGTTAAACTTACCTACAGTGGAGGGGATCGTCAAGATCCTGCAAACTATCGACCTACCTGCCTAAGGTCCGTGCTGTACAAGTAATTGGAAAGGATTCTCCAGCGCGCCCTGCAGCTTCACTTCGAGAACATTGACCTAATCTCTTGTGCCCAACATGGCTTTCGGTGGGCACGCTGATGTACCTAGAACCTGCTTGTTGCTAAGGAAAACGGGGCGAGGTCATTAGACGCTGGGAAACGATTGGATGTTGTTTTTTAGACTTCCTCAAGGCGTTTGACAAGGTCCCCCATGAAAGTCTCCCTCTTAAACCCCCAGGAACCTGCGTTTCTCTGAATGTCCTCTCTTGGATCGCTGACTTTTTGATTGGCCGGACCATGCGAGTCAAGGTGAATGGAGCCTACTCCACTCCTGTGCGGAAGACTAGCGGTGTTCCGCAAGGGTCAGTACCTTGTCCAGAACTGTTCAAGACATTCAGCAATGACCTCCCATCGGAGATTCAGATTGATTGCCTGATTTACGCCGATGACATAAAGCTGTGGATGAAGGTATCCTATCTTGAGGGTGCTGACAGCTTGCAGGGATTACTGGACGTTCTACATGACTGGTCAGTCAACTGGCACTTGCCAATAAATTGAGAAAAATGCTCCGTTCTCCACATAGGTGCCCTCGAACCGTTCGGGGTATACCATATTGGCGGGAACTTATTCAGAACCACCATTCTTGAAAAGCTGTCGGTGTGCTTGTCTCACATGATTTACGGACCGCAGAAGACACACTACGGAGGGTTGCCGCTGCCAACAGAATGTCCCACGCCATACGGAGAGCCTTCTCGCGACTGACTCCGGGTAGCTTCAGAATTCTGTTTACTTCTCATGTGCGCCCGATACTTGAATACGGACTACCCGCCATCTGTCCTCTTACCAGGTTCGAGTGTAACATGACTGAGAAGGTACAGCGGCGTGTCTCGAAATCCATACTGGAGTTAAGGGACTTGCCTTTCCCTCTTCTACCACAGCGGATGCACCTGTTCTCGCTGAAATATCGCCGACATAGAGGTGACTTGATTTTTACTAGGTGAATTCTGATGGAGGAAATGGAGATGGAGCTACAAGCGTTCTTGCAAGTCAGCACCAACAGTTCCACTCGGAGGCACGACTGGAAACTATATAAACCCAGAAGACTCAGAGTTCGCTCCAATCTCGCTCTATCAACCCGCATTGTCAATGACAATAAATGTTCTGTACTCCCCATTAGTGCTGCGGCACCATTCGGTGTCTACCACCTTGTTGGTTATTTGCTTAATAATGTGAAAAAGGAAAGAGCCCTTGGTGCTAATGTATGCTGTGATCTAAGAACCACCCAAGCTACTTTGAAGAAGGTTGCTGCGGCAAACAGACTACTGTGTTCTATCCGAAGAGCCTTCTCACGATTGCCTCCGGAGATCATCAGACTTATCTTTTCCTCCTATCTGCGTCCAATCCTCGAATATGGATTACCCGCAGTTCATCCAAGCACAAAGCTTGAACATGGCTTGATTGAAAAAGTTCAGCGACGCGGTTCTAAGTACATCCTTGAGTTCCGACACCTGCCATATCACATTCGCCTCCAGCACTTGAATATGTTCTCCTTGGGATATCGGCGTCGCTGAGGCGATCTGATCTACGCTCGGCGCATTCTGCGAGGCGAGATGGGAAACGAGCTCCAAGGTTTCTTCCAGGTCAACACTGAGTGTTCGACTCGGGGCCACTGCTGGAAACTGTTTAAACCTAGGAGACTCAGGCTTCGCTCTGATTTTACACTATCGACTCGTGTGGTGAACAACTGGAACTGCTTGCCTAATTCCGTCGTAAAGGTGCATACGGAGGAAGGTTTTAAACGATTGTTGGATTTATACCTCTTGAATTGGCAGGGATCTTTTGTTTCTTATGTAACTGTGACCATCTAACTTGTTAATTGCTGTTGCGCAAACACCTGCTATGGTTGGGAGGTGATGGAACTGACAAAGTTCTTTCCTTCTGCTCTCTACATTACAATGATTACAATGACAATGAATGAATGACTTGCCGCAACATGTGGTCGACGCGCAGACTGAGGAACATTTCAAGCGCTTTTTGGATTTTCACTTGATGAGTAAGCTGGGACCCTGCTTCTTCCAATATAGCTGTTACGGCCCCTTGTGGAATACTGTCTCGTGGCGACTCACGGCATCCACGCATGATCTGGAAGTGAAGGAGCTGACAAAGGAATTCTGCTGTCTACAATCCAATGATCCAATGATTAACTGGTTGGTTAGGGTGCGATAGAGTGTACTGTTTTAGTTCCATCTGTAACTCTGAGCACTTCGTTAATTCCTGAATCAACGACTTGCGCAAGAACACCAATCAAGAAGAAGCTCCCATCCCATTTAAACTTGAATTTGAGCTACTCGCAGTCAGCTCATGCGCATTGTACCGATCAATTCCCCGGTTCCAAACCATGAGTGATTTTGTGCTTGATGGTGACCAGGAAGTCCAGGTCGACGAGTTTGGTGACGAAGCCTCAAAAGAGGACTTAAGTATGTCCGACGATCTTCATTTTGATGCGGTAAGCTGGATTGATCGTAAGATATCTAACTTTACCAGGAACTTGAAGCAATCAAAGAAAGGTTCAAAGAAATCGAGGCTGATGCCAATAAACTTCACGATATACACAGTATAACTGACAAATCGCCTTCCTCTAGTAAGTATCGCTTCCACCATATACAGATTTCTTGATTTACGATATCCCTTGCCTGTTTGCTTTTGGTGCTTTTCGGTCAGCCAACCTCGACAACCGGTCCTTCTGATTCGAGGACTATATCGCCGCTCCTTGCACTGGGGCTTAATTCAGTTCTTGCTGCCCAGATTTTGTTGATTATTGTCCGTCTGCCCTTGTATAGAGAAGCCTAGGTGATGGTCTGCCAATAGTGCCGTTTACGGCACTATTAGTCGTCACCGCTTAGTGGTTCATTGAATTCACTGTTGTAAAGGGAAGACCAATGTTAGCCCCCAAGATCTCCAGTTCAGCGCTGAGACTACGTATGTCAATGCAACCCGTTAGTCCTCAAAGAATCGGAACAGTCGCAGTAGAACAGCGCGGCCTTGGTGTCTTTTCTAGGTGAGTATCTAAGAGCCGTTTGAAACTCCCCTCGGTCGTCGCATCAACAACAGTCGCCAGTAGATGATTCCAGTCAATTAGTACCCGAGTGGAGAGAGCGACAGCGGTATTGACGTTGAGCCTCCTCGGTTTGAATAGCTTACAGTTGTGACCTCGTGTAGAGCCTCCTACTTTGAGCTGAAGAAGCTGCTGTAGGTCGTTCTCAAGTTCCCCTTAAGATGCACCTCGTAAAGTTGAGGTATTCACGACAGTTATGGTATTCCGTGGAGAACAGATTCATCTTATGCCGGAAAGAGTTGGGAAGATCACGAAACCCGGAAACGGATTTAGAACCACGTCCTTACCTTTTCCATTAAGGCGCATTCAAATTTAGAGTGGAAATATAGCTGGCATCCCATACTCTAGAATCGGTCGTACATAGGAACTGAACAGGAGCCTGAAGATCTTCGGTATCATTCGAGAAAAGGGTCTTATGGCACAGCATATCCTGTTTACAACTGCAACTTTTTTCTTTGTATCCTGTGTGGTTTTTAGATCATGTGCTATTGTTACGCTTTAAGCTCAGAAGCTCCGATCGGTAGGGTACATCATTTTTCGTAGTTTATTGGTAGGCCTCACTTGATGGACCAGTTATGCAACACATCAAGGGTCACCTGTAGTGCATCCGTGGCCTCAAGGTCAGGCACTTCAGACCACGGCTTGATGTCATTAGCATAGATCAAGCATTCTTTTTTGAGTGTTACAGGAAGATCATTGACGTACATCTTGAACAGTTCGGGTCCAAAGACGGATCGCTGAAGAACACCGCTTGTCATGTGCAGTGTCTTCGGAAGCGTCTTATTCACTCATTTGCATTGTTCGACATTCCAAAAAGTCGGCAATCCACTAGAAGTCTGCCACTAAAACCGATTTCCATAGGCTTCCAAACTATTCGCTGGTGTGAGACTTTGTCGAGCGCTTTGCTAAAATCGACGAAAACCGCATTTATGCGTTTTGGGGCGTCAATTGACCTCGCCTACTTTTCTCTCGCCACTAATAGGTTGGTGGAGCAGGAGTGTCCCTTTTGGAAACCATTCTGGGTAGTGTGATGTCACTTTCTTCGCAGGGCTTCTGTAGAACGCTTTTGATGATCTTTTTCATGATTTTACAAACGATGGATGTCAATCAAATTGGACGATAGTTCACAGGGTCTTGGCGATTTCCTCCTTTGTCCTTAGGCATTACGATCCCAGTTTTCCAGTCGTTGGGTAAACGATCAGCCTTCAAAGACGGCTGAAAGACTTGGCAGATGAGTGAGGCAACATAGTCAGAAAAAGCGGATGCAAACCGTCAGGGCCAGGTGAAGAATTCAAGTTTAGTTCAAATAGAATTTTCAGTACTGTGTCCGGCCTGAATTAGGTAGGTTCTAGGCAGTAAGGGTGCGTGAACTCGTGCGTGTTGCTCGACTGAGCTTGGCGCCAGTATACGGAGGAGTACTGCCGAGTAAGCAGGTTCGCTTTGTGAACCTCTTAGGGCGCGATTGCTGTCGTGTTGGATGCCGGAGCAGGCATGCTACAATCGGCTTTGGTTCTCTTGTTAAGATAAGCTCACTTTTTCGGTCTAGTGAATAATTGTTCTGATAAGCCTCTGAAGCTTTTCCTGAAAACCCAGGTTCCTAAGTGCCTGGTAGTTCGAGTAATCGGAGGATAGTTGAGAGAACTTGCATTTGTCCCATAGTTTCCGCCGCTGGTTCATGAGGAAACGCAGTTTCCAGTCAATCCGAGGGGGCCTCGCCCGGGGCTGCATTCTAGAGTTTGGGACAACCTGTACAATGAGCAAGTTCATTTTGATGCTTAGAAGATTCCAGGCCTCATCTAGATCTTGAGGCGTGATGCAGTCCTGGGTGCTAACCACTATTCTTAGGCGGGAAGGATCGGTTCGCCAGACCTTTGGACGGTAGACTGCTCTGTTATAAGTGACGAACTGCTGCATCCAAGTGAAGAGTGCAGTGCTCACTATGGCCAATTAGTAGGAGAGCAATCAGATCAGAGATGTAAACTGGTCTCAGTGTCAGCACAAGATCGAGCATGTGCGGTGGCAGAACAAGGATCGGCCTTTATCGAGCTCTTGGGGTTCTCTGCGCAACGTTAAAATCCACATTGTGGAGATTTGTTCCACCGTTTTCTCGTTGACTTCTTAGCCCATCGGATACCGTCTTCATTTTAACACGGTCTTCCGGTCTGAGATCTTTCAGGACAAAGAATGATTCCCTCTTGAGCCTCGAGGTCCGCATGAGGATGCGGCAGCATTCGACCTCATCTTGGCAGATTATTTTATTGGGACGAACCTTGGAAGAATCATCCTGCTTTCTGGGGCGAAAGGCGGAGACACTAGTAATGGCAGGTTCCCCATAGTCAAACAGTAGAGGCCATGCGTTTTAGAAACGCTTGGACATCAAAAATACTTTCTTTAGGTGTTTGCTTGTCAGATTCGGGCGCATTGACAATGATCAAACACCGCTCGCCAGAAGGTCTGCTTCCCTCGGGAATAGTAGGGTTTGGGGGCTGAGAATTCGACCTTGCCTAATTCTCCAACTGATTCATTCCATTCAGAACGAGTTTCAGTTGGAAGTGTGGGGATCCTTGCGAGTGTTGGGCTTTTAGGTCTTTTTATTTTATCACAGCACAGCCGTATCCAGACTAATTTTCTCTGGCGCCACGCTTTGACGCACGACGGCAGTATAGGTTTTCTTCATAGGCTGAATGTTAAGTTCACTAGGTGTCTGTCTTCAACGATGAGGCAGAGGAGTCATGGCTACGACTGTTGTCCGCTGTCGTCGAGCTGAGCACAGCAGATGGCCGGAGGGGGTCAGTTTTTGTTTCCTGTGCGTAGGCCACTGCGCTGAGCTCGGATGAACAGGTCCCAGTACTGTTAGCCCTATCAGCGACCCGGCAGGTACCACAAGTGAAAAAGACTACCGAGGATGAAGTCCGTTGAAGAATTTCATATAAGTTGACTTCGATATTACAGCAGTGGATATACAACCAGCCCTTGAAGCTCTTGGACTGCAGGCCTTCGAGCGGGTGGTGACTCCTTTGCGACAATCCAAACACTTTGATGACATTTTTTTCTTGGACTTAAGAGTGAGTTTGACAAAAGTCAAATCCTGTTCCCAAGCCCTATTTTCAACAATATTTTAGCCTAAAAGTCGAAACAGTATGGCACGCCAACAAATAGAGTTACCGCGTCCTCGCGGTATACTCAGCCTGCTCGCGATTGCTGTTGGTCGCGCAGCAGCGAAGCGCCGTTACGGTGTACAGCTGATACATTGTATTTTTATTCAGACGTCACTGCATCAGCCACTGGATATCAGAGGTCGGTTTAAACTGTTGGACTCCAGAGGCAAACTCCCGGCTGGCTCTGCGCACATTGCGGTCAAAGGGACTATTAGTCGCGAATTAAAGCGGAGCCTGCGTGCTAACAAGGTAGCCTGGTGAGCCAGTCGGGCTACTGAAATGGAGGAAGCAGGAGCAGTAGACAGTAATCGCAAGCTCTTCCAGCTGATCCGCACCACTGGTCACAGTGAAACAGTCAGATAGCGGGGTACTCGTAGTTCACAGTAAGAAGCGCCGTCTAGCTCGTTGGGCGGAACACTTTGAAGATCAGTTCATTTGACCCCCTACTTCCGGATCTCTTCCTACTTGTGTGATACAAGATGAGTCATGGACGGGTAGTTTAAACGCTCCGTCCAAGTCTGAGATCTGAAACGCGGTCACAGCCCTCATTCGTTTTCGTGCTTCTGGCCCGCATTCGCTCACACCAGCACCATTTAAGGATGGTGATGAGGTCCTCTGCCAAACACTGCCCTCCCTGGTCGAACAGGTATGGAAAGCAGAGACTATCTCAGCTAACTGGAGTGAATCAATTATAGTGGCACTATACAAGAAAGGCAATCACACCGCCTGTGCTAACCACAGGGGTATTAGCCTAACGCCGGTGATAACAAAACCACTGGCCTCAATTCTCGTTCGTCGCCTCACTGCGGAGCGAGACTCATTTATTAGGGAACAGCAAGCAGGCATCCACCCAGGACGGGGCTTTATAGGCCACATATTCACTGCATCAGGTGCTAGAGCAGCACCACACGTGCCGCAGACCGACTTCAAGAGTGCGTTGAACTCAGCCGGGTGGTGTATTCTGTTCGAAATACTTGCGTGGAAAGGTGTTCCCATGAAATATGTGAACCTTTTACCTGTTCTAGACTTGAACACGACAGGCCGCGTCAAGGTCTACGGTGATTCATCGGATCTTTTTCCAACAACAAGTGACATTCCTCAGGGTTGCCTAATTTCACCATTTATAACTTCCTCGTGGGCTCCGTCATAGAGTGTTCCATTATGGAGCCTCAGGATGCAGACGTTGTGGTACTGCCTGGTGAGAAGCTAGTTGATCTAATTTATGCGGACGATATCGTCCTGCTTTCTAACGATGTTAGGTTGGCGAAATAAAACCTGAATAATTTTTCTATTGGTCCCATCATTCGGCATGCGCTTCGCATCTTCAGACTGCAATGCGGTTACAGGACCACTAGCTGCTTGATGGCGAGGAACTCCTTCTGGTTGATCATTTTGCCTACCTTTGTAGCTGCCTCCACGGCAATGAGCGCATAGCGACTGAAGTCTGTTCACGCGTTGCAACAATTAGAACAGCCTTTTTGAATTGACGGCATCTGTAGCGTCTGCAAGGGTTTCCCTTTAGCTGAAAGGCAGTATTTACAAAGTCAAAGCGATAGCCATCCAACTCTGTGGGAATGACACAGCCCCTTCAATCTGAGGACCTGCGGCGGTTTCAAGTCTTTTGTCATCGTTGTCTGCGGATGGCATTAGCGTGTCCGCAACGACAATGTGCGTAAGCCACTACTAGGCAATGATATCCAGGCTATTTCTTTAGCACAACAGATAGCACTGAATAAGTTGCGTTGGCTTGGACACGTATTATGTATGCCTGGCCACCACTTACCGAGGAGGGTCTCGTTTTATTTGCAAGGCCCGAGGTTGGCGAACATTAACTTGGCAGCGGGAAATGAAGTCATTGACGACCCAACTCGGCGCCGTCGGTCCGTATCACCTTCCAGGCTGTAGTCCACATGACCCGCCTTGTGCTTGGCCCGAGATGTTACAGGACATGTCTCGCAGTCGGCACCGTTGGCGTGTCTACTGGCGTCTCCTAGTCGGATTGCCTGTTTAAAGTCTGTTTTGTGCTGTTATCCGCGGGGTAATGGCTGATTATGACACGTAACAGTCAAAGCCGCAAGAAAGCTGTCTCGCCGATACCGCCTTATCTTTGCACGATAGCCAGTTGTTTACGATGGGATGTCGTTGACAAGATGTAGGCGCCTTGACACCGAGTTTGTTTAAACCATTAAGGTTTTACCGCAGATTCCCATTCTTTCCTTGTTATTATCCTTCTTATGTCATCCTGGTTGTACGGTAGCGAAGCTTCAGTTCAAGTGGCTGATGTACTACTTTTGATGGTTCATCATCATCGTCATTATACACGTTAGCTAGAGGTGGGAAACACCTCAGCTACTGTGCCCGTAATACAGAGGAGAAAAAATGCAACAGCTGCAAGCCAGCTGAGCTCCCGGTAACGGATGTGCATCGTTACGGTAGCCTATCAGCCGGCTACCATGCAGCAAAAAAATTACTATACAAAATTAAATAAGGCTTTTGGTGGTGATGATGTACGCTGCGCTTACTAGCTTGCTGGTTGTATTAGTAGCTGTTCCTATCTGAATTATTGTTTCGATGTACCACGGGCTAGATCGAAGTTCATTCGTACTGATTACTTGATCCTTGTTGTTACAGCTGTCCTTAGCCCTTCACCTTGCGTAGGGCTGCTGCGTCATTACCACCTACAAACGCGGCGTCCGACGGTCGCTTGGATTTAGTCCCAACGAAGCCCTTTTAGATCACTCACTGAAAACCCGGGGTGTTGCATTCATTTTCTTTCAGCGTTCGTATTTTCCGTCATGTTTCACGGTAACCCGCAACTTCAAGCGGGACTAGAACCGTAAGAGTCTCCCTTGAGTGTTCCTTCTTCAGCGGGTCGTTAAACTAGGGTTTTTCAAATGGACTTGAAATTATTGTCCACATATCTTGCATTAGCAGACCCTTCTGGGCCGGTTACGTGAAAGAGGGAACAATTTGTTCAGATGAGAAGAACGTAGCTACATACTAGACTATGTGAAAAATTAAAAAAGAATATAAAGCTGAAGACGAGTCAGTTAAGAGAAAAGAAAGGTTTGTTGTTGTTACCCAGGAGGGTCGAGGTGACGAGGATACATCTGTCCCCGTAGACCCTGTCCTAACCTAGTACCTACTCGTAAAGCACTATACAAGTTCATTTTGTCTCGGATAAGACATGGTGAACAGGCCTGGATACAATATTTCAAGTGGGGTCGCACGTATACCGATAATAACTCCACAAACTTATCTGCCGTTAATACTCCGAATGTGCGGCGGATAAAGCACATTCGGAAGCCCCCACAAGCAACCTTCTAATTGTCGCCAAAGTGTGGAACTGATGAGTGAACGACACCTAGATCAACTAGCTGAGTGCTAACTGATTTCACAACTGTCGACAACATATCTTGTGGGAGCTGGCAGCTTCTTTTTCGGAGAACGGAGCACGGCCTGATTTATGAGCATCAACTATAAGGCAGACCGTTCCTAGAGCCTATCCAAGACACTGAATTACCTCAGAACCCCCAGGGACATCCAGGTCATGAGCAAACGTTAATGGCGACACTCCAAACTCCCCGGTCGAGTGCTTTGCATTAATCTCGAACAGCAATGGCCCTAGTACCGACCTCTGCTCTCATGCGTCCTTGTGAAGGGATTCTTTGTCGTCACTTTTCATGCAGTGGTCTAGTATCTTGATGGCGTAATTTACCACTGTCAGTGGGTGATGAGACGGAAGTATGGTTTCTACTAAAATCGAAAAGAGCAACATTTGTTAAGACACCGTGGGATTTGTTTGGATTCACGGAAAAATCTTCCATTTAGACTAATATTGAGCGCCCCCCGTGTACTTGGATTCCACGAACCACAACCTGAAGACCATGCGCGAACAATTGAATGTCATCCTAGGAACTAGTTGACGTCTGGAGATTTTGTACCTTTGTTTCAGGTAGTACTCTCACGCATTTTGATCCGGAAGCTGTCAGAGACGAATTCCATGAGCAACACTCTTCCCATATTTGCTTTTCTTGAGCATTGCGAGCCGCATGAACCGATTAAGCCCCACCTGTGAGTCATTGTTGGGTAAACGCTTGTCTTACTAGTAGCAACCTCTTTCCTCAGTTGCCCAGACGTCCACTCAGTAACCAATGGGTTCTCGTGGTTTCATATTAATCCCCACGCCATCAAGTACAAATGACACATTGCGAATTGCCGGCCGATCTAGCCATACCCTCGTTTGCATCTTCCTAACACCCACACTTTTAACCTTGCGGTGTGCTACTTCCTAGATGCCTGCTTCTCAGTTGTATTCGCAGTCCATGAGGCATCACTGTTTGAACCGCAACGTCCGTTGCTTATGCTGAATTAGGTGGACGAGTAGAACAGCTTAAACCAGCTCCGATGCGCTTTGCAAAAGCTTACAAGGTTGCACGTCCGCATAAGTTGGACATCCTAACCATGGGTGCTTATCGTAGGTGTCGACTAGTTTGCTACGAAGGAGCTAGTTTCATCAAGTCGTCATCATCAACTTGCACTCCTAAACGGCATTTGACCGGAGGTCTCAACATCGGTCGATAGTGTTAGTGGAGAGTGTATTGCAGCGTAGTACCGTTGGGATTGACCGAATAACGTTCCAACTCATTTTACACATGGATTCTGATCGGACTTCCGCAAGCGCAAATGTCGAGATTGTGGCCAGCCACAGGAGGCCTGCGTCTACATAGGGGCCATGGGTGGCCTGCGCTGCACCACCCACAGCTCCAACTACATACCCCGTATCCAGTGTAAACCCGAAGGAATAAGACCGGGAGACATGTGGATGGGAGCCACGTTTCATCAACGGAGTCGGCCCACACTCCTTCACACCAAACACAAGCACGCTGTATTTGGGAATCAAGCGCACACAAGGCGGTGGCTGGACCGTAGTCCGCTCCACACTGAGTGCATGGAACCACTCTTGGATCCTAACACGGCCACAAGGACTGTGCACCCCGTCCCCTCCAGCAACGACCAACTGTCTCCTGGAGCCAATATGAACGAGGTAGTGAGTAATAGACAGGTAGGCACCTTGTCAACATGCACATCAAACGCAGCCACACCGGGGATATCAAGCAACAGCCAATCACTTGAGAAGAAGATAACAAAGAAAATAAATCGAGTAATGCATAAGTAAACTGTGACATAAATCATAATGGGCATATGAAATCAGTTGTGTACGAAAGCATCCGAGGTAAATTCACGAGCTCAGAAAGCATAGCTTACGGAAATGCCACAAACATGAACATGCTATGGGAATTGACTACAATTAGCTTAAGCAACGTGTGCAAGTTTATAGAAGATAGTACAGGTAGACATTTATATGAGAAAGAAAAGCATTATGACCAAATTGAAGACCCACCACCTACAAGAGTGCAAGCACACGGTTAGTAAATCGAATGCAGCGTACCTACAAACGCTGCGCCGGTTCTGCCTACGTTCTTTGCATGACCCGTCGTTGCTTCGGTAGTGGTCCCGAGTGGCCTTGCTCATGGCTCACTAGGCCTGCCTGACTCAGGCACTCGCGACCGCAAGTGCTATGGCACCATGCGCTCGATGTTGATAGAGTACAATCCATCGGTGCTTGCCGCTTCCGCACTTGCCGCTTCTTCTCTGCATGCATGAGGTCTTTCTCCCGCACTTCAGCAACTGCCTTCGTGATTAGATCGCGCCATGCATGCCGATCAACCACCTTCGATTCCCATGACCTGCAATCAAGATTAGAATGTGAGAGGCCCACTTTGATCATATCCTGGCAACGTAACTTCGGTTTCCCCACATGCCGCTTCCCAATACTCAGCTGACCGTATAAGAATTGTTTCGGTATCCGCGTCGAATCTATACGGCTCACATGACCGATCCACCTCAGATGTCTCAGTAAAAGTATGCAGTCCACTGCATACATCCCACTTTGTCACAACACTTCCGTGTCAGCAACTCTGTCGCCCCATCCGATGCGCAAAATTCGTCGCAGACACTGCTGTGGGAACCGCTCGAGATATCGCACATCCCGCCGGTACATCGTCCATGTTTCATTGCCGTATAGAAGAACGGACAGCACCATGGATTTGTACACCATCAGCTTTGTGCCAATGCTAAGCTGATGATTAGTCCACACTCGGTACTCTAACTTCCCGAATGCCACTGCTGCCTTCGAGACGCGAATACGCAACTCAGTGTGTATCTGCTGATCAGTCGACATCACACTCCCAAGGTAGCAGAAGCAGGAAGTGGTTACCAATACTTCAGCACCAATGCTGATTCGCGGCAATATTGAAGATTGCACCTGCGGTGAAGACTGAAAGAGACAGACAGTTTTGCTTGTGTTGATGGTGAGCCCGAATTTTGCCGCTGTAGAAGCCAGAGCACTAGTCATATGCTGCAACTCATCCGCGCTGTGTGAAAACAACGCACAGTCGTCAGCGAATAGCAACATACGGATAGTTGTCTCACAGACTAGAGTTCTCGCACCGAAACGACGGATGTTCAGCAACCCACCATCAATACGGTGCTCCATAGGAACACCGTAAGCACAGGACATCATTGCATGAAGATATATATTAAACAGGGCAGGAGCTAAGACACAGCCTTGCTTCACACCAGTGATAACTGCAAAGTCATCCGAGGTCTCTCCACTCAGCTGCACCCTAGTCGCATACCACTGTGCACATTCAATTAAACTTACAAACTTACGCGGGCAACAAAACTTACCCAACACCAGCCACAATGCCTCGCGCTTCACTCTATCAAATGCCTTGGTGAAATCAACAAAAGCGAGTACAATGGCTGGTGTCGTTCTCTGCACTTCTCCTGCAACTGACAAGCCGCAAACACCACATCTATAGTGCTACGACCCGAACGGAATCCGCACTGCTCTTCCGCCACGTTAGGTTCCACAACCTGACTGACGAGGCGGTTGAGCAGGATTCGGGCAATCACCTTGCCCACACAACTCAGCAAGTTGATGCCACGATAATTCGTGCAACATTGCTTGCTACCTTTGCTCCTGTACAGTGATAGCACAAGGGCATCCTTCAGCTCAGGAGGCACCTCCTCCTCAATCCACACGCGTTGCACCAAGTGGTGCAGCGCAGTCACCAACGCGGGTCCACCGTGTTTCAATACTTCAGGCGCATCCCGTCGGCGCCGGCACACTTGCCGTTTCGCAGCTGAGCAAGTGCTCTCTGCGTCTCATCCAGTGTCAGCGTATCCGCCAGATTCGTCTTCACATCGTGCTGCTTCAGGCAGTTCAATGTAGGCCAGTCGATCTCTGAACAGTTGTTCAAGAGACAGTCAAAGTGTTTCCGCCAGATCTGCATTATGTCTGCAGTCTGGGTGCAGGTAGCGCCTGAACTACCATCGATCAGTGTTTCTACAGAGGCTCCAACCTCGGTCCATACACCGCCTTCAAGGAGTCAAAGAATTCCTTGTGTTGGCGGCGTTCGGCGTAGCATTCCATCTGCTTCGCCTTCTCCGTCCACTATGCATTTTTAATGCAACGGAGCTCTCAGGTCAGTCGCCGTCGAAGTTTGCGAAACTGACTCTTCTTCCCCAAGTCACTGGGGTCTGCCACATGTGCAGCAAATGCTGCATTCTTCTCCGACACCAATGCGCCAATCGTCGCATTGTTCTCATGAAACCAATCAGGCCGCTTACAGTTTGCGCGCCCGATGGTCTTCTCGGCAGCAGCTGACACCTGGTCGCGAACGTAGTGCCACAATCTGCCCAATGTAGCTATGCGTTCCACATAATACAGTTTGCAGCCATCGTCTTCTCCAGCTCAGTACGTTTCTCCACAGTACCGAGGAAGAGAATGTTAAATTTTCGCCGATTCACGGCGGGAGTGTAATACTTGGATTTACGAACATATATGTACAGTTTAGTCCGCACCAATTTGTGATCAGTGCCACACTCAGCTCCACTCAGCACACGTGTCATGCGCACTTCACGCATATCACGCTGACGTACGATGACATAGTCGAGCAGGTGAGCGTGACCACTTCGTGAATGCCTCCAAGTTGCTATATCACTGGCACTCAGTGCAAACCGAGTGTTCGTGCTCGTCAGGCCGTGAGTGGCACACAGTGACAGCATCCTGTTACCGACCGCATTCGCTGAACCAATGTCGTGCGGACCGATAACATCTGTCCACACCGATGCATCACGCCCAACGCGCGCATTAAAATGACCCAACAGAAATAGTCGGTCGCTCCTCTGCACAGACCGTATCACGGAGTTTAACTCAGTGTAGAATTGATCACGCGTGTCATCAGGACCATACGTGCATAGAAAGGTGGCAAGCTTACCTCTTCCGAGTCGTAGGCGAACAGTCATCATTTGCTCGCTGATGCCTGTTAGTTCACCCACCAGCTAGCCATGGAGGCGATCGGATATTGCAAATCCGACCCCATGTTCACGTGGTGCTGAGGCGGCGTTGCCCACTCAATAGAATGTGTAGCCAGCACCTGCTTCATGCAACTTACCTTGCTCAGCGAGCCGGGTTTCACTGAGCGTCGCAATATCGATGTGGTAGTGCGCCAGTTCCATCGCGACCAGTGCAGTGCGTCGCTCCGGGCGCTCGCTGGTGTTCCGGTTCAGTAGTGTACGCACGTTCCAGCATCCGACGCTGAGTGGTTTGCGCGCAGGCATGCGATTGCATTGGTGGGAAATCGCAAGCGAGGCGGCGGTTTCGCTTCCGTGGTCTGCTTGAGGGACTCTGCCCGGAGCCTTTGGCTCAACAGCTTGACCCACAAGACAGTGGGGAGCAGATCCAGCTCGGGAATGTGATTGCAGAGACAGATTGGGATCTGCTTGACGGCCGTCACACGCAGTGTCTGAGGAACTGGAACGATTTATATATGTTTTGCGACCGTAATAGGATACACCTGCGACCACGGCCAGACGCAGGTGGTTTTTGGTGGGTTTGCACCAATTTGATCTGGCTTGAGGCGGGCAGTAGCAAACCATTAAACACCCGGTGGTGCCCTCCCACCGTCAGAGACATTGCGTGGCGCTCGTGCTCTACGCCAATCGAGCTGTGAGCTTATAACCCGTAGGTCTGTTGTATCCCATGGCTAGGTTTTACGGGAAGTGGGCCATCGACCACTTCCTAACCTCCGAAGAGGATGGACTATGATACTGGCAGGGCACCCACGCCTGACAGGAGAACGACTCGGGTCCTCAGTCAAAGCCGGAAGGTAGCGGGTCTAGCACATGGACAGTTCACTGACTCGTGCTGATCAGTGTTCTAGATGTTAGCAGAGAGAAGGGCGTAACCCAACTCCAACCCAGCGGTCGCCACGAGGAGGCGTCCAGGATATGAATCCATGGCACAACAGTAGCAACAGTGGGTAAACCATATGTTAGGATCTAGCCACCACCAGCTTCAGCGCACCATAGGCTCTCCCGCCGTGTCAGCAACTTTGTCGCCCCATCCGATGCGCTAAATTCGTCGCAGACACTGCTGATGGAACCGCTCGAGATATCACACATCTCCCCGGTACATCCTCCACCTTTTGCTGCCTTATAGAAGAACGGACAGCACCATGGATTTGTAGACAGACATCTTCGTGCCGACTGTAAGCTGGTGATTGTTTCACCCGGTACTCAAGCTTCCCGAATATCGCCGCTGTCTTCGATAAGCGGCTACGAAGCTCACTGCGCATTTGCTGGTCAGTCGAAACCACACTCCCAAGGTAGCAGAAGCGGGAGGTGGTTTCCAATACTTCATCACCAATGCTAATTTGCAGCACCATTACATATTGCACCTCCGATGAAGACAGCGAAGCCTCGGTATTGCATACTGCTGATACCTTTCTTCCTTCATTAAGCCATTTGAATGCAAATCGGTATCTTTTTTATGAGCAACAGACCATGTATAACAGACGATGAACTGAATGTGGCACAAGGCAACAACGCACTATCATATGACATTCTTACAAGCTGGCATCGCCATTTTTAATGGGGTAGGACTTCAGTGGAGACAGCTCCTGTTCTCGATCTCCCCCCTTCTGTTATTGCTGGTCACATCATCCACCAAGTGGAGCACACCTTTCTTCCAGATTGTCATGTAACCGTTCGCCTATTAGTCTAAAATATCAAGATTAATGCGAAGTCTATTGTAAACATCATCCATGATCATTTGTGCATGCAAAAGTATCATCCCTAAGGGTTCCTCGGCTGCCCATACACAGGTTCTCGGAATCATTTGATCATGTGTCTGGAAAAGCGGGACGAACTTTACAGCAAGCAAATTACACTAGATGAAACATGGGTATATCACTATGGTCTAGAAAGCCAAGCCCAGTGAGAATATGTTGATTCCCCACCTCTAAAGTAAGCACGAGTCCAACATTCAGCCAACGTGGTTATGCTCCGTTTTCTACGATAAACATGAAGCAAAGTTAATGGACTTACTTCCTAAAAGTGTCAGTACTAACGGAACCTATTATGCCTTTCTACAGCGTCACATAATAATGGCTATCAAGCGAGCGAGGTGTGGCATACTAACCAGAGTTATCCTGAATCTCCATGGTAATCTTCCTGCTCATAACACAAAGTCACACAAACAGAAACACGGTCCTGTGACAAGGAGATACCGGATCATCCACACTCTCCAGACCCTGCACTATCTGACTTCATTTCTTACCAATTTTGAAGTCATTTCTAAAGTGAAACATCCTTGTCGATGAGTGATTACTGAGCTCAGGTCATAACTTTTGCCCTAACCTGAGTACTTTTGAAAATGTGGTCTATTTAACTGCAGAAAACGATTAGAGAAATGTGTAAATCTGAGTGGTGCCTATGTGAAGAAGGACTGATATCCTTGCAAAGCTTCGCTGTTCTCGGTACACGAGAAGTAGGTTAGGGTAAATCTTTGTTGAACGATCCAAGTAAAAGTTCCCGCGTGATATCGTTGTTTTTTTTGAGTCCGCAAGAGAACGTAATGCATACCGTGGGACGGGTTTGTGGGGTGATGAAATGTGTACAGACAGACCTAAAACTTTACCCGCATAGACGACATGGAATGAGTTTTTGGTACATCATCGTGCAGTGGGTGAAAATGCTCATCTAAAACCCTTACTGGAAAGTTATCACATGCGCCAAAGGTATACGGGGGCTTTGGGCGGTTCGCAGGGTCTAGAGAAGTGTTTGATAGAATACACTCAGTGTCAACCCTTTTTGAAGAACACTATGGAAAATGATAGGTGCACAGTACAACCAGCGCGGCAAAATACAGGCAATTATGAAACAAGATACTGGAGGCATTAGTGTTAGTCTTATTACCTTGAGGTGAGCTTCATGAACCTGTGTTGATAAATTTTATGATGAACATGCACAAAGATATTTAACCGTAATCGGGGGGGGGCGAGGAGTATTTTTCATAGACCACAATTTGTTATTGCAAAGACGGAAAGTTGCGTCACGAAACTTTGAGAATAAGAGACCGAGACGACATCTACCGTTCAAGCTTATCTAAACCACTATGGGGCGTCGTAACGCGCTCAACAGTGGGAGTGATACCGCCCACTATGTCGTCGTCAGCGTATTTACATTCATTGAAGTTACCAGAAAGTGGAAGTCTTTCTATGTAAAGATAAGATAAAAGTGGGGATTGGACCACCCCTATATAACGCCCAAATCGTGACAAAGAATGGAAACTTTTTAGCATTCAGTTAGGTGAGGTGAGATCGATTTGTTAATTAGTTGCTCGACGGGTTGCACACTGTTGGTTGAACACCAGGTTGGGCAGGATTGAGCTATCAACACTTCTGAAAGCGGTAGTTATTAAAGAAAAGAAGCCGCGCAGTCTTGCATTTCGTATCTATTGCAGATGCTATTAGGCGCACAAGGTATATTACAGCATCCCACATGGAACGTTGGGATTTACAGGGAAACAGATGAATAATTAT
Source organism: Dicrocoelium dendriticum (assembly GCA_944474145.2). Taxonomy (NCBI): domain Eukaryota; kingdom Metazoa; phylum Platyhelminthes; class Trematoda; order Plagiorchiida; family Dicrocoeliidae; genus Dicrocoelium; species Dicrocoelium dendriticum. The sequence goes on along the minus strand of OX104061.1, from coordinate 4,543,417 downwards.
CCAATATGTTTCTAGAAATCTAAGAGACAATTAGTCTAAAACTGTCAACATCACAGACGTACAAGGGATCAAACGGTTTTTGGCATTTCTTTTTAGTCATGGCTGTTATCCTGACAGGTCTCCAAATGTCAAGAGCAGTGCCGCCATGTGGCTAACGGCTGTAAAGATCTGTCAAAGGCACATTGCGCAATTATTGTATGCGACTGGTGAATTCGCAGTACCCAGGGTAGAAATGATTTTCTGATATGATTAGCAATGGCATATTTGGCGATTCCCTCTGCACGGATTGGCATGGTTCGCCATCAGACAAGTCCCTGCTTTGACCTGGGCATGCACTTGGTATCACGCCCTCTGGAAAGGCCTCACGACTTGTTCGACTGCTGCACTTTGCTTCTCTTATAACGTTATATCTAGAACACCCGGGACCGGTCAAAATGACCGCATTGCTGTGTTTCTTTATCCCAACTTTTATAACTTTTTCCACTATACTTATTAAAACAATATGTAGCACATACCCGTAACTGAAAAATAATTACATCGAACTTGAATTTTTTTGAACTTGAAATGTGTTGTACTTGCTTAGTCAGATTTACGTTCGAAACAGGTTATACCTCTCTCAATCTGTCCACATGAGCCAACAACTATTTTTTCACTTACAGAGCACTTGCTCTTTGACGTGTTGTCTGTACAGTAACCAAACTGACACTGCCGACGTTTACTTGTCTCACCACTTTCCAACTGCGCTCATTTGTTCGGTATAAGTCTAGTTGGTGCTCAATACCACGCTCTCCTTAACACTTTCCTCGTGGCCGAAATCCGTGCTTTCCGAGATATGGGAATCGGTTCGTGTGCTATTTGCTGTCCACTTTTGCCAAATTCCAAAACTTGTTACCGAACTTACCAGGTTTGTTGACTATGTACTGAAAAAACGACAACGAGTTTTGGTGGGAAACGATTGCTCGTCAACTGTGAGATTCTGCGCAGGCACATAGCACTGTTTAGAGTTGCGCATAAATGCATTCCAGAATCCAGATACCAAGCAAATTTGCTAGTCTGCAGTCATTCACCTCTGGTAGTTTGCATATCAAAGCGAAGGAACCTCATTATTTCCTTGTATTCGTTCTTGCCACTTGTTCCTTGAAAGTAGGCAATCCGTATCTATCGCACAACAGCGTATTCAATGGCATGTACTTCAAGCCCATAAAGCTTCTGATGTACAGTAGCTCAATACACGCACGCAGCTCAGGAATAGTTGTGTTATCCTGACAACTGACACCTAAAACTCTCTGCCTCAGCTTTAGTACATATTTGACTCTGTTTCTGCATCTGGGATGGGATTATGACGTCAGAGCACCTTTTTTCAGTAGACAGTTGGTCCTGGTCTAGCTTTGAAAACATACTGTGATGGCATCCTACCAACACTAGTTGTTCAGAACTCCATTGCGGTCCACGATGTATACCAAGGCAAATCAGTCCACGTCATTTACATTGACTTCAGTAAGGCTTTTGACAAGGTAAATCATGCACTGCTCCTCGACAGGCTGAGGATGTGCGGTGTTGGTGGTTCGCCTCACCAATGGATCAGGAATTTCCTTGTTGATCGAAAGTGGAGGGTCCAGGTGGACAACCATTTAAACGACTGGTATCCATCGAGCAGCGCCGTTCCCCCCAGGCACTGTACTGGGGCCGATTTTGTTTCTGATCCATATAAATGATGTGTCTCACCTACTCCAATCACATTGTGCGTTGTTCGCAGATGGTGGTGTGGAGAGTAATCCGCACACCCAATGATTGTGATTTGCTTCAGCAGGACCTCGACCACCTCTCCACTTGGTCTGCAGAGTTCAACCTTCCGATCAACCCGGTCAAGTCGCAATTCATATGGCTGGGGAAGTGTGAGCACAGCAGAACCTACACGATGGCTGGTCAACCATTGCATCCCGCACCTTTTGTGCGCGACCTCTATGTACTCTCACGCTGCGACCTAAAATCCATGGACAACACGGATAGGATTTACCAAAACAGCCTTCGTATGCGTTGGGCGCTCAGGCGCAGCTTCAGCACTTGGTCCGAAGAGTTTGCAACTCGCATCTTCGTCTCAATAATACGACCAATGATAGAGGATGGCTCACCCGCGTATTGTCCTATCACCCGGATCGAGGTAGAAAAGCTTGAGCGTGTGCAGCCACCAGGCTGATTCCCAATTTACGAGGTGTGATGTACGAAGACCGGTGTAAAAAACTAGGGCTGTACACCCTAGCTTACCGTCGACTGAGGGTTGACCTCATAATGACTCACCGGATATTACATCTTGGAGATTGCCCAATGTTGAGACCGCTGCTTCATCTGTGCACACCAGGCAGCACACGAGGACACCGGTATAAGCTTGTCGTACCGGATTTGAAGCAGGTTGCTCACCAACTCTGTTTCGAACGCAGAGTGGTGAATGTATGGAACGACCTGCCGCAGCAAGTAGTTGAGGCAAAGTCAGTGTCGGAATTTATTGTTGTTGTTGTTCCGTTATTGTTCCCATCTTCAAAGGAGGCTAACGATCGGAATGCGGCAGCCATAGAGGGATCACTGATCTCCATCGCCTCCGAATTGCTTGCCTCTGTCATCCTTCACAGACTGACTGGCACTCGTGAAAGTCAGATTCGTGAAGAGCAAGCCAGGTTACGTCGAGGTCGTGGCTGCATTGACCACATCTTCGCCTTGCGTCAGTTGTTGGAGCACCGTCACATATATTGGCGGCCCACCGTTGTGTTCCTCGATATCAAAGATGCACTCGATTCGGTGGATAGACATACACTTTGGGACTGTGTACTCAGGGAAGGTGTACCTGAGAAATATGTGAATATTATCCGAGCATTATACGCGCGTAGCTCGGGCAGAGTGAGGGCTTACGGCAAGTTGTCGTCGCCCTTTAATATCTCCAGCGGTGTTAGACAAGGATGCCCGCTGTCACCTTTCCTCTTCAACTTCGCTGTTGACGAAGTCATGGAAATCGCGTTCACAGGACACGACTTTGAAGATGTGGATCTGCTCCCAGGAGAACGACTTCTTGACTTAGAGTATGCTGATGATATTGTCCTTATCTGTGACAGCACACAAACGTGTCAAGTGGCACTTGACAGATTAGCACTAGCTGTCCGTCACTTCGGGCTTTGCTTCGCACCCTCGAAGTGCAAAGCGTTCCTCCAAGATTGGACTGGACTGCCTCCTAGGCTGACCGTTGGTTGGGATCAGTTAGAAGTCGTTCAAAAATTCAACTACCTGGGAAGTTGTATCAGCGCCCGTGGGATTGAAGATGAGATCACGAACCGTATAGCAAAAGCTCGAGGTGCTTTGACTAACCTTCGCTACTTATGGTACCTGCGCGACATCACTCTCCCTGAAGGGTAGAGTGTACAATGCAGAAGTACGTTCGACCCTACTGTACGGTTGTGCAACCTGGCCCCTTAAAGCAACGGATCTGAAGAAGCTAGTTACGTTCGACCACCGGTGCCGTCGTAATTTAGCTCACGTCTGGTGGGAACACCGCGTGAGCAACGAGCGTGTTCGACGCCTTGTTTATGGCACAGGAAAAGAAAATGAACCGCTCAGCACCGTCATTTCACGCACCAGGCTCCGATGACTGGTCCGATTTTTACGCATGTCAGCTCACCGACTCCCGCGACATGCGTTGTTTCTGCGCCGGGGGTGGGGATGGAAGAAGAGGAGGGGTGGCCAAGCGATGACTTGGTCCAAAGGAATGAAGGCCCTCACTTCTGAGCTGGCCTTGGTTGGAGCATCTCGGCTCCCTGGTTGGGGTCCGAAAGACGATGAACACGTTTGGTTGGACACACTTGCTGATATGGCAAGGAGGCGACCTTAGTGGCGTTCATGCTGTGAGTTTCTTTGTCCCACCCCATCCCTCTTAGCCTCCCCCTCCAACCACGATCTCATTATTTAGCCTTATATAATTTTGCGTAGTTATTCTTTTTATGCACAGTCGCCGGCAGGTATCTTACCGGTAGCTCCACCGGTTTGCAACGGTTGTTTTTTCTCCTTTTTTCTGTGTATTGCGGCACAGTAGCTAAGGTGTTCCCCACCTCTAGCTAACGTGTATGATGTTGATGATATGTGAACTTCATTGGAAGATGCAGAATCGGCTGATACACTCTCATTGCTGTTCTCACGAGGAGTGCCCTTATCAGAACTTTTACTATCAGAGATGCTGTGATCTTCTGCCGACTCCTGGAAAATGAAGTTTTCGTTCACTTCATATTCCTCCTCATCTCCAGGCTTGTTATAATCGATAGCTCGTAAAACCTCAAAAGCTGTTTTCCTCCAACGATCCATTGTGTATCAGTGACATTGAAATTTCTTAGGCGGAACAAACAATATCACTGGGAAATCGTGAATCGTCTAGTTTTCACTCCTGTTTTGACTGATATTGCATGTAACTTTGTCAGAAATATTAGTGGCGGCTGCAAACGGAAAAGAAACTGGATTAGAGGAAAGCGGTCACATTTTGACCGCTAACAAGCTCTCTCGGTAGTACGAACACAACTACTTCTTTTCTCGAAAACTATAACAGATATGAAAGTGAAACTTCGCAGTTATGAAGGATGTTTAAGAATAATAAAAGTCACGAAGCATCATTGATATACGTTTACAAATGTAGAAAAAATCCACCTTTAACAACACTGAGCGGTCAAAATGGCCACTTCGGGTGTTCTAGTCTTAATGGTCAAGCTTCTAAAATGGTACGATTAATACCAGTGTAGAAATCCACTGTTCCTTTTTTGTGACCATCGTATTTACTAGTTCCGCTTGATTCACATAGTTTCGGGGGTGGCTGCACGTCTATTCTACGTATTTGCTTCCAATCTTTTAATTTATTATTCATTCTTCGCAGGAGCCAACTCTTCCGTCTTATCAGACGAGGACAAAGTGGAGACTGACCTACGCTCAATTTATGTTGGTAATGTAAGTCCATCCACACGCGCTTATACACTTTGTGCCTTCCAAAGGTTGACTACGGCGCTACTGCGGACGAGTTAGAGGCCCACTTCCGGGGTTGTGGTCCCATCAATCGCGTCACCATTTTGTGCAACAAATACACTGGGCACCCGAAAGGCTTCGCTTACATCGAGTTTGACACTCGGGATGCAGTGGAGGCAGCAATGGCTTTGGACGACTCGAGCTTTCGCAATAGACAGCTGAAGGTCCTACCCAAACGCACCAATGTTCCCGGGCTATCGATGACCCATCGACCCCCGTATATGCGTGGCCGAGGTCGAGGACGTGCAATGGGCGGTATGTATTACCGCCCCGTTTACTTCGGTGGCGGCCGAATGCGTTTCCCTCGAATGCGGTGAGTGATCTGTGTGTGTCTTGTCGTTTTTTAACTTGCTGTTCCTGTTGTCAGCGATGCATGTTTTACCCGAAGCTTTTTCTTCCATACTTTTAGGCGGCGTGGTAGTTATTACTTTGCTCCTTATTGATGTGGCACAGAAGAAAAAAAAGAAAAAAACAATGGCAAAAAAGAATGTGTGTACGGTCTTGCCACAGCCCTGACCTGCGCGTACTGTGCGTATGCGTGTGTCGCCTTCCACTCTTATTATATGCAAGCTTCTAACTGTAAATCCGATTTTCCAATTTTCAGGTATCTGAAAGTTCCACTTGATGATGCCCAAACGAATCTGTATTGCAGTCATTTTCAGCCTCTGTTAAGCATTTTCTCTCACACTTCTCCATTTTTCACATTGCATAACATTTGTTGTCTGTTTGTATCAACGTTTTCCTCTGATTTGGTCTCCACATTCATAAAGAGATTTGCTCAACAGCAACCGTCTTTTCGGTCTTTTGATTTGACTTTCATCCCCATATCCCGCTAATTTGGGTCCTCCAGATCGATGTCTCTTAGTGCAGTTTGACTTCGTATTCTTCTGGTCCTCCGCCCACGCGGCCCACAGTATGCTTGACTCCGGAGCGTAACTGCCCATGTGTATCGGTGATGCGTTTGCAGTCGTCCTCTAGTTGGATTGCTTGCCGAGAGAGGTTACGTAATCGATATACATATACATATACTCACTGTCTGACTGCAGACAATGTGCCATCAGAACCACGGCAGAAATCGATACTCGGGTAACTCCGCACGATAGTCAGGTACTTGTGATCGCACTTTGATCCTGAGTGTTTGTTTGGGGCAGTTTATTTTTGTTTTGAACCTCCTCTCCCCTCATGTTATTTGTCATCATTAGCCGGTCTATTTGGAGTTACGTAGCAACGAATGGTCCATGAAAAATACTGATCTGCTACTATCGTTGTTCTTGGTATTCTGCAGATATTTTCCAAATGTACTGTTCAGTTTGCTTTGGTTGCACCAGTCTCAGCATCCCTCACCTCTACGATTTCCTTATCTTTTCTTCATCGCACACATTGGGCCATTGGATTTTCGTCTGCTCTTCCTTGACCTCCTCGCTGGGTCATCGGTACTTGAAACATCTGATTGCTATCAAATGTTGCTGATCCTCCAAGGTTACTTCACCGGCTTTTTTAAACCTGTATCTTGGGAGGGATAGGCAAACTTATTGAATGGCTTCAGCAATCTATCAGATGGCGTCATTGGGTTTCATCAGGACGGTCTGTGATAAATCTGCAACGTTCCCCCACGTTGACTCCCTATTTGGCTTGAGTGTTTTTATCTCTTCCTACTCCATACTGACCAGTTCAGCAGGTTATATCATACCATAAATTGTGTAGACCGGGCGTTTATGGACATGTAGTTTACACGGAACTGATTTTCACTCCATAACTGATTGCCCTCTAGCTACTTTGATAACATCCAAATCGCTGGATTGAACAGTTGGCAGATGGTTTTCACTCCATAGTGACCGAAATCAGATGCGCTTGCTCCACTACGCTGAAGAAAATAGAAACCGTTTTTTGCACAGATAGCTATCAAACCTCACCAGATTTACCACCGGTGCCTCAGTTCCTACTTTCTCTGTCCACAATCCTTTAGTCGACGCGAGGATACGAATTGTTGGCTGTTATCTGTAGGCTGGTGACTGCTACCATTTTGAACGGGGTTGATACAACTGACGCGATTAATTGTTGTGAACTTCTGCCGAAACATTGTGACAGTGCATCAAATCATGTGACCACAACTCCAAACGACAGTGATGTCGGAGGCCCTGGATAGAAAACGGAAGGCAACCGATGAGCTACTCCATCAGACACTGCACAACCTTGTTTTCGTAAGACTACATATCCGCTTTTATCCTGACCTTTTGAATATGCAAACGTGAGTGAGATTGTGCTTTCACAGTGATTCACTTACTCGGAAGCTTCTGTACTTACTCTTATTCATGTCACTTGGCTGGAGAGGAAAGTGACCACATCCTCAACCGTCTCATTATCATCATCATACACGTTAGTTAGAGGTGGGGAACACCTCAGCTACTGTGCCGCAATACATAGAAAAAAGGAGAAAAAATGCAACTGGCGCAAGCTGGCTGAACTACCGGTAACGGATGGGCATCGTTCCGGTAAGCTATCAGCCGGCTACTGTGCATCAAAAAAATTACTATGCGAAATTATATAAGGCTAAATAATGAGATCGTGGTTGGAGGGGGAGGCTAAGAGGGATGGGGTGGAACAAAGAAACTCACAGCACGAACGCCACTGAGGTCGGCTTCTAGCCATATCAGCAAGTGTGTCCAACCAAACATGTTCATCGTCTTTCGGACCCCAACCAGGGAGCCGAGATGCTCCAACCGAGGCCAGCTCCGAAGTGAGGGCCTTCATTCCTCTGGACCAAGTCATCGCTTGGCCACCCCTCCTCTTCTTCCATCCACACCCCCGGCGCGCAAACAACGCATGTCGCGGGAGTCGGTGGGTTGGCATGCGTAACACGTGGCCGAGCCATCGGAGCCTGGTGCGTGAAATGACGGTGCTGAGCGGTTCATTTTCTTTTCCTGTGCCATAAACAAGGCGTCGAACACGCTCGTTGCTCACGTGGTGTTCCCACCAGACGTGAGCTAAATTACGACGGCACCGGTGGTCGAACGTAACTAGCTTCTTCAGGTCCGCTGCTTTAAGCGGGCAGGTTTCACAACAGTACAGTAGGGTCGAACGTACTGCTGCATTGTACACTCTACCCTTCAAGGCAAGAGTGATGTCGCGCCGGCGCCACAAGTGGCGAAGGTTAGCAAAAGCGCCCTGAGCTTTTACTATACGATTCGTGATTTCATCTTCAATCCCACGGCAGCCATAGACAGATGACTGTGCAAGTTGTCCATAGGCAAAAGTCGCATAGGGAATCAGTTATTGCCATCACTGAATTCAAGTATGTTTCTGAACTGTTAACTTCAGAAAAGAAGGGGAAATGATTAGCACTGGAGAACAAATGTAGCGAAATGGATCGCAGAACAATATTATGAATTAATCAATTTGTGGGGAAAATTACGAAAATAGTTCTTGACGTCACACCAGTAAATAATTTTGCTCTCGGTTTGAAACAAAAGGCAGTTGGTATGAATTAAGTTTAAAGGGAGTAAAACCGCATGTGAGGTAGCGTTAAGGAATAGCACAAGAAGCGGTTTGTAGATTACATGACCCTAGTTTGACCAGCTGTCCTATGCTAACTGGCACGACGCTTAGAGAGCCGATGCACCACAGAATAAAGGCTCAGTCCATCCATGAGCTCATTTGTACTTGACGTTCGCACGGTGTTTTCAAGCGAATTGTGAGCTTGACACGGATCAATGCTAGGGTGGCAAATTATTGAGAATGTTTCCAGTTCGGTGGATACGCGTGAATCAAAAGGTGACCAACGCTTGGCCGCTTTCAGTACGCATGGAGTGTAAAGTTTGACATTTGAACACAATGCTCAACGATTGTCCCTCGTGTGACCATGTTGGACTATGCATCCGAAGAGAGATTACCCTGGAAATTCTGTAGCAAGTGAACAATCCCGACAATTAACCGACTAGCGATTATCATGATATCGACAGTTCATGTTCCGCTCCGCAGGTTAGCGATGAGAGTGAGTATAGCAACATTTCCCGTTGTTCATCAGCCGTACTGAATTTACCGAGTTTTATGAAAATGTAGATTGAAGACGGAAGAGCAGAGACGCCTACCACAAGTTGAATTGGACATGGCCAATCCTCTGGATAGACTAAGAAACTGGTTAAGTCTAACGGGAGTGGTATGTCAGTGTCTTCGTATATTACATCGGAAAGGAATTGACGCATAGCGACGATCGTTTTAGGATCACCGAATGGCTACACACGAGAAACATGATGCAGATCGTTACCAAATAGCTTATGGATACAACATAGTACATAGCGGTATGTACAAACGGTTGAGTACTTAGGTGACAGCGCTGCTACGTCTTGATCATTTACAAAACAGTGCGAATACTGTTTAGAAAGCCGCATGTTTGACAGTGAGCTGCGGGACTTAGTTGATGTAGCATGGCGGTAGTTGTCGCCCCAACGAGACCGTAAACGGCGAATATGTGGTATTGACACTTGTCAATGCTTCATCTTGCGCCCAAATCGTACCTAGGGCAGCAGATGTTCGGACCGGTCAGCAATATGGAGAGACTAAAGTGAACACCCCATCGCATTCGGACGTCGTGCGAGTTCTCCCATCAGTTACGCAAACCAGACTGTATACCTAGAGGGCAATACCTAAGTACATACGATCTTACTTTACCACTTGTTTAGCTATCATTCTACATAGTAATCGTACTGATGGCAATTACGCATCCAAAAGCTTGACTGAATCACGGGGAATGCTGATCCTCAGCAATCCAAAAATTCCCATTTATTAGAGTGAATCAAGGGAGGCAGAAGCTGAGTAAAGAATTCTTGTCCGTAATTCTCACCAGACTCAAACTACCTAATGACGAGCAAGTGCTAAATATGCCGGATTGGGCTACGTATTGAACAAAATGTTTAATTTCAACAGGAACAAATCAATAAATCACGGGGTCATTGAAAGTGACAACTATGTACAGGGGAAATCACAGTCGAAGTTGTAGGCCACGGTAGAAGTAAAGGACGTACAAACTGTTTTAGTACGCACCATTCTGGCTTGTGGTGGCGGATGTAGATAGCTTCCGCAATAGACAGGAGATGCTTCCAAAATCCGCGCGAGAAACATTCAGGAACAGTATAGATGACTCTAAAATCATTTTCCCTCTCTGCATTCTAGAAGGTGAGACAAGATGGAACTGTTACTGGACCTCGCTTCGCCTTTGTAAAGCCACTGGGATGTGTTCGCGAATCCTATGAGATAGGCGCCTCGTGGTACGACCCACGTATCATGCACCACAGGAGCACGAGTAAAGATAAACAAGCATTGATCGAGTCACCGGAGGCAGCCTGTTTTTCAAAGGTTTTGCGAATAAAGGCTTGTTGTAAAACACTGCGTATGCGAGCCGCGAAATAGGTCTTTTCAACAGCGTCTTTCAGGCGTTTGGACAGGGCATCAGCCGCACTGTCGCCTTTGAAAGGAAGATGCACAATTAGTTCTTTCTTGTGTACGTTCATCCTCGGTGGTTTTATCTTGCGTTCTTTCAAATGTTTGAGGATGAATTTATCTGGATACGCATTCACACTTAGTTTGTCGCCGATCCTCTGCAATTCTTTGGTGATTGTGTCCGGTGTGCAAATTCTGTGTGCCCGGAACGCAAGAGTGCGGACTACATTTCGTTTGTACTGTATGGGTACCGCACTATAGAAGTTGATGTACTGTCCAGTCCAAGTTGGTTTTCTATACACCGCTCCGCTGCACGATCCATCGGCGTTTCTGATGATATCAACATCCAGGAGCGGTAGTCGGTTTCTGGATTCGTGCTCACATGTGAATTGTAGATTCTGATGCGCATCATTGAAAGCTTCCAACAGTTTCAGTCTGCGCTTTCGATTTGCAGAGTATACATGTGTCGTCTACATGACGTATATACATCTCGACTTCGTTGATGTGCGTTTTTAATACGTTATGCTCCAATTTTGCCCATTGGGACCCTTTCTAGCAGATGTCTTTACGGACACGGATGACGCCAATTCATGTATATCGAATGAATTCTACGAGGATATTCACACCGCTTTTGTACGACCAACTTAGTGCAGGGAAACGGCACTGGGGCAATCCGAAAAAAACATTACCAAAACATGAAGAAGATGAGTTTATGATAAACTAATGTTGATTTCAGCTGTTGCGAATCCAAGGCAAATTTGATCGATACGAATTCCGTGGACTGATCAAAAAGGCGGTTGCCCAGGTGCAGTTGAAGGCACTATTCCACGCGGAATAGAAGCACCATGCGTACGCTCACATTCGATTTACTAATCCAAGTCAATAAGGCGGCGTATGTGGTACGTTTGCCTGCGTGCTGAGTAATCTCGCATTTCAAAGTAGATGTTGTTTGAGCTCCCCGTTGTGGCTGCGCCTCATGGACATGTTGACTAGGTATCTACCTGTTTAATACCCTCCACCTTGGTTGCTGGCTCCAGGAGACAGTTGGTCGTTGCTGGAGTGGACGGAGTGCACCGTCCTGGTGACGGTGCTAGGCTCAAAGAGTGGTTCCATGCAACCTGTGTGGAACGGGATACGATCAAGCCACCACCATGTGTACGTCTGCTGTGCATGATTTCCCAATTAGGCCGGAATGCTTCTGTTCTGCTTGTTGAAAGAGTGTGGCCCGGCTCCGTTGATGAAACAAGGCTCCCATCCACATGCCTCCCGTTCTTATTCCTTCGGGTTTGCACCGGATATGGGGTGTGTGGGTGGTGCTGCGCAAGCCATCCATGGTCCCTCTGTAGACGCAGGCGTTCTGTGGCTGTCTCCATGGAAGCCACAGTGACAGGCAAATCCGAATAAGGATGCCGCCAATCCATATGCGTGTGTGTAAGTGGTCAATCAGTGTGTACTATGGAAGGATGCTTTATGATGGGTGAAAAAGCATATGCCTAACATGTCCCGTAGGTTGGTACTAGAACTGGTTGCAACTTCGAATACTACACAAGTGGACCAACTTGAGGGCGCGCCGATGAACCGATAGAGTAGGAGCATACAGTGGTAGGAACGTGGCAGTACGGTGATGCCGTGCAAAGCAGAATGACAGGTTGTTATTGCCGATGCTTATTGGAAAATCAGTCCGATTGTGCACACGTCCACACAGATTTATGTAACTCCGTGTAGTTATAATTCCAAAGCAGCTGCTAATTATCCCGAATAAATCAGCATATCCCTTCATGTAACAAACTTTAGGTAGCTCGGTGCGACATCTAATCGTTTTTTTGGAAACTGGCTAAGGTAGGGCACAGACTGCGTTTGGAAGCGCATTTCAGGCTTGGCTTACTCCGAAGGAAAAGTAAATTTGTCAACAATCTGGTACAAAGATCACCAACAGCAGACGTTTGAATCGCTGGGCAGTGCACTTTGCTCTACAGTTTAATTGCCCAACACAACCTCCGGTTATACATCCAGTGTCATCATGTGATGCTTGGTTAATCTGCATAGATCCTCCCACTGAAGCAGAAATACGGAGAGAAATTTAGACTGAAACGCCACAAAGCTCCTGGCCTTGACAGTTCCTCTGGCCTTATTCAAAAATGGGGGAACTTACTTGTCATCGAAATTTTATCACTGTTCACAAAGGTATGAAGTGATGATAAGGTTCCTAACTCATGGGGAGAATCTGTTGTGGTTCCGATCCACAAGAAGGGCTCTCGTGCTGAATGCACTAACTACCGAGGAATCTCACTTATCTCTGTCGCGTCCAAGCGCTTTGTGTCCATTCTGCTGCGTAGGCTCTCAATTCCCGCGATATTTTGTGTCGTGAGGAACAGGCTGGCTTTCGTTCTGGCCGTGGTTGCATTGACCAAATTTTCACGTTGCGTCAAACTCTTGAACATCGTCATGTCCACCGGACAAACAATGGTGGTGTTTTTGGATATCCGAGCCGCTTTTGATTCAGTAGATAGGTCGTCAATGTGGAACTGTCTGCTACGGAACGGCATTCCCGACAAGTTTGTCATACTCTTGAAAGAGCTGGATAGTCACGCCTCTGGCTTAGAGCTTATGGAAGGCTTTCTTCTTCCTTTTCCGTTACCAGTGGAGTGCACCAAGGTTGTCCTATCTCGCCGTTCCTGTTCAACTTTGCCATTGAAAGTGTTCTCTACATCGCGCACTGGATGTGGCCCAGAGTTGTGGCGTTGAGCTTCTTCCCGGGAGTAGAGTCGTGGACCTGGACTATGCTGATGACATCGCTTTGCTGGGGGACGACTCGCAGGTTGTTTAAAACATTCTGAACCGCTTAGCGATAGAGGCATCTAACTACGATCTGTATTTTGCTCCATCCAAGTGTAAAGCTTTGCTCCAGGATTGGCAGGCTCCTGTGCCTACGCTCACCATTTCGGGTGTCAGCCTGGAGCTCATTAACAGTTTACCTACCTCGGGAGTTGAACAGTGAATTTATACGGGTTAAGAAGCGTTGCTTTACAAGTCCCGTTGGATAGTTGCAGGGGATATCAACATAACAATAATGATGATAAGGATAGTAAAATAGTTAACACTTTAAATATGAAAATAAGGACTTATCGTTTGCTTCGCTGTAGTCCTGCGATCCTCTTAGATTCACAGCATCCACAGTTAACAACAAATAATTCCATGGTAAACTCCAGGTGTAGGATGGAGACGTAGTGTTAAGTAACAAAGTGTAAGTGGATGAGTGCATCGTCCAACCGTCTTTTAAATACTGTTAGTGTCGGTGCAGAGACGACCGATTCTGGGAGAGCATTCCACGGGTGACAGACACGAATGGAAAAGAAATTTCTGCGGCACTCCAGACGACAGTATTGTTCTGCGAGTTTTAATGAGTGGCCCCTCAGGTTTGTATTGCTGCTGAGTTGCAGTAAAGGGCGGCACACATGATGTGGGTCTCGCAGAATCAAGTATGCCATAATCAGGTCGCCTCGTAGTCTGCGATAGCTTCCACTGAACAATCCTAGTCGTTGCAGCCTCTCCTGGTAGGAAAGATTGCGCATTCCAATTACGTTCTTAGATGCCCGGCGTTGTGGCTGCTCCAGTGCATTAAGGTCGTGTTTCAGCCATGGATGCCAGGCTTGAATTGCATATTCGACATGGGGGCGAACATACGCACTGAGCATTTGTCGAAATATGGAGCTGTTTATTTGTCCAAACGCCCGCCTCAACAGCCCGACGTGTTGGTTCCCGGTCTTCGAGGCCTTTTCGGATTGCCTGGAGCAACCCAAGTCATCTTGAACCAGGACACCCAAGTCACGTTCGAGAGTTGATTGTTGCAGTACATCCGTTCCGAGTCGGTATGAGTAGCTGCTTTGATGTCGGATGGAAAGCACCTTGCATTTACTGACGTTGAAATGCAATAAGTTTTGGTCGACCATTGATACACTGTATCTAAGTCACTCTGAAGCACATGTTGGTCGGCGTTCGCCTGGATCCTGCGCCAGATCTTGATATCGTCGGCAAACATTAGGAAGTTTGAAGCGATTCCCTGTGCAAGGTCATTAATAAACACCAGAAACAAACGTGGACCTAGAACCGAGCCTTGCGGCACACCACACTCTACTTGTATGGGGTCCGATAAAGAGCTCCGAACTCTGACCACTAATTGCCGTTGAAATAGAAAGTTGGCGATCCAGCTTAAAAGAGGGTCTCCGATCCCTTAATGCTGCAGCTTGGATAGTAGTATCCGATGGTCTAGACTATCGAAAGCCTTGGAAAAATCCAGGTAGATCACATCAACACCTTCTCCAGCGTCGGCTGCCTCGGTCCAACTACTGCGTGCAATTAGTAACTTAGTTGTACATGACCGCTGTCGACGGAAACCGTGCTGTTCAGGAGTGATGAGGTTGCAGTTTTCCAGATAGCACACCAGTGCATCGGCAACTATGGATTCCATGACCTTGGAGAGTATAGGAAGAAGGGTTACTGGGCGGTAGTTGGAGGGATCAGTTCTGCTTCCACCTTTGTGGATCGGGCTTATTATTCCAAGCTTCCACATGGCGGGAACTTGGTTCTGGTCTAAGCAGCGCTGGAAAAACTGAGCTAAAGGTCCTGCCAGTTGGCTTGCTGCTGCTCCCAATGCCTCTGGACGAATGGTGTCGACACCCGGCGAGCTGTGTTTGCGTAGAGAAGTCAGCTTTCGCAATACAGCCTCTGCGGTAAAATTGATGTGGGTTAGTCCTGGTGAGCAGAATACAAGTGACGCTTGGTGGCAAGACTCTTTGAAACGTGGGGGCGTATTGCATCTGCAGCGCGTTTGCAGCTTCCATAGACGTTCTTGTTGGGCCATCAGCCGTCTTGAGTGGAGGAAATCCTTGCCTCACCTTTCGTAGGCTATTAACGTGCTTGTACAGCAGTTTGTGGTTAGCACTGAAGGTTTTTTCGATGTTCTGCTGATAGGCTGCTTTGTCTTCTCTTAACAGTTGAGTGCAGTGGTTACGTTGGGCTACGTAGTTGTCCAAATTTTCTGGTGCTGGAGCTTCTCTGTACACTCGCCATGCTGCGTTGCGTACTGTCATCCATTTTCGAGTTCTGCTCCTAACGAAAGAAACTGATTTGCACTTATTGCAAGCTTTTATCTCTGAAGCCTGTGCAATCAGCTGACTGAATGTGTTGACGAACTCGAGCCAGGCGACTTCCGGGGGTTCTTCTTCGAGGAAAGACCATGTTGTGGCGCTGACTAGCTGGGCGAGTCGGTCGTACCTTGTGATGGTTCGCACAGTCTCATCGTTATCATTCAGATATTCTGCATAGCAGAGGAAGTTGAAACTGATGACTGCGTGATCACTGCGACCCAACGGGCAGTCTAAAGCCAACGCATCAATCATATGCTCCTCGTTGGTAAGTACAAGATCCAGCACAGATGGCCTGTTACCAGTTCTGAACCGAGTGGGCAAAGTGATGTGGTTGTAAAGAGGAGCAGTAGTTACTAGATCTTGTAAATCGGTTTTGAATTGTTCGCCGATCGTGGCAGGGGCTTCTAAACAATGTACGTTGAAATCACCCATGATAAGAATGTGAGTGTACTTTTGTTGTAAACTGCACCTTAAAGCAGCCGCTAGGTGGTAGTCGGTTTCGGGTTTTGAGTTAGGGGCGCGGTACACCAAGACAATAAGGCAAGCGTCCCTGCCTTTTAACTGCAACCGGCACCAAAGAGAGTCGGGGAACTGCGAGTTTGAATCCTCCACGGCTTCGCACTGTAAGTCGTTTCGATAATACAGGATTACCCCTCCTCCTTTTGTGAGCCTGTCGTTCCGGATCAGCGACATGCCGGGTAGCGACACTTCAGCGTCCGTCATTCCCGTGTGCAACCATGTCTCAGTGATACCAATGACATCATACGAGCCGGAAGCTTGGCGATCTTTCAGTTCAGCCAGTTTGTTAGAAACTCCCTGAGCATTTGTATACAGGCAGGACAGTTTCTCTGTCTTTAGGAGCCCGCAGAGAGGTGAAGTTGTCAAGTGTGGGAGAATGCCGACCGATGTGAGGTCGGCAGTTATTCGTTTTTTTTGGTGGGTCAATGCTACCTCGTTTGCAACTTGATTCGGCCAAGGTGCGTCCCAGCCTTCGTTTAGACCTACGTCAGAGTCAATTAAAGCAGCAGGCAAGTTACACTTCTGTACATTCGTCAGTATGCTTGCTGCTTCAGTTGCTTTAATAGTTGAGCTGTGCAAAGTGTTTGCGACCTTTAACCGAATTTCGGAAGGAAGATGTTTCCGATTTATCCGCCATCGATCCAAAACCTTCTTTGCTTGTTGCTCTGACTGAACCACAAGTTTTAGGATTCTAGGGCCGCATCCTCTATAATTCGATGAGAGAGGTATCCTGGTGAGCGATAGTGCCACAACATCATCCAAAGAAATTGTTTCACGAATGAACCGCCACTGTTCTAACTGATGCTTTCTGGTATCTTGAACATCGTTGGAAGGATGTTCTGGCACGCCATGTACGAAGATTGTGTTTAGGCGGTGCCCCTCTTCGGTGTTTCGTTTTGGTTGTCGTGCGCTCCAAGGGACATCGGGATAGATACGTATCCCACAGGATTCGTGTTTTAGCGCGCTTGCGGAGAGCAAAACGTTTTTTACGTCGATGGAGGATTCCAGTTACTCGAATAAGTCTGGGTTCACCATAGTGTGGCGAGTTCGGATAACGAGTAATTCGTAACAAGTTTATGGGCTTCGCTTTGATACTCATCTGCATACACAATGAGTTCCATTGGTCTTGGTCGTCTGATAACTTATCCCGTAATGTGATGGTGGTAGATTAAGGGACATTTGAGCATACAACAGTCCGGGCACTGTTGTTGGATCCCTTTTTAATCGATCTACAAGGTATGGTACTCATTTGTCTTGACTTGTTGATAAGTGATTGTTTGCTGTTTTTCTCTCTATTTGCGTTAACGGTGTTTACAATGGAAGAGGACGCAACGGCGGCCTCTCGGTGGACCCTTGCATCAATCTCTGCATATGTAACCGATGTTCTGGGAGGCTTAGTCTCGACAAGAGATATTTAGCTACAGGTACCATTGCAACAATACAGCTGGTGGCGGTACTGGCGATGCAATTTCACAACGAATTGCCAAAGGTCGCCTTGCATTTACTAACCTGAGACACTTGTGGCGTCGTCGCGATGTCAGTCGTAACCTCAAAGGCCGAATAAATAATGCCACAGTCCGTGCTGTCCTGCTGTACGGTTGCGAGACCTGGCCTGTTCGATCGGAGAATTTGAGACGACTGTCTACTTTCGACAACCGCTGCTTGCGTTCGATTGCTCGCGTATGGTGGCAGCACCATGTGAGCAACGCGAAAGTTAAAAGCAAAATCATGGGAGCGGACAGTCCTGGTCTCCAGAGCATAATCATCCAGCACCAATTGCGTTGGCTTGGTCACGTACTGCGCATGCCGGCTCACCGCCTTCCACGTCGCGCATTATTTGCACTTCCTGGACGCGAATGAAAAAAGCCGCGGCGGACAACCGATGACCTGGTAAAGGTGTAGGAAGATCCTAACTTCGTGTCTAGTGTCAGTTGGATCTGTGCGTCTTCCAGGATGGGGACCACGTGAAGCGGATTCCCAATGGTTGCAAGTCTTGGAGGATACGGCCCGCAATAGGAGTCAGTGGCGTCAATGCTGTTCTACCATCTCTTCATCCTGTGCTTTTTAATGTTGATACGTTTGGTATGCATCGCCTCATATGGGTCTCGATAAATACCTCCGGATATCGGGAAATTTTATCCACTCCAGGAGAGCTGTGTGTGTGTGTGTGTGTGTGTGTGTGCAAGGATAGAAGTTTTTCCGGCACCGTTTCTGCTGCGAATGTGATGCTGATTGAATCTGAGGTTAGAGGGACAAAAACAGGAATAGCTTTCGATGCTTGTACCGCTTGGAAAGTAGGTGAGTACTGGGCCCGTAAGGTATTGGCCGTTTCTTTCGCCGTGTGGATATGCCCACCAACCGTAGTGAGTTGTGGGATTCCGCGATGCACCTTTTGAAGTCACGTTCGCAAACAAGCTTGTGCTTCGAACATAATCGTTTCACCGGCTCATGTTAGCGTGTCTACTGGTTTTCACGAACCAGGTGCACATAGTACTTGCTTTGAGCTACGTACGCTATCTAGTTTTCTGAGCTGTGATTGTCTCTGTAAACCAGACATGTCCGATCCCTCTGTGCCATATAATTTCGCGCTCGGCTTCTCAAAACGTATTTTGGTTTGAGGGGACTATGCAAAGCGTTTGGCTCTGATGCTTTTACGACTAGCACCGTAATGGTTTATAGGCGCTTCACAGGCCATCCCTGGGGTGCATCAAGTCATGGACGTCCGACTACCGTTTTCAACGAAGGCGAACAGTGTATAGTAGTGTGTAATAGGTCGCATCCCTTTGGGCTTTACATCCGGATATTCGGCGTAACAAATGTGATCGGGCAGCTGATTCAGTTCGACCCGAAGATCTGCACACATCTACCCCATCACTAATGAGCTTCTGGTTGGTGAGCATTGTCTAATATCAACAGCTTATTCGCTGTTCTGAACCTGGTGGGACCAGTGTTGTGACTGTACAGGGATGTGCTAGAGATTAGCTGTTTCAGATAGGCTTTGAACTGTTCACGCTCGATTGCTGGAGTTTCCAGATCATGGATGTTGAAATCCCCTGTAGTGTAGATATGACTGTATTTACGCTTTATCACAATACACAAAGCCGATATTAGTCTGTTGTCCATTTCTGCAGTGGATTGGGATGTTTGTAAACTACGGACACGAGACATACGTCGTCGTCCCTCAGACATAGCCTGCGCCAAATTAGATCAGTAACACGCGTTTGTAGATCGTCTATGAGTTCACAGCGGTTTACTTTGCAGTAAATGATCCCCCTGCCCGTTGCGGAGAGGTGGCATATCGGTCAGGGTGATCTCATCGTCGGTAATCTCACAGCTCAGTCAAGTTTCGGTAATCATTGTTATTAATGAGTAGTGGGGATTTTGGTATAATTTCAGTGGTAGTTTTGTGCAATCCCCTCACAGTCAACTGGCTTCGGAACGTCCGGAAAATTTCATGCAAGATTTTCCCTTGACACGTTTTCAGATAGCAAGAAGGAACATTTCAACAGGATACTGAATTCACCTATTTCGGGTATTCTCATTAGCTGTTAACATACAATCCGTGGAAATGGTGTTGCGTTTAAAAAGCAACTACGTTCAGGGTCATTGAGTTTAAATTTGGAGCAAGCAAAAGAAATTACCAAGGCAAGACGAGACTGATCATAAAATCAGTCTGTTTGCATACTATTTAAATTTGAAACAAGCAAAAGGAAAATTACCAAGGCAAGGCGAGACTAGTCATAAACTCAGTCTGTTTGCATAAATTAGGTTTCAGTCGCCGAATTGCTGAAGCAAGCGAGTATTGCTCTGTCGATTAATTATCCTGAACAATTCGCGGGATTTTGACTTACGGAGCAGTCTGGGATGTGTTGTGCAATGGAGCTTGCTGGTAGCTTGGGATCGTTCGCGACCATATTATGTGGAATGTGATCTGAAATCCTAGTTGACAACCTTCTCTCTGTTCGGCCTACGTACTTGATATGTGGCAGATGACATTTGCAACATCGAAGTGTAGTATTCTAGCGTATGGATGTCAGATAACAGCAGAAGTATTTAGGCTTCATGACGAAGCCATTCCCATCAGCCAGTCTGTTCGTGACTTAGGTTTAAGATATTCTAGTTCGTTAAACTTTAGCGAACATACAAATCGTATCGTGAAAATGGCTAAGCAATCGGTCGGGCTCATATGCCACCTGCTAACCTTGAAAGAAACCAGACTAATTGCTTTCAAAATCAGTATCAGGCCTTTGCTTGAATATTGCTGTGCTGTCAAATTCTTGAAAGATACTTGGAACCGATCGAGTAGTCATGAGTTCAGAGAGGTTTGGAAACAATCGGTTGGTATAGTATTTTTGGTAACGTTTCGCCAATAAAATAATGGCTTCGTCAGACCAGGTGAATCAGTGTGCAATTGGTGTGGGATTTTATAGCGAACAGGGCCGATAACCGCGGTACCCGAGTCTTGAGCCATGAGTCATTACAGGAACAGTTCGGGATGTCACCTCAGGTGGTTTAAACACAGTGGGAATAGTCCAGGTGTTCCTTTGTGCGTCATGACATTGACGGATAAGCCCATAGTGTTGACAATGGGAGTCGGTTTGCACTTTTCAATCTGATCCACGCATCGATGCTCGTCAAGCTGGCCGGCCTAAAACCGCCCGCCATGCATTAGGGAATTCTACCCCCTCAATTCTATTCACGCAGTCATCAGATTTGGCAATTTCCACCGCCTCGGCAATCAGCCGCTGGGATGTTGATCGTATGCCTCTCCTAATGACCTCTACGTTTTCGAGGTCTATCTGGTGACCCGTGTCTAATGCATGCACAGCTACGGCCGAGTCTCTTACTATCGCCTGGTATTCGAACTCGTTTCTTGGTAGTCTTGCAATGCGCCTCCTATGCTCCGAAATTCGTGTGCGTAATTCTCTCGCTGTTTGGCCTATATACACATGTACACAGTTTTTACATTTAATTTTATAAACACAGTTAGTCGTCCTATCCTTGGGAAGGGGGTCCTTCAGGTGTACCAGCGCCGAACGTAACGTTCGACCTCGGTGAAAGATCACCCTTATATTTTCCTTGTTTAGTACCCTCCGAATTGCCTCGGAAGTGCCTTCCTTGTACGGAATTCCGACCGTCCCTATCCACTCGGCTGTGGGTCTTGACTGCCGGTGTAGCACCTTATGCAATTGACGTTTAACTAGTCGCCGTGGGTAACCGCTTTCTAATAGTTTGCTCATTGCCACTTTCCGCGCAGCCTTTTTGTCCTCCTCCATCGTGCACAAGGTTTGTGCCCTGTAGAATAGCGTTGAGGCTATCCCAGCGTAAACCTGTTTCGGATGACCCGATGTGTAGTGGAGTACGCCGTCAGTATCCGTTGGCTTGCGATATAGTGTCGTCTTTAAATTTCCCCCATTCCTGTGAACTAGGCAGTCAAGAAATGGTATTGTACCGCTACAAGATTCCAACTCAATAGTAAATTGTATTCTCTCATCAATGGAGTTTAAGTGATCAAGCAATTCGTCCTTCTTATCCTTTTTAACAAGTACAAAGGTGTCATCTACATAACGCCACCAAACTTTTGGTGAGTTAATGATGCTTGTTAACGCCCTGTTCTCGAAGTCTTCCATATACAGGTTCGCCAGTACAGGGGATATTGGCGATCCCATTGCGAGACCTTGTTCCTGAAGGACCCCCTTCCCAAGGATAGGACGACTAATTGTGTTTATAAAATTAAATGTAAAGACTGTGCACATGTGTATATAGGCCAAACAGCGAGAGAATTACGCACACGAATTTCGGAGCATAGGAGGCGCATTGCAAGACTACCAAGAAACGAGTTCGAATACCAGGCGATAGTAAGAGACTCGGCCGTAGCTGTGCATGCATTAGACAAGGGTGAACAGATAGACCTCGAAACGATAGAAGTCATTAGGATGAGCATACGATCAACATCCCAGCGGTTGATTGCCGAGGCGGTGGAAATTGCCAAATCTGATGACTGCGTGAATAGAATTGAGGGGGTAGAATTCCCTAATGCATGGCGGGCGGTTTTAGGCCGGCCAGCTTGACGAGCATCGATGCGTGGATCAGATTGAAAAGTGCAAACCGACTCCCATTGTCAACACTATGGGCTTATCCGTCAATGTCATGACGCACAAAGGAACACCTGGACTATTCCCACTGTGTTTAAACCACCTGAGGTGACATCCCGAACTGTTCCTGTAATGACTCATGGCTCAAGACTCGGGTACCGCGGTTATCGGCCCTGTTCGCTATAAAATCCCACACCAATTGCACACTGATTCACCTGGTCTGACGAAGCCATTATTTTATTGGCGAAACGTTACCAAAAATACTATACCAACCGATTGTTTCCAAACCTCTCTGAACTCATTGCTGTGCTGTGTTCAGTAACTTGCGAAAGGATGACTTGAGAGCCATTAAAAACTTCCAACCCGCCTTTACGAAGCGCTTAATTGGCTATTCAACCGCTCTTTCCTACAGAGATTGGTGCAAGCAGTTGAATCTTGAACCTCTGTGGTTACGAAGAATGCAATTAAATCTGTGTTTCCTCCACAAACTCGCTTGGCGGAAAGCATATGCTGGAACCTATCAATTGCACTTTCGGCGTAATACCATTTATGAACTACGAGAGAGTGAATGCATATTCTATTTACCTAAATTCAAGACCAGCTTAAGGAGAAATTTCTACCTTCTTAGGTATGGCTCCATGTGGAATAAGCTATCAAGAGAGATTAGATGTATTGAACATTTTTGCATGTTCAAGAAAATGATAAGGGCTTATCTGCCAACGGACAGAGTGAAATGGATCTTGAAAATTCAACTTGATGATGAAAAGCTGTATGAAGAAGGGCCGGATCATGTATGATACCGGAGAACATCGACTCGAATGCACCAGAGAAAACATGATCATCTAGGATGAGCTGCTGCAAACTGCTTCTTATGCTATTCTTTGATGCAACCTACTATGTGGTTTTACTCCTTTCAAACTTAAATCATACCAACTGTCTTCTGTTTAAAACCGAGAGCAAAATTATTTACTGGTGTGGCGTCAGGAACTATTTTCGTAATTTTCCCCACAAATTGATTAATTCGTAATATTGTTCTGCGATCCCTTCGCTACATTTGTTCTGCAGTGCTAATCATTTCCCCTTCTTTTCTGAAGTTAACAGTCCAGAAACATATACTTGAATTCAGTGATGGCAATAACGGATTCCCTGTGCGACTTTTGCCTATGGACAACTCGTACAGTCATCTGT
The DNA here is from genome assembly GCA_944474145.2 of Dicrocoelium dendriticum. NCBI lineage: Eukaryota > Metazoa > Platyhelminthes > Trematoda > Plagiorchiida > Dicrocoeliidae > Dicrocoelium > Dicrocoelium dendriticum. The sequence goes on along the minus strand of OX104061.1, from coordinate 4,519,986 downwards.
CTCCGGCTGTCACGCCACACAATTTGATCGTATGATCGGCTCGATCCATTTCTACGCCGATGTAAAAACATACCTGCCAATTTTTTTATATTAACGATATAGTACCTCGTTCACATAATTCTTCTTCTTCTACATTCTTCCTTATTTCATTGTTGGCCACGACTGGGCTGATCTCCTGTGGTGACGGATTATAGCTTCCAGATTATAAAAGACTTTACCTATGCAAGGCACATTGCCACCAACTGACTGGCGTATAAAAAGGTGCCATAATTGAATGATCCACATGACGGACTGGGCTGAGGCTTCATGGCCCATAATACATGTTCAAAAGCAACTCTAAAATGAACAAAACATATGATATACAGGTGATGGCTCATATGCTACTATGCCACACCGGCACATGGCCAGTTATTGCATGGAAGTGCGTGCGAAACCCTTCCAGGGAATACCTTGCATGGAAACAGGTTCCCTGGGGATGGTTCCACGTGTGGCCGTATTACTTTAACTGGACATCTGTTTAAATCTGCAAATGTTACTGTTCAGGGGTTTTTAATTTCTTTAATGCCTTAATCCTGCCAGTTACTTTAGTACCTGTTTGGATCCATTGTAAAAGGCGTGCACAAAGTGATTATTTTTGCGATCCTGTTGTACACATTGATCAGACCACATAGTTGGACTACACCTCGAATCACCGAAGAATATCCTATTTATTTATTTATTTAAAAATTCGCAACACTTAATCATTTCCTGGATCAACTATTGTTACAGAGAGTCAGCTTACGGTCAGCGTACCAGCCGAGAACCGTGGCGCAACATTGGATCAATTTATGATTGGAGATGGAACGCAAGCAGTGATGAAAACGGGAATCGACGTGGGGGCAGCGGAAAGCTGAACTCTGAACTTGAACCGTGTGAGTTGTGTTAATCAGCACCTCCAATATCGATGTGTTAGTAGTTGCCTCTAACCTATTTATTGCGCTATGCTCTGATAAAATATGAATCCCTCAGTCCGGCAGATCTTGACGTTCCCATTTTGTTGCGGGGTGAACCGGTTGGAGGCGGCACAACAGTTTCTGGCACTCTAATCGTACAGTTAGTGGAAACCACAACAGATTTCTGGCGACGGAGGGGTTGGACAATAATGTCCATTTCATTGGAGCATATGCAGCAGCTTCTTCATCAACAGCAGCTCCAGTTGGAGAAATCCCAGAGGCAATCGCTCGAGTTATTTGCGCAGAAGTTGAACGCTCAATCTGAGCCCCAAGCTGTTGGCACAGAGTAATCAGTAGACACGGTCACAGAGTTCGTCTTCGATGAACCAAACGGAGTAACTTTTGATTCCTGGTTCAAGAAATATGAAGATATTTTCCGTGTTGAGTTGGCGGCGCAAGATGATGCATGGAAAGTTCGGTTGTTGCTGCGTAAACTTGATGCAGTTGAGCATGAACGCTATACCAATTTTGTGCTGCCAAAGAATCCAAGGGATTTCCGCTTCGATGAGACTGTGCAAACTCTGACGTCCATTTTCGGTGAGCAAGCATCTTTGTTCAGTATCCATTATAATTGTTTAAAGTTGCTCAAACGTGATAGCCATGATTTTATAACACATGCTGGAGTTGTGAACCGAGAGTGTGAACGTTTTAAACTCGGTACGATGACACCTGATCAGTTCCAAAGTCTCATATTTGTTTGCAGTCTTCAGTCTCATGCCGATGCTGATGTGCGCACACGCATCCTACACAAGTTAGAGCAGGAACCCCATTTGACATTACAGGACATTGCTGCTGAATGCCAGAGACTGATTAACTTAAAGCATGATACCAAAATGATTGAAAATGCTGACCCCAGGAGTGAACCACAGATTTACCACACGGCTGTTCGAGGTAAAATGTGAGCCATAGAGTACCCAACCAGAAACCCCCGACCTCATGCTGGAACTGTGGTGGATGGCATTTTGTGCGATTCTGTACTTACACCAAGCATCTCTGTCAGAAGTGCAAACGTCTGGGTCACAAAGAATCACACTGTCGCAAAACGTACGATTCCAGGCCTGTGTCTACCCCAAACTTGTACACGAACTCTAAATCCAAAAGACGTCGTTTCAGGGAGCAAAGACAAAAGTAGTTCTCGCGACCTGTCGCACAGAATTTGCGGGCAAACGAAAGTACCACACCGTCAAAATTAATGATGTTCCTATATCCTTGCAACTAGATACGGCATCGGACATTACCATCATTTCTCGATCATCATGGAAGAGACTTGGCAAACCTCCATTGAGGCGCACCAATTTAACTGCCCAAAATGCATCCGGCGAACCACTGAGGTTAGATGGTGAATTCACATGTGACATTAAATTCAGACCTGAGCCTCCGTGGAACCATCTAGCTAGTTTCCTGTGTCGACATTAATCTTCTTGGCATTGATTGGATTGATAGATTGAATTTGCTCAATGTACCAATGAATAATGTGTGTCCTGAAACGAATGTCCTGGTGCATCATACAAGCATACCACCTCATCCGGAAACAATCGTATCGGATAACGGATCACAGTTCACATCATAACAACTTGTTGAGTTTTGCGTACACAATGGAATCCAACACATGAGGACTGCACCGTATCATCCCCAATCAAATGGGTAAGCAGAAAGGTATGTCGACAGCCTAAAACGTGCATTGTTAAAATCGAAGGGCGAGGGAACGCTGGATAAAAGATTGGAAAGATTCTTGTTGAATCATCGAGTATTGTAAACCGAAAAACTAGCAGCCCAGCGTAGCACCGGAACGTATGTATGGAGGAAACTGTCGCACACACACGCGCAGTCCAATTAACTCGATAGGCGTTCGCATTGCAACCAATCAAATGCAAGGTGACATGATAGGCCAACGAGTGCTAAATAGAAGTGAGTAGGTTAAGCGAAGCGAGGGAAAAAACAAAGCAAAGTATTTGAACACGATATTGTCCATTCCTCTGTTCGTAAAAATATAGGCACCGCATGTCCGTGGACGATCTAATTTAACGTCAGCACCCCGAAGAATTGTCATGGGGTTTTATCCATTAAAGCGTATTGTTAGATAGGGCGGCGTATCCGACCGGAACGTCGTAAGTTGGTATTAGTTTCTACCGAGCGCTGTGTTGTAGGTGTGTTCGTCTGTTCAATAACACATTGAGGAAGCGCTGTGTGCAGCCGTCTTGCATTCGCCTTTGTCCCATCAGCCAACTTGTAAGTTACTGGCGAACACACAGGTTCCACACCGGGCCGAACACATTACCTTCTTTCCGGGAATTGGGTAGTCTCACACGAACAAATGTCCCTGGAGGATACGTTTTCCCAGCGCGTTTGTATTTAGCCTGGTAAACAGTCAATCTTGCGTATTCTCTGTGCTCGGCGGTTTCTTCGGATGTAAAGGCTGCATTTAATGGAGTTCGAATTGTTCGCCCCAACATTAGCTCCGAGAGATCCTCGCCGTTGCAGTATGTGGAGTGGTTCTGTATACCTCCAATACAGATAGCAACGCATCATCCCACGATTCTCCCGGAAGCCGAAGGACTTGTAGAGATTTTTTCAAAGTACGATTAAGTCGTTCGACGAGTCCATTCGCTGCAGGATTATAAGGTACAGTCCTCGTGTGTCTGATACTATTGCGCCTTAGGAATTCAGCATACTCGTTACTTCGAAACTGTGGACCGTTATCAGTGACTATTTCTTCTGGCAAACCGTGCCTTGCAAACAAACAACGGATCCACTTTAGGATGACTGCTGTAGTTACTTCCCCACATAGAATAGCCTCTGGCCATTTGCTGTAGAAACCGGTAGCCACTAGCACGTTTCGTTTCTGCGGAGGTGCATTGGCAAACGGGCGCATTATATCGATGATGATTTTTGCCCATGGCTTCATTGGGTACACGATAGGTTGGACTGGCTCATTCAGGGGCCTCGCACACTTATCGGATTGTTGGTAAGCGTAACATTCCCGAATAACCGCCGCGACGTTGGAATTCAACTTCGGCCACCAATAGTATCGTCGGATCCTAGCTTTGGTTCGCACAAACCCTGGAGGACCTTCAGAGAACTGGGGTAACTTCCAAAACATGCTGCCAACATAAATTCGACTAAAAGCAGCAGGTTTACGACCAGAAGCTATTGGTTACTCCATGGAGAGAACCAACTCAGTGGGAACAACCGTTGTTACAGAGTCTACCACAGAGACTGATCTGACTGCCTTCATAGCATCCGGCGAGACATTGCAGGAGGTGAGTGACCATCAGAATCATCATGAGCCTGATCACATGATGCAGAGAGTTATTTCAAGTCATTCTCGCGATCCTAAGACAATTCAAAAAACTAGTAGCAGCCGACATCAAGAGGGTCGGCCAAGTCTCAAAACTGTTGTCTACATCCACAAACAACCTTCTAACCTACGAATCACTCTCCAGTGTTTATACCACCGCACAAGGTCTTTTAAGCAAACTGGTGGAACTTCGCCTGCGTCAGGCCTCGATGTCAAGGGACCTCGTTATGATAACCGAGACCTGGTTGAATGAATCGATCACTGATGCTGAAATCGCACTATCTGGGATGTCTCTTCTACGCAACGATCGATCAAGTAGAGGAGGTGGAGTACTACTTTGTTGTCGCAGCGAACTACACATTGATCTCATCGATGACCCAGAGGTTCAGATTGTCGATGCGCTTTGGTGTCATCTTCACCTAAGCCGTGGGGACGCATGTTTTTTGGGTGTGGTGTACCGCCCTTCTTCGGATACTTTGGAAATGGACAACCGCCTAGCCTCCACAATGAAGAGCATTCTCTCGCAGTCATACAGCCACATTCTCCTGGTTGGTTACTTCAATATTTATACCATATAAACCCCAGCCTGTATCAACGAACACTTCAAAATGGAAGTACAGGAGATAATTATTGGACTCATCATCATCATCATACACGTTAACTAGAGGTGGGGAACACCTCAGCTACTGTGCTGAAATGCATAGAAAAAATGAGAAAAAATAATGCAACTGGTGCAAGCTGGCTGAGCTGACGGTAACGGAAGGGCATAATTCCGGTAAACTACCAGCCGGCTGCTGTGCACCTAAAAAATTATTGTGCAAAATTATATAAGGCTAAATAATGAGATCGTGGTTGGAGGGGGAGGCTAAGAGGGATGGAGTGGGACAAAGAAACTCACAGCACGAACGCCACTGAGGTCGGCTCCTAGCCATATCAGCAAGTGTGTCCAACCAAACGTGTTCATGGTCTTTCGGACCCCAACCAGGGAGCCGAGACGCTCCAACCGAGGCCAGCTCAGAAGTGAGGGCCTTCATTCCTCTGGACCAAGTCATCGCTTGGCCACCCCTCCTCTTCTTCCACCCACACCCCCGGCGCAGAAACAACACACGTCGCGGAAGTCGGTGGGCTGGCATGCGTAACACGTGGCCGAACCATGGGAGCCTGATGCATGAAATAACGGTGCTGAGCGGTTCATTTTCTTTTCCTGTGCCATAAACAAGGCGTCGAACACGCTCGTTGCTCACGCGGTGTTCCCACCAAATGTGAGCTAAATTACGAAGGCACCGGTGGTCGAACGTAACTAGCCTCTTCAGGTCCGCTGCTTTAAGCGGCCAGATTTCACAACCGTACAGTAGCGTCGGACGTACTGCTGCATTGTACACTCTACCCTTCAGGGTGAGAGTGATGTCGCGCCGGCGCCATAAGTGGCGAAGGTTAGCAAAAGCGCCCCGAGCTTTTGCGATACGATTCGTGATTTCATCTTCAATCCCACGGGCGCTGATACAACTTCCCATGTAGTTGAATTTTTGAACAACTTCTAGCTGATCCCAACCAACGGTCAGCCTAGGAGGCGGTCCAGACCAATCTTGGAGAAACGCTTTGCACTTCGAGGGTGCGAAGCAAGGCCCGAAGTGACGGACAGCTAGTGCTAATCTGTCCAGTGCCGCTTGGCACGTTTGTGAGCTGTCACAGATCAGGGCAATATCATCAGCATACTCTAAATCAAGAAGTCGTTCTCCTGGGAGTAGCTCCACCCCTTCTAAGTCGTGTCCTGTGAACGCGATTCCCATGACTTCGTCAACAGCGAAGTTGAAGAGGAAAGGTGACAGCGGGCATCCTTGTCCCACACCGCTGGAGATATTAAAGGGCGACGACAACTTGCCGTAAGCCCTCACTCTGCCCGAGCTACGCGCATATAATGCTCGGATAATATTCATATATTTCTCAGGTACACCTTTCCTGAGAAGACAGTCCCAAAGTGCATGTCTATCCACCGAATCGAATGCACCTTTGATATCGAGGAACACGACAACGGTGGGCCGCCAATATGTGTGACGGTGCTCCAACAACTGACGCAAGATGAAGATGTGGTCAATGCAGCTACGACCTCGACGAAATCTAGCTTGCTCTTCGCGAATTTGGCTTTCAGGCTTGCCAGTCAGTCTGTAAAGGATGACAGAGGCAAGCAATTTGGAGGCGATGGAGATCAGACTGATTCCTCTATGGCTGCCGCATTCCGATCAATTAGTGGACTACCACTCTACAATCACATCACATCTCCCACAAGATTCAGGACGGGAAACAAACCGGGTGTCCTTGATCTCGTATTTACCAACGAAGAGCTTATGATCGAAACGGTATCGATAGAGAGTTCTTTAGGTCGTAGCGACAATGCAACCCTCATGTTCAAGTAGATCTTTTATGCAGAGTATTCAACAGAAAACACCGGGGAGTTTCAGCTCATTACGGATTTCGGCGCTCTAATCAAACTTATAAATGCTACAAACCGGGCATTTCTAGCAAAACGAGCCCCCGATGTCGCCTGGTCTGAATCTGCTCACCAATTCAACACGTTAGTAACAAGTGCTTCTAGGAAAAGATCTTCGCAAGCAAAGACAGTAAACCCATTCATACGCAGCAGGACACGCAAGTGTATCGTTACGAGGAACTTACTCTGGCGAAGATACAAGGAGTCTTCGAGTGCCGAAACATAGGAAGCCTACACTATCCAAAGGAATCACTGCGTAACCCTGGTGCGCGAAGATAAAATACAGCACCAACAGAATCTAGCGGAGAAATTCCTTTCAAACCCCAAAGCTCCTGTACAGACACGTTAACAAGCTCCGCAAAGTGCAGCGAGGAATTCCTGCTTTACGCACATTGTGTGGACTTGCGTCAAACGCAGCCGAGGCGGCCAACGCCTTATATCAACAATTTGCCCCGAACTTCCAGAGCACGACATCGCCGCATACACTGTTCCTGATCGTTGTACAACCACCAGGACTTAGTCACATCACGGTTACGTCTGCGGATGTTGTGAAAAGTCTAATTGCCCTGCGTGAGCATACCTCTCCCGGTGTTGATAATATTCGTCCAAAAGCGTTGAAATTGGATGCAGTAAACCTGGCGGACCCACTCTGCAAGTTCTTCCAACGATGCCTCGATGAGATGCGGATGCCAACAATATGGAAGCAGGGCATCGTCACTCCCATCCATAAGGAGGGAAGTCGTACAGATCCGGCCAACTATCGCCCGATAACACTACTTTCGGTGCTCTCCAAAATCATGGAAGCGATTGTTGCCGAAGCGTTGATGAACTTCTTGAAAGAACGCAATATCATAGCACAAGAACAACATGGGTTTCGCAAGAACCGATCTTGCACTTCAAACTGGCTGCTTGCTAGATCCAGTTGGACTGAGACCGTTGACAGCGGCGTAGGTGTTGACGCAGTATATCTGGACTTCTCAAAGGCTTTCGACCGTCTGAACCACCGTATCCTCATTCACAAGCTGCAGTGTTGTGGAATTGGTGACCCAATCCTCGGTTGGATAGCTAACTTCTTGCTTCAACGACATCTGAACGTAAGAGTTCGCGGCGTCATCTCTGACCCAATCGACGTTAAGTGCGGAGTGCCCCAGGGCTCAGTACTTGGTCCACGACTATTCCTGATTTACATAAACGATCTCGCGACAGTACTCAACTCCAACTCCTTACTCTTCGCTGATGATCTCAAGATATGGCGAGCCATTAGAACAACCAGCGACAGTGCAGTACTTCAGCATGATCTTGACAGGGTCTACGAATGGTCGATTCAAAACCTGCTTAAGTTCAACGTTACAAAGTGCAAGGTGTTGAGCATACGCCATAAAGTCACTTACGAATACGGACGGGGGGATCAAATATTGCAGCGAACTTCAACGGAATGCTATCAAGGCGTGATAGCGCAGGAAGATCTGGGCTGTTCCCGTCAGGCCGAGAAAGCCTCAAAAAAAGCGAACCAACAACTTGGCCTTTTGCGAAGGGCGTTTTGGGGCTTCGATCCTTCCATCTTTTCTCAGATGCTCAACGCCTACATTCGGCCTCATTTTGAGTACGCCTTCCACGCCTGGCAGCCACGGCAAAAGCAAGACCTTACCGCTCTTGAACTGCCACAACGTAGGGCGACAAAGAACGTAAAGGGCCTGTTTCATCGCCCTTACCGATTGAGGCTGAAAACCCTCGGGGTTTACTGTGGATAATATCGACGCTTGCGTGGCGACTTGATAATGACTTATATGATCCTGAGGAATCCAAATCATTCTTTTCGTCACCTACTACAGATGATTCGCAATGCAACACTCGGAGGACACCATCTAAAGCTGGACACACAATACAGCCGGTTGGAATGCCGCTTGAATTTCTTTTCCCTTCGTGTGTGCCAACACTGGAACGCTCCTCCCACATACGTTGTTCCTTCCCCGACGCTAAAGGTATTCAAAAGATATCTGGATGATTCGCTTATCCACTTACATTACGCTATATAATCAGTGATGTCTACGTCAACCAAACGCGAACAAACGGTGCTCATTCCCAGCTTTTGTGCTTCACTACTTACACACTGCTGTTGTGGAATATAGTTTCGGATATATAACAACTGCATTCATCAATTACCTCAGTCCAAAAAAGCGGCGCACCAGTAAGCGTTCTCGTTTCCTTTTTTACTTAAGACATACCTTCCCCATATTACTCTACAGTAAAAATTCAGTACACATCCTACAATGTTTATATGAATATGGGGCACCTGAATCGCTAGACGCTTAAACTGACGATTTACACTTATGTCTAATTTCACTTCAATCATCCTATGGGACTTGTAAAGCAATCGCTTTTTTACCTGTAATATATCATGGTTCCGTGTTCATGCGCACACGCAACCACCGTAGGAATAATGGTTGCAAGGACCACAAACTGCTCGCCTCTAATAATGCAGTTTGCTCATAGTAGAAAACTCGTTCTGTAGGGTATAGTATGGAGGTAACTCAGGTTGGATCTTGATACGACTGGGCCGTGACGTGGATATGTACTCCCGTAGCTTCTGTAGGACAGGGTCTTTCTCTGTGTGCTTTCGTATCATGTCAAATGTTATTGTAGCTGTTCCATCTGAGAGCTGCGATATCATTTTTCATCCTCTAAGTCCTCCTTTTCCACTTCGTCGGACAGTGGGAGTCTCGACAAGGCATCTGCAAGTTGGTTAAAGCACCCTGGCATGTATTTTATTTCATAATCATAGTTCACTAAACGTGAGTACCAGCGAATCAAGCGTACTGGCTTTTGGTCGTTGTTACCGCGACTTAGTAGCGTTGTAAGAGCAGAATGATGGGTACGCAAAGTGAATCCACGTCAGAATAAGTAAAAGTGTCATTTCTCACGTGGCCAGACGCATGCGAGGGCCTCGTACTCGCCGGTGGAATAGTTCCTTTCAGTATCAGACAAGGTACGCGATGTGTACACAATCACTTTCTCCTCGCCATCACGCAGTTGGGACTAAACTGCACTCAAGCCAACGTGTGAATCATCCGTTGAAACAAACGTTGGACAGTGCTCATTGAAGATCGCTACTGTGGGAGTGGATTCAATCATCGCTTGTATGGTCATGCAAGCACTGTCTTGTTCAGTGGCCCAACGAAACTCCTGGTTTTGGCGCGCAACCTTCGTAACGGCTCAGCAACAGTAATAAAATTCGGTAAATGTCGGTTATGAGAACACAAACCCAAGAAATGTTTCATTTGTGTGACGTTGCATGGTTTTGGACGATCGAGAATGGCTCTGGTGTTCTGCAAATTATGCTTAATACCCTAGGTAGAAATAACACGTCCAATAAACTTGACCTCCGTTACAGCTAATTGGCATTTGTTGGTATTCAGGCAGAGATTCAGTTCATGCAGTCTATGCAACACATTATGAAGGTTGTCTTGATGTTCGGTGGGGTTACTACCAAAGACACAAATATCATCCATATACACAATACATTCTTTGAGATCTGATAAAATTAAATAGATTTTTGCCAAGCTACTGAGGCACTACTAAGGCCCATTGGTAGCACTTTGTATTGATACAAACAGTCTTGCGTGAGGAAAGCAGTCAAATGTCGGCCATCTGGTGTCAGTGGCATGTGGTAGTATGCACTGCGAATAGCCAGCTTTGAGTAATGTTTGGCATTTGATAGCTTAACCATCAATTCGTCGATAGAAGGCAGAGGGAACTCGTCCACAATTACATGTCGATTAAGCGCTCGAAAGTCGGTGCATACACAAATAGAGCCAACTTTCTTTTGAACAGCAACTAGCAGGGGAACCCATTCAGAACACTGTATGGGTTCTATCAAGTCTACCGTGACCATATTTTTCAAAGCTTGCGACAGCACTTCTCGCTTGGCCAGAGGTACGGGCCTAGCTTGAGAAATGCTGAACGGTTTGTACTCCGCGCTCAAGCGAATGCGGTGCATTGCCTTAGGGACTCAACCAATATCCGGAAGGAGATTCGGGTAGTTGAAACGTAACGAATGAATGTTGACACTGGCAATGGTCATCCGGCTGAGGCATGGTGATACGTTCAATAAGACCATGGCATTACGTCCCAATGGAGGCTTACTCTCAGTTTTAGGGACGTAAACTTCAACTTTACGCTTTCAGATGTTTATAAGAAACATTGAAACGTTAACAAAACCGAGTATGTTAACATCATCAATGGAGTAGCTGCTGAATGTGTAAGCGGAAGGATGTACAGTTAGCTGACCAAAATGCTGTTTGTAAAGCAATATGGCACAACTGTGATTGGTGACGCGCAATCTAGTTCCATGTCCAGACAAATGGTTTTGTTGAAAACTTCAAAAAACCTACGACGAATATCTGGCGAAAGCAGTTTGGGTTCCTGAGTTGGAGACGAAAGTGGATGTTCGCATTCATCAACAATATATATAGATTGTTCAGTGGTGATCGGAGAAGCTCTGGAATCATTTGCAGAATCAACTAAAGAAATGACGCGCGAACGACAAACCCGAGTAAGATGACCGGTCTTACCGCAATTCCGGCGGATTTCACGCTTTGCAGGATATGACTTATCATTTGCACGATGTTCAGCATTTCCACAACGGTAACACTTATTTCTAACTGAGGATCGCGTCAGAGAGTGTGTAGAATCCAAACGGTCAATTTCAGTAGCTCCTGTGTTAAAGAGGAAAATTTTGTTTTGTTCCGTGATTGCGACCTTCGCGCGAGCCACGTCACAGGCGCTGTCCCATGTGAGCCTTCCTGCGTTCTCCATTAAGAGACATTCTCTGACCCGCGAATCCGTGAGACCATAAATCAATTGTTGTTTTAGCATGGTTTCTTCCACGTTTTTCTTGGGAATACTATTGTAGTCACAATTTCAAACCGAACAAACAAGACGGGAAATGAATGCATCCACTGATTCAGCAGATGCTTGTTTCAGCTGCGAAAAATTGTACCGAGAAGTGTAGGTGTTCACTCGAACACACCAATGGTTATCGAGGGCCGATAAGGCCTCTGTCAACGTGGGTTTCTCCCGCAAGTTTAGAGCATCAAACATACGTCGACCCTCTGAGCCGAGGTGCGAGCTCAAAAGCTTTAAAGTATCCTCCGTCTTCAGCATCACGGATAGATTGAGAACTGGTAACACAGAAATATAATCTGCAAAACTAATTTTCCAATCTTCCCAGTCTTTTGCCTTTGGGGTAACCGCAGACTCAGTCCAGAACGGTGAAGGGGCAGTAGCATGCAAAGACATCGGTAACACGGGCCCCCAATTCGTTGTATTCCGAAAAAGCACCAGACCAACGTAGCACCGGAACGTATGTATGGAGGAAACTGTCGCACACACACGCACACACACACGCAGTACCATTAAATCGATAGAGGTTCGCATTGCAACCAATAAAATGAAAGATCACATGGTAGGCCAACGAGTGTTAAATGGAGGTGAGTAGGTTAAGCGAATCGAGGGCAAAACCAAAGCGAAGTATTTGGACACGACATCGAGTAACTCCGAATCTCAATGCACCAGATGGGAAGTCAACCGCTGAAGCCCTCATGAATCGAAAACTGAGAACCATCCTAAATCTGATGGCTCCAAAACGCCCATCGATACGTCGTACAAATTCGGATATGGAAACCCAGTAAAACAGAAGGTACGGAGCACGGCGCAGGAATTCCGGAGTTAGAAACGCAGCGTTCGCTACTCTCTCTCATCGAGGGCATTGAATAAGCTATATACCAAGTCAAGTCGTGGGACAACGTGGCAAAGTAATGTACGAGGTTCGCGTTGGTAGGCAAGTATGGCTTCGCCATGCCAACCAACTGCGACCGCGGTTTGCAAGGATCCTAGTGACAAGCGACCCCAAAGGATTTGATTTCAATGAATTGTTATACACTTTGCACCTATGCATCTCGACCGGACAGGATACGCAACTCGTGGAACGAACTGAAAGTGAACACCGACTTAGGCCAAAACGGGTAAGAAGATGCGTGCGAAATTTGCAGGTCGGTCCCCGAAGGAAGACCTATATAACTACCTGCCAAAATATATCAACAAGGGGGTGGTGTTACAAAAATCCAGCTGACGGTCAGCATACCAGCCGAGAACCATAGCGCAACGTTAGATCAAGATACAAGTAGAGATCGAACGCAAGCAGAGATGAAAACGCGAATCAATGTGTGGTCAGCGGCAAGTTGAACTCTGAACTTGAACCGTGTGAGTTGTGTTAATTAGCATTAATTGGAATCTTCGATATCGATGTGTTAGTAGTTGCGTTTAACCCATTTATTGCGTTTTGCTCTGATACAATACGAATCCCTCAGTCCGGCAGATCTTGGCGTTCTCATTTTATTGCGGACGAACCGGTTGGAGGCGGCACAACAGTCTCTGGCAGGATCTTCGTACAGTCAGTGGAAACCACAATAACGATCCGCTCAAGAAGGAAGACTCAAGGAATTTTCTTATCGTTCCAGTCCCATCGGAATCTGACATTATGCTTCAATCGTCGTATCCAAAGTGTTTCGAGTTGAAGTTCATTGCAACTTTCTCGATAACGCATTGCACAGTGCGTACCAACCATTTGTTTAGTAAATGACCTCTGCAGGTGCTCGACAGCAATTCTGTCACTCTTTCTCATACTACCGTATAATATGCTACGGTATTCAAGGATGGGGCGAGTGAGTAGCTTGAAAAGCTCAACTCTAGCACGAGTTGTGTGGCTTTTGTTTGAAATATTGACCATAGACTGTCTGGCACTTGCTACCTGATATTGGGTCTGTTCGCAGTAATTGAAGATAGACGAATACCTAATTCCAATATCTCACGTGGACAGCTGTGTAGGGGCGCGTTCATTGTTTAGGGTGATAAATTCTTTGGGGATGCAGCAACCGTAAGCCATGATACTTGATTTCTTAGCCGAGAGGCTCATCATCTATGTGCAGCATCTTCACTCAGGTGAATCTAAGTCATTTTGAATAAGTAGGTGAGTTTCGTCATGCCGAAGCTTATAGACGATTGGATATCATCAGCAAATAAAATTGGCTTACCATGTTTTACAGACGTGTTAAAGTCATTGATGAAGAGCAAAAAGAGTGAGGGACTGAGCACCCTCCCTTCAATGACCCCACCGGTGACTGAGCCTGGAAGAAGAGCGACGGTCAACAAAAGTGACTACCTGATGACGAGCACACAGTTATGACGGTAGCCAACCAAGCAATGGGTCCCGGATCCAAAATTCTCCAACTTTTGTAACAGTTGCTTGTGAAGCACTCAGCGAATGCTTGGTATTTGTCAAGAAATATGATCACTACTTGCTAAATAAATAATTAGATAAACGGTATATTTATCGGCATGTGAGACACAGGCAAATTACCAGCCTGCTCAATTGGTACAACATTGCTGGATGGTGGAGGGATTTTCAGTATTTGTGATATTCTCATTAAATTGTTTGCGGTGCCCAAACATTTAATAGTAGTAAAATAAGGAGAAGTTGAGAGTAGGAATAATAGCATATATAGCCGTCAGTTCAAGTAAACCAATACAATCCATCAAGGAACCGTGTCCCGGAGAGCTGCTCCTAAACTTCAATTACACATCTCATCTGGTCATGGGCTGTCGTGACATAGTGCAATTAATCAATATATTTTAAACCCCTTTTTTCTTGTTGGCTCTTGTCATATACAATTCTGTCATCATCATTGTGATACATTATACATAAATGCGTATACATTTGTGTGGTGGCCTGAGTAATATTTTAACGAAAATGACAAGGGGAGGGAGGCAGGGCGTGTATTGCCTCAAGAACGTGCCAATGACAGCTCACAAACCCGTACAGATTTGGACCGTGTTTCTTTGCCACGACGCAAGGCGGATGGGAACTTGTGTGACGGGCCATTCCAGATGCCTATGAGGTTGGGCTTCGAGACAACCCTTGCATCTTTCCATTCCGTATCTCCGCTTCGTTACATCCGATTCTGGCCGGCCATGAGTCGTTCGAAAGCTCGCGATTTGCTCTCTCGTGGCTACATTATTTGAGCTGCGTTCACTCCTATGGGTTTCGCTAGCGGCGTATTTGTCTGATTCACTGAGTTCTCGACAAATACCTCCTCCATTGTTCTGGGCACAGACTGGTTACCAGATGGCGCCCGTGATCCGCTATCGGCTCGATCCGCAGCGCTCGCAGAGCCTTGTCTCGTCTCATCCATTGCGTCCGTTAGTAATATTTTGCAATCTCGTTTGGGTTGTCTTTCCGATTCACGAATAGTCATTGGCTTCCTTTGCTCTACGATATGTTAAGCTCTCGCCATCATACATCATACATAGATAAAAGATGGCTGTACAATGGGGAGAGCTTAATATATATCACAGGCCCCCACATAACTGTATACATATAACGCCACAATAGCACATGGCCAGATGAGATGTGGAAGAGAAGTGTGGAAGCAGGTCTCCGGGAGACGGTTTCATGATGGGTCGTATTACTCCAATTAAACTGACAGTTTATATCCACTTTTATTCTTACTCTCAACTTCTACTACTCCTACTCCTTTACTACTTTTAATTGATTTAGCACTGAAACATTCCTCTGTGAACACAATAGATCACTGAATATCCCTCTCCACTACCCGACTTTGTTGTACCACATGATCATGCTCGTAGTCTGCCTGTGTCTCGCATGTCGAGAAATATATCATTTATTTATTTATTTATTTATCCATCATTTAGCTAATGCGAGTCGTGCACTTTTACTATTCGCCAGTGAGTTTATGACAACTTGCTTTTCGTGAATGTTCTGCATTTTTGGAAGCATTTATCCATCACCTAGGGAGATGGGCTTAGTCCTGGCCAACATTGGTAGGAGAAATGAACAAAAATAAAAGAGATGAAGAAAAGTAATGGAGATGATGGGCTTTTGTCAGATGTTGTCCGATACAGATTGGAAATTTAAACCATTTAGAAATGAACATGTCTTTAAAAATATTTTCTGAGGAAATATTTAAATGGCTTAAACATTTGTAGGACATCAAATTTAGAACATAATTTGTCAGATCACTTTTTATGGCAATGAAAATGCCGTAGGTGCACAAAATATTTTCTCCAGGGAGGGAGAGAAAACTGTATGCAGCGTAGACCAAGTTCACTGTTGTCCCAACAGTTTAGCTGCATTCGGTAAGAGGAGAAGTTTATTTTGTATGAGGTAAGCATTCAGAGTGATCGTAAACATGGATGATCATGATATGTTTTCAGATAGGACCCTCAAATGAATCCAGTCAAAAGCGTAGATAATTTCCATATTGTTATCGCGGAGCACAAAGAACTGCAGCGCGTACCTTAGGGGTAGGCTCCAAGACAAAGTAGAAAATGACTAGTATTGCAGAATGAATATGAAGCAGTTTCCCTAGGGAGGAGCTCTAGGACATATTTCCGTTTCGATAAGCGTAAACTTCATGTGAATTAGGATATATTGTCTTCAAAAAACAGCTTCAACTACTGATAGACATGGGGAGGTTAGTAAGGTCTGGCAACAGCAGAAAGAAAATGTACCCAGGTATTGAGGTTTTATGCATCTTGCACCAATTTCCTACGGGGATTCATTTGTCATAGTGGGTCGAGGTAAACCAACTGCTGTTTCTACATTTAGAAGTGGATGTATAGCGTGTCGGAACTTTATCACTGACTGGATTTCACGTATCTGAGATGGAAGTGTGTTCCATACTACGGAGTATCGGTTAAGGAAAAGGTTGCTGGACAGTTTTGTTCGTCATCTTTTCACTTTTACTTTGTTCAGTTCAGTTCAGTTCAGATGGGACTGGAACGATAGGAGAATCCCGTGAGTGTTCCAGCTTGAGTGGATGGTTGAGACAGGAATTGATGAAGTGCTCAGTTATCGATGGGTCTAAAACGAAACACCCGTATCGCACCCTGGCCAACCAATTAATGCCCAAGTTTCCTGCCCTAGCAGTCCCTGCTGTGGCAGTCACGTGAAGTAATCAAAGGATAGGAAGAGAAATCGAAGGTACAGAATAAGGAAGTGCACTTGAAATAAGAAAATAATACCAATGCGTGAAGAAAACTAGGGTAAAGAAAATCGAAGTACGAAGATGCAAGTTACTCAGGAAAGTAGAAAGATTTCGTGTTGCCACCCAAGAGCGTCAAGTTTCCGCTCAAACCCCTTAACCGTAGATTCCCTGATAACACGTTCCGGAAGCATGTTCTACCGCTCGATGACTCTGCGTGACAGTCGCATTTCCGCCCTAATCCGATCGGACCGCGGTTTGTCCAGCTTCAAGGAGTGACCGCGTAGAACAGACAATCTAGCGGGACTAAATAGCCAAGCTAAATCTGGACCAACCTTCTCAGTTAAGATACGGTAGGTTAGGATTAGGTCTCCTCTAGGCCTTCGGTAGTGCATTGAAAGCATTCCCAAACTAAGTAGACGCTCGGTGTACGTCCGTGCCGTAATCCCTCGACTAACCTAGTACGCACCCGTAAAACCCTCTCTAGCTCCATTTTGTCCCGGATGAGGCAGGACGGACAAGCCTGGACGCAGTATTCCATATGAGGCCGAACGAAAGTCGAGAACAGTCTCGTAAAGATGCCGCCCGTCAAGACTCCGAAAGAACGTCGGATTAACCACAACATGCGGAAACCTCTGCTTGCGGCCTTCTTCCAGTTATCGCCGGAGTGTAAAGCCGAAGAGTGTACGACTCTTAGGTCAATCTGGCTAGATACACGGAGGAGTTCGACCCCACCGACCACGTACGTCGTAGGAGGACAACCTCCTCCAATTCGAGGAACGGAGCACTTTGTCTGATTTATGGGCAATAACCATAAAGTAGACCAGTCCCAAGGCTTATCCAATGCTCGCTGAACAGCTTCGGAACCCCCAGGAACATCGACAATGTTCCACAGCTTCAGGTCATCAGTAAATAGCAGCGATGGTACCTCAAGCTCCGCGGGCAGGTTATTCAGATAGATAGAGAACAGCAGCGGTCCAAGGACCAAACCCTACGGCACGCCACTGAGGACAGACTGCTTAAACGATAGGCCCCGGCCTACCCGTACACACTGTTCTCTACCCCCACCCCCAAGAAGGCAGTCACTCAATGAAGGGCGCGGCCAGATACCCCGTAGGCGGTCAGCTTTTGCGCGAGCCTCAAATGGAGTACCTTGTCAAATGCCTTCGGAAAGTCGACGAAAAGCACGTCCAGTGCGTGGCCGTTATCCACTGCATCCGCCCAAGTTTCGCGAGTCACCAGTAGATTCGTCAGACACGAAAATCCCTTCCGACATCCGTGTTGTACATTGCTATGTAGATTAAATCTACTCAAATGACTTTCCAATGATTCACTCACCAGTTTCTCGAGGAGTTTGACTACTACACTCGTGAGGCTAACTGACCTGTACTTTGCAGGCAGACTCCTGTCCCCATGTTTGAAGATGGGACAGATGACAGCTTCCTTCTATTCGGAGATTAATGCACTGCTGTGAAGCGATTTCTGAAACACAATAGCGAGCGATCCACTTAGTTCCGCAGTCAACTCATGCAAGAGTTTCGGGTGAATTAAATCAGGCTCAGCGGCCTGACAATTCTGCTCAGTGTACTGTTGGGTGTGAGAAGTTAATTTTTGGATAAGTATATCAAAGAGGATGAAAAGGATAGTTTTCATTCTTCGCAGCCACAGTGAATGAAGTTTTAAAGCAATGCAACGATCCATATAACAAATAGTGGTGGAATAGCCTAGTAGACGCTTAGTAAATGGTCGTTTTACTTATCCCAATGCCAAACGATCGCACATCCTGGAATTACGGTAGATGATAGAGCCATAATCAAGTAATGGCCGTGTTTCTATTTTATACATAGTGTTAATTGATGCTTACAAGTTAAACGTTTCGAACAGAAGCCCAATGCTCCGACGGGCTTGAGCTGAACTAGGTCCAGCGTGTTCGGCTAAGTTAAGGATATTTGAGTAGTATATCCCTAAGTCACGGATAGTGTGGTAGTGAGACAATGGTTTACCATCAATCATAAGCTAGTCTGGTACGATGTCACATCTGAAGGATACTACTTGGCGGTTATCAGTAGAGAATGTCATCGTCCATTTGGAGCTCCGTTAGTCGAGCGTACTAAGTCACGCTGGATTTTGCTTAGCATTACACTGACCTCAGTAGGATTAAAAGTTCAAACAATTTTTATCTCATGGCCAAATAGGAAAGGTTTGCCGGAGTTGATGTCAAAAGATATCGGTTACATATAGTAGAGATTAAAGCGGTCCCAGAACACTACATTGTATCACTTCAAGGGTGACAGGCTTTGTCGTGCATGTATCGTGTTGAATCTGAACAACCTGGGCTCTATATGTAATTTAAGAATCAAACCATGCAAGTAGAGGGTTGTCTATGCCGTGTGTAGTTAGTCTGGTTAAGAGGTAGTTATGCGGGACACGATCAACTGCCTTGTGCATATCAAGGTAGACGACATTGCTGATAAACCACCATCCAACGCACTAGTCAGGAGATTGAGAAAGTCGATCTGGCACGAGATGCAACATCGCGCACTTAGGAAACCGTGTTGTGAGGTGTCGATAAGATTTCGCGTCATCATAAAGTCAACAGTTTTGGACTTCATGAGACGCTCCATAATTTCAGAGAGTATAGAAGTATGATTTATTGGGCGGTAGTTGCTCAAATTTCATGCGTAGAACCTGAATTCTAGCGAGGAATGACTACAGCCTTCCCCCATTGTGATGGCACAGTACCGGCCTTCACACATAGAGAAAAAATATTCAGAAGTACTACAGGGATGTTGGATCCATCGTTTTTATCAGTGTTGGAGGTAAATTGTCAGGCCCATCATACCATGAAAGTTTAGTAGAAAAAATAAGTCGATTTATATCACGGAGTTCAAAGTTAACTGTGGGAAGTTTGTCATCAGTAAGCAGAAGAAGGATTTGCGAGCTAACCTCAGCAGCGGTGTTAAATGTAGAACAAAAGCAATTATTAAAACTACCGCTTAGTATACTTGGATTGCTATTTATTTGGTTTTATATCCGTCAACGATATTGATTAGTTAGTTCAGCCACCCCGCGTTCTTATTGGTATTCCCCGCTTTGACCAATCAATAGTTCCTCACTCATGCTTTAACTTGTGTGTCATGTGAGCCATGTCGTACTGCTTCGCTCCATACACTTTGTTTCGTACTGTGACTTGTCCTTGCCTAATTGCGGTCTGAAGGCGAGCTTTGCTTGCATTTGTTACTACGTATTACTGACGATGGTATCCGGATAAACCCTATCATTAATCCCCCTGCTAATTTTTGGTCTTTTCCGCTGAGGACAGATTGACTTTATCAAACTGGATGAGGTGGAAGAAAGCATTTCTTAACCACCTGCAACTACTGTCTGTTTTGAATCCTATGATTTCACTTTCGGAGTCCCACAAAATAGGACTATTCAGACAAGTGTTGGGAGATGAAGACCTGCGATATCATGATGCAATACACATAGGAAATTGTGACACTATTATATCGGTCTTGGATAAATATACCACACTGTGGGGATCGAAACAGAATCTTGTTACTGCGAGATACTGCTTTTCATAGCTTGTACAGAAACCGAACGAGAGCGTCTACGATTTCATTGCACACATCCATCAGTTTATTCCCGAGTGTAAATACAATGCAATTCTGCCCGACAAATTTGCAGAAGAAATGAAAATACAGGGCTTAATTGCGGAGATTCCGTACGAAAGTGCCCGGGAAAAGGTGTTATCTCCGAACGAGCCAGCTACCACGTGAGATAACGCGTGTCTGATCGTTCGGGGCAGAAAGAACTTCTCGCACCAGTTACGTGAATTCACTGCCTATCCAGTCGTCGAAGCTGTTCACGCAGTTGCTAAACCATGGACTCCAGGTGTAGCTCTGAAACAGTTTGTATGCTATGATTGCGGGATGCAAGATGCTCGTGTTTCCGAGTGTCGCCACAAAGAAAGCATCTGCTGAGAATGTGGTAAAATTGGCCCTCTAGCCCGCGTGTGCGGTTCGGAAATTGCCCCACTGATTAATCTCACTCAATCGAGGCTCCACCATAAGCAGCGCTTGTGGAGAAAAACGATCTACCCAGACAACGATCTATCTTCCCTCTAATTGAATACCGTATCGCTCAAGAAGTGCCCTCCATATACGATTCATTTGATGATTGAGAATGTACCGATCGATTTGGAACTGGATACAGGGGCTGCAGTTACCATTATTGTCATTCAATTAAGAGTCTGCCGCTCTTACAACCATGTGACTCCAAATTGCAAACCTACACGGGAGATCCGATTAGGGTCTTGGAAAAGTGCATGGTTAAATGCAGGCCGGCGAGAGAGAATTAACTCCCTTTGATCGTGATACCTGGGAAAAGATCAAATCACTTGGGCAGAAATTGGATCTGATACGTCCAAGAAACAATACAGATTAATGACGTCGTGATCAATGACAGCAGTCTAAACGATCTGTTGAACTAAATTTCTTCGTTATTCGAAAGTAAGCTGGGAAGGCTGAAAGATTCCAAAGCCCATCAATCTACAAGAGAACACCAATGCCGTTTTAAAAATCACGAATAGCAGTCGATATCGGCTTTTGCGGGTGGATCTCATAATGACTTACCAGATTCTGAAGAACCCAAACCACATTTCCCGTCTGCTGCTGAAATTGAACTACAACACTAACCTAGGAGAACATCATCTGAAACTGAAAATACAATATAGCCGGCTTGAATACCGTAGCAATTTCTTTTCTCCACGTGTGCCAGCCTTGGAACGCCCTCCCTACTTATGTCGTCTCTGCTCCCAATCTGGCGATATTTAACAAACGAGTTGACGATGCGTTTTCTCACTTGCATTTCATTTTATGTACTGTTAGCTAGGGGCTACAAAACGCAATCAAATGGTGTCTTACCAAACTTCAAATCAATGGATTTATGGATTTATACTTTTCATACGAGAACATCCGCGCTATTCTACCCACCAAAACGCTTCTCCATTTATCATGTAATTCACTTTTCGCAATAATTACCATCCCACGCGACTTGTTAAATATTGCTATTTTACTCGCAATACACCATTGTTCCGTTGTACACTATGCGTCCAGATGTTGAAGTAGAAATATCGCGACTACAATCCGAAGGCGTAATCATGCACGTACAAAACTCGGATTGGGGTACCTCCATTGTTCCTGTACTCAAACCGGACGGTACCGTTCGTATCTGTGGAGACTAGAAGTTAAGTAGCAATCAAGCTACCAAGTTGGAAAGGTATCCTTTTGCCATGCATCGAAGATTTGTACGCTACGTTATCCGGTGGCTAAAAATTTTCTAAGCTTGTTCTTAGTCACGCATATTCTCAAGTTGAACTTGTTGAGGACTCACGCGAATTGATCATCATAACTGTAGATCTTGGACTATTCCAGTATACCCGTCTTCATTTCGGAATAAGCTCCGCCTCCAGCATCTTCCAGCAGATTGTGCATGACATCGTGAAGCATATACCCTTTACTTGTGCTTATTTGGATGAGATCCTGGTTTCTGACCGAAGGGATGATGAAACTTTAAAGACACTTTGGATGGTGTTGGAAAGATTGGAATCGAATTTATTGAAACTGAAGTAATCTAAATGTGATTTTGTCTGAATCTGTCTGTTATCTTGGCTACAAATTTGATAACAGTCCCGCATGTTTTGCACGATAAAGTATCCCCAAGTATACAGGCACCGCAGCCTAAGAATTTTGATGCGCTCCGATCATCCTTAGAAATGCTATCATACCATCGTCGTGCTTTTACCCGGGGGCATTAACTTTTTTAGCTCCGTTGAACACACTGATTCATAAAAACACCCCGTGGGTGTGGAATGATGAGCATCAGCCCGCTTTCATTCGTGCTAAAAACTGTCTAGCATCAGGGCCAGTTTTAGTTCACTACGATAGAAAAGAGCCTCTGATTATTCAGTGTGATGCTTCTCCATAAGGAGTTGGAACAGTTTTGTGTAATAAAATGCCGAATGGTGCAATTCATCTGATTGCGTTCGCTTCACGTGCCTTACAATCGGCTAAACAAGTACATACCATTTGATCGAGAGGCCCTATCAGTTACGGTTGGTGTCGAGAAATTTCACCCGTATATTTACGGCAGTCATTGTGAGATCCAAACTGAGCACAAACCGTTGTTATCCTTATTGCGTGAATTCAAGGAAATCCATCAAATATTTTCACGTGGAATGCAACAGTGTGCCCTAATCCTTAGTGCGTATGAATACAAAATCTATTACATCCTAAGCTTTAACAATTGTACGGCGGATGCCCTGAGTCGGTTACGGCACGCGACCACGGCAGGGCCAATAGATGAACCGGTGGAGTTAGTTCCTTTGGTGCAGTACCACGACACTACCCCTTTGACAAGTGACGTCATTAGTCAATGGACCGATCGGGATCCCAAACTAGCCTCCGTGATACATTTCACGAAACCGGGGTGGCCTAGTAGAATTCCGGCTGAGTTGAAACCTTTTGGGCTTCGGAAAATGAGCTGAATATACACCATGGTTGCTTATTTTGGGGCTCACGTTTGGTTCCACCGTCGAAAGCGCGCTGCTTCATTCTAAATGAACTTCACGATGGACATCCAGATGTTGCCCGAATGAACGCACTTGCGCGCGCCTATTGCTGGTGGCCCAGCTTAGATGCCGAAATTGAAAATTACAGGAGAATGTGTGATCTCTGCCAACAATATCAGTCGTATAAACCTCCAGATCCAATACACCCTTGGCGTTGGCCTGAAAGGCCATGGCAGCGTATCCATGCAGACTATTTTGGTCCTTTGAACGGAAAACTTTCCCTGTTGATAGTTGATGTCTATTCTGGATGGATCAACATTTATTCAGTGTCTCATCACACGATTAAACAATCATTTCAAAGATGCGATCATCGTTTTTGGTTTTCGAAATACCTGAAACTGTTTGTACAGGTAAGGGGTCCTGTTTTACCAGTAAGGAGTTTAACAGCTTTATGCACAGCAATGGCATTCAACATGTGGGTAAAGCCAAATGTAATGCTGCATCAAATGGATTAGCCGAAAGGGCGGTGCAGACGGTAAAAGGAGACCTGTTAAAGCAGTTATCGGGAACCGTACAATCATGATTAGATCGATTACCTTTGGCCTACAGAATAACTCCGACAGAAGCCACGGGTAAATCCCCCGCAGAAGTGATGTTCGGTAGAACACTTTGTACTAGATTACACCTATTATTTCCTAATCGTCGATCGCAAACAGAAGCGAAACCAAACAAGACAGTGACGTTAAACAGGGATCACGATGTCGTATTCCAACCGGGAGTTCCTGCGTATACACGACTTCCCCAGGAACAGTCATGGCAGCCGGCAACCGTGGTCACAAGTGGTGGTACCCAGGCTGACCTAGAGGTAAATGGTCGCGTCTCGAGGCGGCATTCAGAGCACATACGTCCGCGTTGTGAAAAAACACGAGAAAATGAGGATAATATATCTGACGCAGTCCAGCCGACGGTGGAATAAACGATTCAGGATACGGCTCAAACAACCAATTACCAACCACTTCGCAGATCTCTACGTGTACCTAAACCTGTTGAACGTTGCGTTACTGGTCTATGACTTTCTCCAGGAGAGGAGATGACGTTACACCCGTCGTTGTGATTGATTAGGTAGTTCAGCCACACTGCGTTCTTATTGGTTTGCTTTGCATTGACCAATCAATAGTTCTTATGCTTTAACTCGTGTGTCATGTGAGCCATGTCACAATACTTCGCCCGATGCACTTTGTTTCGTACTATGTCTTGTTCTTGCCTAACTGCGGTCTGGGGGCGAGTGCGTGTATTCGTTACTACGTATTATTTGGTTACCATGAATCAAGTTGGTTGGTGTTTCCGTACTCTGGTTTCTACTTTTCATTAGCTTGGAGAGTTCAAGGTTTTTATTATGGCTATTGAGCGCGTGTCTTGCAGCATTCATTCCCCTGATAAGCCGAAGCCTTACAAGTTGGGCGATGACTGTTTGCTGTTGCGATACTCGGAAGAAGTAACGTATTTCCAAATAGCAATTTCGTAGCCGATACTTCATTGGTATTAGAGCGTCTAGACAGATCTCTATATTCTTGTGGAACTCATCGGCAGCCACTTGCGGATCATTCGTTATGAAGAAATCTTCCCATTGCAAAAATCGCAAAAGAGCGGAAAACGATTCCAGGTGTATGGAATTGTATTGTCTATAATGGACTGCAGGTTTAGTCCGGGTGGAATCAGAAAATTGCTTCTCATATGACGGCTGGGCCATCTTGTGATCGCTACCATGGAAAATGTTTAGAACAACAGCGGAGACATTGGATAGGCCTAGTGTAAGGAATAAATCTAGGATATGTTTTCCTTTGGTGCGTGAATGGATACGTTGTGCCCATCCACTGATATGTATAGAAGACAACAGCGTCGAATATTTAGTGGGTGCGGTGCACGATCTTCAGTTAATATCAGGCATAGTGAAATCTCTTCCTACTACTTTAGAGTTAACAGGTAGTTCTGCTAAGTAGCAAAGCATGTGTTCCAGGACTTGTAACCCATCTGTACTGGGATTCGGAGGGAGTAAATGCAACCCAAAATCATCGAGGTTCTACCTAGAGCAACATGCACAATTATGCTGCCAATCTTACTACCTTGGAGACAAGCGCATAGCAGCGATGCTTGAAAGTTATCAGCGACCTATATGATGTAACCACTTCCAGGTGCCAAGGTTCGACAAGCAAGAAAATGGTGATAATGGTCAAGTTGGAAGCAGGACTGTAGCGTTTCGATTGCCAGCCGTGTCTCTGTCACTTAGATAAACTCAGGTTTAAAGAGAGACACAAAGGAACGAAGAGTGCACATCTTATTTCGAAGTGAGCGAGCATTGAAAAGAAGCGATTTGGTAGATGGTGTATGGATAGGTAGACAAGCTAACTGGTTGCATAAGTTGGGGTAGATGTCTGGCGATATGTCATCATAAGTTTAGGACGAAGGGCTGGGGTAATCTTGAGCAGGTAAGAAATTTTTCAATATTGTACGACTAATTGCTGAATTTACGTTTGGATCATTCGGAAAAAGTGCAGAAATAGGCTGAAGGCTTGATGGGGAGGGATCACACTGGGTTTCCTCCCCAGGTCTCCAAAGAAAGACAGTTCATTTATTTTATCAGGGATATAAGTAGGATTTATTTGGCGGGAAGAGCCATTGGGCATATATGGTTTACCCAGAATGAAGACTTCAGACGTTTACGGATGGAAGGAAAAATAGGGTTGGGCAAGTAACCTACTGAAATAAACCTTTGATAAGTGTGGGGCTTTCCGAAAGGCCTTTACCCCGCTAACAAGTGTTTCCAAAGTGGGCTGGTCCACAGAACTTAGTCTAAATGGCGCTGGGTAAGCTATATCCTTCTGGGTACCTTAATAACGTTTAGCATTTGAGATTTTACATTAGCTATTTTACCGAAAATTATGGCGCTATCATGGAGATCAGTTGAGTCAGGTATATTGAAAGCACAGACACCGCAATGGTTTCTTAAGCCATATGGGATACTTGGTAATTTTATGCGGCGATAGTTTTTGAGCCGTCCAAACCACTGCAACTGGAGGAGTGATTGTAGGTTTGCGTGAAATAGTGTGGTCCTGAGTACCAGCCGACTCGGGTTTTTGAGGGGTAAGATCAGTAGAATCCACGTTCTGAGGGGATGGATTGCTGGATACCTGATTTAGGCCCCCAGCTAGTGAAACGGTTACTATCAGCGTATCTATTATAGCTGGTCTTTCGTCATCAAGCAAATCAATCAGGTCGCACAGCACTGTACTGCTTGTGTCCAAATCGACAACCTGAGTGTAAATGCTCTGTAGCTGTCTTACGAAACTCTCCCCTGGATGCGATTTAACATGTTCGTAGCGACTGTGGCGCTTAGCTTTAAAAGTAGGTTTTAGGATGTTCACTGCACGCAGCGTCATCCGTGGAGAGTCGGGAGAGTTTACTATATTGAAGGACTGGTTATGAGTGTCCATGTGGACAGGTAACATTAAGCTAGAGGTGTCAGTTTGGCAGTTAGGAACGAGACTAGCAAATTGTTGTAGCTGCGACCGAACATGAGGTTAGTGACTCGCGTCGTAGAGTAGGGTCAGAATCACTACGCAGGAGTAATCTTTGTAAAGGTGTTCTATCAGTGACTACTCTGAGCGTCATAAAGGCAGTGTTGGCAGCTATTTGATCACGTCTATTTTTAAATTCACTGGCAGTTAAAGCACTATTAAATTTGAACAGGATTGGACACGGATGGCACTGGACTATCTTGTTGTGTCATATGCAACTGCACTCTGTGCCAACCACATGAACAGTTTTAAGTAGAATATACCGCAAGGTTGCGAGCGAAATATTATCCGGAATATTAAAAACAAGTGCATTGTTAGAACGATACATCCTGCCGACTACTACAGCGGCGATCGAATCGATAAGTGATTCTGCGGGTAACATATGCTCTATTTGGGACTCACTATCTTTTGCAGTAAGGTAGTCATAGGCTCTAGTGCACGGTGAACAGACAGCGAGCTATCGATCGACAACATTTTGACTTTAAGTTGGGTAACTTGGCCTTGAATTTTTTTAAGTTACTAGGCTGAACTGGGAGGGCAGCTGGACTTAGTTTTGTCACAGTTTTTGAAGTCTTCAGAGTTTTGCGAACATTTACAGTCACTTTACGCTTTGGTAAGTTTCGCTTTCTGGCAGGTGAACTAACAAAACATGAGGCTTTAGTTTCCATATTGCTTAGGGATTGGTTATAGACAGGGAATTTTGCGAGTTGTTCTGTACGTTCCTCTTCCTTCCTTCTACTAAGGCTAGAGATTCTCGCGTTGGCGCTGGTAACGAACATTGGCTGATTTAGCCCTAGGGTTCAGGGTTTTTAAAACTTATTTAAGACAAACAGGCAGTGGATGGTGGATTAAAATGGTCAGATTGTCAGATGAAAAAGTCGGTACAAACGAACCAGATATCAGTCCCATTTCTGATGGACGGTAATCTCAAAGTGGTGTCCTTTACACACCGTCGTGCCGCGATGCTTCGATCTGTTTGTTCTTGTGCGCGCACACGTTCTGTTCAAACAGACAGATAGTTAGACGATTAACTGGCTTGACAAGT
Organism: Dicrocoelium dendriticum; assembly: GCA_944474145.2. Classification (NCBI taxonomy): domain Eukaryota; kingdom Metazoa; phylum Platyhelminthes; class Trematoda; order Plagiorchiida; family Dicrocoeliidae; genus Dicrocoelium; species Dicrocoelium dendriticum. Next base: position 4,491,956 of record OX104061.1, on the reverse strand, counting down.
CCGCTTGGAAGTTAGGCTTGGGAGATAGGCCAGGGGTTCGCTGTCGTCAGCGAAAGCATAGAGGAAGGATGTAAGTGTTGATGGCCACTTTATAGGGCTACCGATTTGTCTGCAATTGGTTTTGATAGATGGGCTTCGTAATATACTTTCCAACGATTCTATGAACCTTGACAGAAGTAGTAAAGATGTTGACTTTGTCCACTTCTGATTACGCCGAAATGCTGCAGAAGTTGATATTCAGCAGCAGACGACGATCCGTTAAGCATACAGACCAGGGAGTTTGCGCACTGTGTAGGCCTGACCAAGATTGATAGAATGAGTGTATTCAGGTGAACATGTGATGAAATCAAGATTCAAGAAGGATGAAAGGGTAGCAGCAACGATCTTTAGCTTGCCAGCCAAAATCGCGTGGTTCTAACATCTGGTTAAAGTAATGCAGTTGACAGGTGCTGCACGATCGCTTGTTAAGGAAACCATGCTGCAAATTATTCATCAGGCCAATAGAATCAGCAAAGTTCATTATCTTCTTTCTGACCAATTTTTCCTATAGACCAGCGATTATCGGATTGTGCTGGATTGGTCGTTAGTTAACAATCATTTACAGAGGAATAGTAGGGGGAGTTGAATGGTATAGGTAGAAATTCGTCACATCTAGACTCACTCAGACAGCCATCGAACGCCCGGAAAAGCACTGTACGCGAGTTTCATCCTTTCGGGAATCGTCAGCAGTGCGTATTCCCTCACGCTGATAGGGCTCGAACCCGAAACTTGAATGTTGCCAGTCCGTGGTTGAGACCACTAAGCTATGGGGGATGGCGACAACCATCGTGAATAAGGTACTAGATGTGATATTGCGTCGCTGACTTGCACGTCACTACCGTGCAGAGGACAGTGGGCTACCCTGCTGACGATTCCCGGAAGGACGAAACGCGCGTATAATGCTTTTCCCGGCTTGTGATGGCTGTCTGAGTGAGTCTAGATGTGACGAATTTCTATATATAACAATCATTTATTTGGGAACTCCTTTGTGCAAAGGCACAATAAATGACGTTTTCCATTGGTTTGGAAAGTGACTAGATTCCAGCGATAGAGTAAACTGCTCATCAGGAGCAATGGTATCTCAGGCCCTCCTAGTTTAATGGTGGTTGCTGCAATACCATCAGATCCAAGGTTGTAGGATGGCCTGATTGACTTGATAACCTGATGGATACCGTTGAGCGAGGTATCGACTCTGCTTAAGAGCTTTGTGAGCTCTGTGCACACATGCACAGGGTCAGCTTCGCGACTCATGGCAGTGGCAAAAATGTCACTGAATGCTTCACAGATTCCAGCTTGGTCATGGATTAAGTGGTCCACATCGTCAACAATTTCAGTAATCGGAGGAGAAGGGTACTAGTTCTACGATGCAGTATTTTGACAAGCTCCCTAGATTTGTAGCTTGTCCGTAAGGCCATATGTTCTACCTTATTTCGTCGCGCTAATTGCGCAGGTTTGACGCTGTTGGTAAATTCGTGCATTCGTAAGCGAAAAGTCTCTCTGTATCTTGCAGCTAACATGCTGGCTTTCTTGCTGATTAACTGCTCGACGGAATCTTTGGAGACACGAGGGGTATGAACACATTGTGGAGCAAGGAGGGCTATAGTGTGGATTATCTGTTTATAGAACTACTCCATAGCTGTGTACCCACTGGTAAAGATGAAAAATACATCCCAGTAGGAGAAACGCATGAATTGCTGAAAGCAATCCGAGTTTGTCATATGGGTTGCGTGGCAGTTATCGTGTTCAAATACAGTGCTTTGTTTTTGCCCTCGATTCGCTTATCCTACTCACACTTCTATTTAGCACTCGGGGTCTATCATGTGAGCTTGCATTTGATTGCTTGCAGTGCGAACCTCCATCGATTTACCTGTACTTGCGCGCGTGTGCGGACAGTTTCCTCCATACATACGTTCAGGTGCTGCTCTGATTTGCTGCTTCCTTGTGATAAAACAGCGGCTTAGAGGCGTTTAGTGACCACGTTTATGTGGAAACTGAGTCCGGTCATTTCATGATCGCTGCCAGGGAGATTGTTTAAGACCTCGGTCTGTGAGTTGGGTATCACCATTGTGAATATTAAGCCCAGTACATTAGAGGACCTGGTTGGACTGGTAATTCTTGGTGTCCAGCCCCCTGCTCTGATGGACGAAAGAAAAGGGCTTGCAAGGTAGCCGTTGGGTGGTAGGTTGCAATCTCCGGAAATAGTCTTTTGGCTGTGTGGCGACCGTGATGCGAAGTCAAATGCAGAAGTGATGTTGGCGATAACAGACGCATTCCGTGGGTTCTATATACATGCGAGCAGCATGTAATATGAGGTACCTGTAACGGATAGCCAAATGGAATCAGGGATGTTTTCCTATTGTGATTGGTCTATACGTTTAGCTGTAAATGTTTTGTGCATGTGTGCACGGTCTAGCTGTTCTGTCACAGCAACGTCTTCGAAATAGGTGGTAGTTTGAAATTGGCAGAGTAGCGACTGAAACTGTATTTAAGAGCAAGTGGAATGGTTTCTGTACAACTCTATCGAATTATGAAAAATCAAAAAGATTTAGTAGTGAATCCTCAGCGGTTGTGTCTGGTCAGTTAATCGTTTATCCTTATTCGGTTAGGAATTTGTACTAGTGATATTATTTCCGAGCATACAATGTCTTCTTTTGACATTGTGTGTGCATAGTTCCACAAAAGCACAGCTTTCCGAAATAATCGTCAATACGTGTTTTAAAACACTCCACAGAATCGGCCGCTGTTAGTCCTTCTGGTAGTGTATTCCATAAGTATATGACCCTTCCTTCTATACAAAGTTGATGTGTGTTGCAGGCCCTTCAAAAATCCCCGCAAAAACACGCCAGGAACTCCGGAATAATGGCTGTGGAAAGCAGGGTCCCATTCCTCCCCACAACGCAGCAGCGCTCAGCCACTCCGAGGCACGTCCCAACTACGCCCCTTTTGACAATGGCCTTTTACAAACTACCACCTCGTCATAGTAGAAATTTTCCCTTACTTAATAACCCTTAGCATCGGCTGTGCCCGCCCTTTGTCGGTCGTAAAAGAGCCTACAGATGACCACTTGTCTTTTCTTTCTCTTCGCCTCGTTTGGGAGTCGGTCGGGTCACGTGATTGCGTTAGTCGTTAGCTGGCCAGCCTTCGTGTCTAAGTCATTAGCGCGCGTCTATCGTAAACCCCCCCTCTCGTCTGCTTCCGTTCCGAGTCTCAGCGTCTATCCGAAAACGTGCGTCTAGGATCGTTTACACGCTCGCTCAATTTCCGTCTCACCGGCTAAGCTAACGTCATCAGGTCAGCGCAATTCCGTTCGAGTGGCCAGCATTACAAGCAATCATCGTACGCGTGCTCTAACCGTGCCAGCGACAATCTGATCAGGCGATTACGCAATCATCTCAAGAGGCGGCGTACCCTCAAATATAACAATGTGATACTTTGTTCATGCAGGGGACTCTGAGTTTGTAACGGTGTCATCCGGTGTTACAAGGTTCGCGCAGGTGAAATATTGGCCGCAGTATGGAGAAGTCATTCGAGTGTAGTACTCGATGGGTCATAATAATGTCAATACTTACTTGGCGGTGGGACATTGTGTAGAGTCCGAGCCTTTCATAAAGTTTTTCCTACGGAAGTTTTCGTGGACTAGGTATCATTCTAATTGCGATATGCTGAATTTGTTCCAGCTTTTCAAATTCCCACTGGGTTATCGGATGGTAAACTGAGACACCGTATTCAAGGATCGGTCTAATGATCGAGGTGAATAGACGAAGGACGGTTTCTTCAGACCATGTGGAGAAGCTGCATCTTAATGTCCATAACATACGAAGTCCCGCAAGGTACAATTACTGCATTTACTGGTGATTCCATATCCTAACTCTCTGACAGATGTGTTGGGGTGGAGTAACTGGCCGTCCAAGGTGTATGATCGAGTGACTCGACGTATGGTGATACTGATGAACTCCAAGTTGCTTGCGTGAATAGGGAGTTGTATTTCAGTGGACTACGTTGACAGTCATGTTGCAGGCGAGCGCAGTCGTCCTGGTTCTCAATGCTCCTCCAGATTTTCAAATCATCTGCAAACAGGGCACATGATGACTGGAGCTGCTGCGGAACATCGTTGATATATATATGAAAAATAATACTGGTTCAAGTACAGTTCCTTGAGGCAGGCCACTGGTCGATGGGAACCAGTCTGTCAGGTAGTCATTGAGCTGTACTCTAAACTTTCGTCCCACAATAAACTCGTGTAACCACTGAAGTAGCGTGTCACCGATTCCGTATATCCTCAGTAGAGTTAAGGGTATCTGAAGAACACCATGTTTCAGTGACGAGGATCGCTTTTAGGTCATTAAACTGTGCAAGTGTGTTTATAAAATGAAGTTTGTTGAATATGCACCTGGTATTAAGCAGAATCACTGAAAATGTACTGATCTGTTGTGTGATCATCTGGATCTTGGGGTTCGAGCGTGGTGCACATGGTAGGTGAGTGCGAGTACGGTGCGCCCGAGTTAGCCATTAGAACGTTTGTTGATAACGGCGGCTTGTCATTTGTGGGTATCGAGAGAGTTGGAAGCACGACGGGAACCGAGGCATCATGCTTAGGTTGCTGTTGGTTTAGCAACGGACTAGCTTTGTCATCTGGACAAATTGGAGGAAGAGTGGTATCAAGGTGTTAACATTCGCCAGATGTATCTGAGATGGGAATGGGTGCTAGTCCATTCCCGTCGCCGCTAAAAAAATGGTTGTTGGAAGCAGCCGCGTGAGAGGTTGAAAGAACATAAAGAGGAGCAGGTGGGGACACTGTCCTGCTGGCCGATGTCCTTCCATTATCTATGCACTTCCAGTGCCTCTTGTAGAGTGTAGGATGAGAAATAGGCGTAGCCAAGAGATAGTTGTTATTGGTCTTATTCCACATGGAAGATGTTTTACCCTGGTGGTTGTATGAGGTTGGTCGAAAAACAATTTTGGGTGCAACCGAGTATTTAGTATCCGTAGGATTTTTTAAGACACCGGTCCCTGGATTGGAGAATCATCCTTGCGGGACATTGAACTATGAATTACATCAGATTGTCTATCCTTGGACGTGTCTTGGTGGTTTGGACCGGATTGTGATATATTCAACGAGTTGTCATTACTCCACTGTTCCAAGCAGTTAGCCTTTCCTTTAATCCTTATGCACGAGAAGTTCAATTTAATGGGAGTGCTGTTGTCAGGACTAAGATAACATGCTTTGCCCTTTCGTTGTGTAGTGAGTGTTTTAGTGGAACAAGGTAGGATGGCTTTGGAGCTAGTTGCCAAAGCTGTTAGGTTATCAAATTCTAAAGCCATACACCTAGTATCCACTTTGGATGCACTCGTCTTTTGAACGTTTGGCTGAGATTTCACGAAGAGCCTAGTTATTTTTTCCGATGTTCTCGATATGATGCCAATTTCGGACCTTTGTGCGGGTGTCCCATCTGGTTTAATCAAAATGCCATTAAGTTGGGTGTGTTGGGTCAAAATGAGTCCACAATGGAGGAATCGTTGCGTGACTTCTTTGCTCAAAAAGTTTTACTTTCATCATCATCAACAACAGCCGTACATCAGCCATTTGAACTGATGCTTCGCGCCATACAACCATGAGGACCTATGAAATAAAGAATAAGAAGAGGAAGAGAAGTGGGACTTACCTGAAAACCTTAATGCCCTAAGCAAACATTCAGGGTCAAGGCGCCTACACCTTATGTAGACAACATACCGTCACAAATAGCTAGCTATCGTGCAAAGATAAGGCGGCATCGGCGAGACAGCTTCCTTGCGGCTTTCGCTGCCACGCGTCACAATCAGCCATTACCCCGCAGAGAACACAGCACCAACCACACTTTAAACAATCAGTCCGATTAGAACAATGAAAAATGATTTATAACGGGTAAAATAGCAGGTGCTTGACATGTCCCGTAGGGTGTAAAACGTGACAAAGAAAGATAGAGAAGGGATAATGGAGTTGTCAGTTCGGGCGCTTACAGATGTAACTGCACGGTCGTATAGAGGGAGTTTGAAATGAGAATGTACTCACACAAAGCAACAGGGGAGTGGTTATAGTTCACAGCATAGGCGAGAAAAATAAAAAAGATAGCAAGGACAACGCTTACACGTGTGCAACAATATTGGGTCGACAGAATACAGTAATCCAGTTTCTGTAGTAGTAGTAGTAGTAGTAGTAGTAGTAGTAGTAGTAGTAGTAGTAGTAATAGTAGTAGTAGTAGTAGTAGTAGTAGTAGTAGTAGTAGTAGTAGTAGTAGTAGTAGTAGTAGTAGTAGTAGTAGTAGTAGTGGTAGTGGTAGTAGTAGTGATCATCAAATTTCGTGTGAGGAGTTTGGAATGGCTCATTCTCGAGTAGGGTTATGGCACTATCCCCTGTCTGTTGTGCATTAGTGCCAGCATCTGGTGGTCATGAGCTATAGCACGTAGTGTAAATGTGACAGGGTATCGTCAAGGCGTTTTTTGAAAAGGGATAGGGTGGGTGCATTAATTACATGTTCCGAGAGGGCGTTCCAAGGCTGTGCCAGTCGAAGAGAGAAATAGTTTCGCCGACATTCCAGGCGGCTGTACTGCGTGACTAACGTAAACTGATGACCTCTTATCGAGGTGTTTTGACTGAGTTGCAGAAGGGAATGGCATGGGTGGTTGGGGTCTCTCAGGATTAAATACACCATTATGAGATCGCCCCTTAAACGCCGATAACGTCCACTGTATATTTTGAGGGTCTTCAGCCTGAGTAGGTAGGGTAGGCTGGTCAAACCTCTGACGCTTTTCGTTGCCCTACGTTGTGCAGTATCGAGCGCGGTGAGATGGTGCTTGAGCCAGGGTTGCCACGCTTGAATAGCGTACTCCGCGTGCGGCCTCACGTACGCACTAAGCATTTTTGGGAAGACTGAAGGGTCAAACTTCCCGAAGGCTCTACGAAGAAGGCCGAGGTACTGGTTCGCTTCTTAGCTGCCTTTTCAGTCTGCCTCGAACAACCGAGGTCATCTTGAACTATCACACCGAGATCGCACTCGTGAGAAGCCCGCTGTAGAATTTGTGGTCCTAGGCGGTAGTTGTGCATACTCTTGTGCCGTATACTGAGAACTTTGCACTTGGTGACGTTGAAATGCAGCATGTTCTCGATGGACCATGTGTACGCTTTGTCCAGGTCCTCCTGTAAGAATGTGTGATCCTCCACTGCAGCTATAGTGCGCCATACCTTTAGGTCATCAGCAAATAGCAAACAGTTAGAAGATAGCACACTCGCGAGATCATTTATGAAGACCAGGAACAGGCGGGGTCCAAGTACCGAGCCCTGAGGTACGCCGCATTGAACTTCGATGGATTCTGATAGGTTGTTTCGAACCCTCACATTCAGGTGACGTTGAACGAGAAAGTCTCCTATCCAGCCCAGAACAGGATCACCGATTCCATATTTCTGGAGTTTGTGGAGGAGAATGCGATGGTCTATGCGGTCGAATGCCTTTGAGAAATCCAAGTAGGCCGCGTCAACTCCTACACCAGCGTCCACGGATTCCGTCCAGCTTGCACGAGCAATCAAGAGATTAGTTGTACAGGAGTGATTTCGGCGAAATCCATGCTGTTGCGGAACGAGAATTTTGCTGTTCTCCAGGTACCCCATCAAAGCTTCAGCTATAATGGACTCCATAACCTTAGAGATCACAGGCAGTAGTGTTATCGGGCGATAGTTTTGCTGGTTCAGCACGGCTACCACTTTTGTAGATAGGCGTGATGATTCCGTGCTTCCACATCGTGGGGACGTGCATCTCGTTCAGACATCGTTGAAAGAAAATTGCTAATGGTCCTGCCAAACTCATGGCAGCAACTTTCAACGCCTTCGGTCGAATGCCGTCCGCACCCGGGGAGCTGAACTCGCGCAGAGACATCAGCCTCTTCAGTACAGCTGCGGAGGTGAACGATATGTGATTAAGCCCTGATGGCGGCGTTATCTGCTTAGGCAGGATGTATGGTGATTGCGCGCTTTGGAAGGTACGGCCAAATTGTTGTCCAAGGACGTTGGCCGCCTCTTGTGCGGTTTGGGCTAACCCGCATGCTGTGTGCAGAGCAGGAATACCGCGCTTAACACGGCGCAAATTGTTTACGTGTCTGTATAGCAGTTTGGGATTGGAGCAAAACTTTTCCACCAAACCTTGTTGGTTCTTAAGTTTATCCTCCCGGACGAGTTTGACACAGTGGTTCCTTTGTATTGTGTAGACCTCCCAGGTATGGTCGTTCGGGGAGGCTATGTAAGTTTGCCATGCCAAGTCCTTAATGCCATGCACTTACGTGTCCTGCTCCTTACGAAAGGCTTCATCCTTTTAGGTCGGTAGAGTTTGGCTTCAGATGTCCTTGCCACGAGCTTGGTAAATATGTTGACGAATTCACCGCAGGCCACCTCAGGGGTTAATTCAGCTAAGAACGACCAGCTTGTTGCATCAATTAGGTCGGACAGGTCTTCGTAGTTGGTTACGACACGATATTCCTCGGTATGCTCTATTGGATAATCCGCGTAGCACATGTAATGAAACAATAGCGTCGCATGATCACTGCGGCCCAAAGGAGTATCTGTTATCACTCTCTCGACCATCAGTTCTTCATTGGTGAATATTCGGTCCAAAATGGATGGCCTATCAGTTCCCCTGAATCTGGTGGGCGTAGTGACGTGGCCATAAAGAGGGTAGTCTGAAACCAGATCTTGCAACTCTGCTTTGAATTGCTCTCCTGGTGTGGCCTGGGATTCGAGGGCATGTAAGTTGAAGTCACCGGTGATTAGAATGTGACTGTACTTCCTCTTTATCACTTGCCTCAACGCAGCCATCAAATTGCAGTCCATCTCAGGAGTAGACGATGGTGGGCGGTAGACAACAACCAATAGGCCAAGATCGTTCCCTTTCAGCCGGAAATTACACCAAATGGCGTCAGGTACCTCGGTTTCCGAATCGTTTATGCGTTCGCATTGCATGTTGTTACGAAAATAAGGGCTACCCCACCACCTTTGCTGGTTCGATCCTTCCGGACAACGGACATGCCCGTTAGTGCAATCTCAGCATCCGTTATCTCGCAGTGCAACCACGTTTCGGTGACAGCGATGAGGTCCCAAGCTGCAGACGCGTGTCGAAGTCTTAATTCTGCTAATTTGCTGAGTAGACCTTGGGCATTTGTGTACATGCATGAGAGCTTCTCGGAGACCAAAAGTGTGTTAGAGTGGATGGATGAAGCAAATGAGTTTATGCCGACCAATAAAGGGTCGGCGACTAATCGTTTTTTGGATGGGTTGCATACTCTCGATAAGTATTTGATATATAAGCAGGTATCAGGTGCCCTGAATCCCGGTGTTTACTCGTGCTCCGCTCTGCCCCTACGGATAGTATGGCTACTCTTGAAACCGTCCCCGAGTCGGTTCCTGCAGTTGGCGTTTTCACTAAGAGTTGTGCCTCTACTGAATTGTCGTTAGAAGAGGTTGGTGTTCCTGCTGCTTTCAGCCGAATTTCTGTTAGCAATAAGCAACGGAATTTAATCCAGTTCGCTAGTAGGGTTTGTGCCATTAGTTCTGACTGTAATACAAGTTTTAACAGCCTGGGACCGCACCCCTTATAGCTTGGTGATATGGGGGTCCTTGTCAACGAGGTGACCACCACATTTTCGAGAGAAAGAGCCTCCCGGATGTAGTGCCATTGCTCGCGGTGATGCATCTGGACATCGTCGGAAGAGGAGTCAGTAAGCTCAGGAACACCGTGAGCAATCACTGTTTTCTTATCTTGACTTACACTGTAACTATCTTTGTTAGCGCGATGCCCTGAACGTTCTTTCCACGGGATTTTGGGTAGTATGCGCACTCCACGTGAGTCGTTACGGAGACGATTCGCAGACAGCAGAACGGCCTGTCTCGTCCGCCTAGTTTAGTCTTGCCCGAAGTAACCGTGGTTCGCCGTAGTGCAACGCGTTTGGGTGGCGCGAGATTTTTTAATGTCGTGGGATTAGCATGGACTCCGATCGACGTACAGATGGAACCCCACTGATTTCAATCGTCCGTCAACTTACCCTTAATTGTATTGGATTTGGATTCGGGGACATTAGTGCATACAATGTTTAGGGCACCATGGTTGCGCCTGGTGGCTACTGGTTTTGGATTTGGAGGTTTAGTATCTGGTGTTTTTGTTGAATTTGTGAACGGCATTGGTGTGTGCCATCCGTGCGGCGGCAGTTTTGTTTTCGCTAGTTCGGGCACAAAGGTTACCGGTGCTCTTTCCGGTGTTTGCTTGGCGGCAACCGATGTGTACGTTGCCGGGTTGTTCATCATTGCTGCTTGACTGTAGCTTACACGCTCGAGTGTAGCGAACAGACTACTAGGTGCAGCACACAGTACAGAAGTTGAGGCAGGCGCGCTGCAGACACTGTTTTTACTTATAGGAGGGAGAGAGAATGGAGTTGATACTGCTGGAGGCTGAGTCGTTGGGGTTGGGTTGGGACGTCTGGCTCGCTTCTTCGGCCTGACTAGGGAATTCGGGGTGTTATTTTCACTCACAAGTGCAGGCCCGTTTCCTCCCATGGGAGTAACTTTGGCGCTCACCAGTTGCTCGACCGCTTCGGTTAGTCTTTCACACCTCTTTAGTAGCACAGATAGACAGCTAACAAATGGAATAGACTTGCATACTTGGCAGAACCAAAACGCCTCTGCGGTATTTGGTTTCGTCGACTCCTTCCCAAGACAGGTAGTGTGATAGGATTTCAAACACATGGTACACACCAGACCACTTTTTACCACTTTAGCACATGATTCGCATTTGCTATTCATACGAGACATGTTCTCAGTAGGGGTAGAAAAGGGGTAGAAAGAGGATAGAGATACTGACACACCGTTGCGTGGCGATCGGCGCTGGTTTTTCGGCGGCAGACGCGCCACTGGTGTCGGTTGCGAGCTATGTCCTGTAAAGTCTCGAGCCAAGCACAAGGCGAATCACGTGGACTCCAGCCCGGAAGGCGAGACAGACCAACGGTACCCAGTTTGGTCGTCAGTGTCTTCATTTCGCGCTGCCAAGTCAACTTCTGTCCACCGCGAGTCTTGCGCCACCCTACAACTGGCAGACTAAACAAGGCCCTCCTAGGTAAGCGGTGACCAGGCATGCGTAGCACGTGCCCGAGCCAACGCAACTTATTCAGTGCTATCTATTGTTCTAGGGAGCTAGCATGATTATCACCACCTAGTACTCGTCTACGCACATCATCGTTGCGGACACGCTGGTACCATCCGACACCAGCAATGTTTCGCAAACAACGATGATCAAAGACTTGAAGGCACCTCAGATCTTCAGACCGAAAGGGCCAAGTCTCACTATCATAGAGCAGAACGGCTCTCACTGTGGCCTTGTATACACGGTCTTCCAGACGAAGTGAAAATCCCTTCTGACACCAAAGATGTCGCACGTTCAAGAAGGCAGCTCTGGCCTTTGCAATGCGTGAGCTGACGTCAGTTTCTATGCGCCCATCATTGCTGATGCAGCTGCCAAGATAAGTGAATTGATCAACCACCTCGAGTTCCTCGTTAGCAAGCGTCAAGGGGTCATCAAGTGGCTGGTGGTCCTGCAGCAACACTTTGCACTTTGAAGGTACGAAGCGCATACCAAATAATGGGACCACTCTAGACAGGCTATTCAGGGCTGATTGTGCCACCGCAACATCGTCGGAAAACAAGACGACATCGTCCGCATAATCAAGATCAACTAACCTTTCACCAGGCAGCACTTCAACGCCTACATCGTGAGATTCCGCAAGGGAACGCTCCATGATAGAATCCACGACGAAATTGAAGAAAAATGGGGAAATCGGACAACCCTGAGGAACGCCACTTGTAGTCGGAAAGCTGTCCGATAGGACACCGTAAACCCTGACGCGGCCTGTAGTGTTCGAGTACAGAGCACGTAGGATGTTCACATATTTCGTGAGAAAACTCTTCCGCGCAAGTATTGCGAACAGAATCGATCAATCGACTGAATCGAACGCAACCTTGAAATCAAGGAACACAGCTTTTGTCGGTCTGCACGATGCGTGGCGCTGCTCTAGAACCTGTCGCAGAGTAAATATATGGTCTATACAGCCATGTCATGGGCGGAAACCTGCCTGCTCTTCCCCAATCCGAGATTCTCGTTCCACAGTGAGGCGACATGCGAGCATCGAGGCAGGTAATTTTGTCACAACCGGCATTAGGCTAATATCCCTGTGGCTGGAACAGTCTGTGCGACTGCTCTTCTTGTATATTGCCACTATAATCGATGCACTCCAATCAGCCGGAACACACCCTTCATTCCAGATCCGTTCGAATAGGGAGATCAGTGCTTTGCAGTTGACGACATCTTCATCCTTAAATAGTGCAGGTGGGAGAGAATCCGCGCCAATGGCACGAAAACGATTGAGGGCTATGATCGCTTTTCGGATCTCGGCCTCTGACGGAGGCTCTAAACTAACGGACCATGGCTCGTCCTGTATCATCTGAGTAGGAAGAGGTCCGGGAGCAGAGGGCCAGCTGAACGGATCTTGAAAGTGTTCCGCCCAACGAGCCATACGGTGCTCCTTATTTTGTATCAATGCACCCGCGCTGTCTCTGATTGTCTCACTGACGCCTGGTTTTCTGGGACCAGTGGTGCGGATTAGCTGGAAGAGCTTGCGGTAATTGCCTACTGCTCCTGCCTCCTCCATTTCTTGAGCCCGACTGATCCACCAGGCTTCCTTGTCAGCACGTATGCTCTGCTTTAGTTCACGCCTAATAACCTGTCTGGTCACATTGTACTCAGAGCCAGCCGGCAGGTGTCTTCTAGATTCCAACAGGTACACTGACCTCTCGGATATCCAGTGACTGGTGCGGGGACGATTGATAGTGCCACAAGCAGATGCTCCTACGTCGTGCATGGCGGCCAAAATCCTATTCCACTGAAGCTCAGTGTCATTAGGACAAGACAGCGAAAGTTCGGTACACAATGTGTCTTGATAGGCTCGCCTGACCGAGGGCCGAGACTCTTTCTCCGTTGTAAATCGGAGGGGACGCTTGGTGCGCCTACTGGTAAAGTTCATGGAGAAACGACAGCGTACCAAGGCATGACCAGAGTCGACACAGGTACTCCAGTACGAGCGGCAATCCAGGATGGAACCATGCCACCTGTAACTTATGGCTATGTGGTCAATTTGGGTCCATCACTGGCCAGCTACAGGAGGACGCCAAGTGGCACTTCGGCGCCCACTGTGTCTAAAAGCAGTGCTACTAAGAAACAACTAGTGCACCCCACACAGTTGCAGCAGACGCTCACCGTCGTCAGTCCGTTCGGAGTTAAGCCCACAATTCCCACGCAGCTGAGCTTCTGAAGAGCTCAGACACCCTACTTGTGCGTTCATATCCCCTGAAAGTACTATAATGTCTGAACTAGTAGCACTTTGTAGTAGTGCGTTCCGTTCGTGACAGAATGTGTCCTTGACAGCATTAGAACTGCAGTCGGTGGGAGCATAGGCGGAAATCACAAACAAACAGCGTCTTGTACTACTTCGTGAATCCACCTTAGCTGATGTTGTCAAACGGGCTGCACATAAACGACTGTTCAGCGGAATCCAATCAACTAACGATGGCTCAGCCTTGGAGCTCAGAATGATACCTACACCAGCTCGACCCGTGAGTGCTGCATCGGGGTCTCCGGATGCGTACAACTAATAACGAGAGGATAAGCCGGGTGCAGTTAATTCAATGACCCCGTTAGGGTCATTGGTCCTAGTTTCGGACACATAACCCACATCAATATCCGGTGTGTCCAAGGTGCGTGCGAGTGCAGCCTGTTGGCCTATTTGTCACAGAGTGCGAACGTTGAACGTCGCCATAGAAACGGGACAGTGTGGCCTTATAAGGGACTGTTGCTGATAGGTGTCCGGTGCATGTCGCGAGAAGTTGCCTGCAGATAGCTCTACTCCAGTGGCTCTTCGGTTGCTGTCAATTAAGCTGGGAATTATAGAAGGAAGGTTAGTAATGGGGGTCGGGATGTGAGTAAGAGAAAAAGGTGGAAGAGAAAGAAGGGAGACGCCAGCAGTAGCATGTTTTCGCTTATCCGCCCTGCTGTATGCAGCAGATAAGGCGACCCTTGATAATCTGCGCGACGGCCGATGCAGGATGAAGTTTATGTTTGAAGAAAAAGTCATACTTGTATGTGGACTGGATACTGCCAGAGCGCCCAGACCTAGACAGGAGGACGATTAGGGTCCTCATCCAAAGCATTTGACTCAAAAGCCTGTCCGCAAGGCAGCAGGGAGGTGGCAATGATTTTGTTTTACAGAAATGTACGCCATCCCATTTCAAACCCCTAACCTGGAGGACCAGGAGACTGAGTTTGTCTGACCTCTCACCATTGACCAACCTGGTAGGACTAGCTCTCAAGGTGCGCGGAGGCACCACCCAGTATAGCTCAATGGGTCAAGGAGGTACGCAAACCGTCGCACCATGTTAAAGTCCAGTCTCGTTGCGACGGTAGTTTTACTTTAGCTAGGCATAATTTGTCTCGAACATTAAAAGCAATCATATTTTTTGTTCTACATATTCATTCATGCACTTCAGAGACAACAGGGGCTGTTAACTGCCTTGCTTTTCCCATTATAACAGGATCAGTCTTCTCCAATGGGTTATCGATATAGTCAAGCGTAATCAGGTGATATTTGAAAGGTTCAAAGAATGCCAGCGTTTTTCTCATTTCATTAACTTGTGATTCCAAAAAGAGAAACTTATCAATTAGTTCTGCAATGAGGTTATTGTTAGCTGAGGAACAGATTCGTTTTTCTTTTGGGTCCTCGCATTGTATTCGCTTTGCTGGTGGCGTGGAAAGTACACTACGCTTAGCTTGCCGAATACGGCGAGACTTCGGTGGGGCCATCGCGATCTAAGCTTGTCAGTGTTCAGAATCCGGCGCCAAGGTAAGATAATGCAGTGAAAACAAACCTTGTGTGGAAATTGGGTGTTGCCCGCCCGAAATCACTGCACAACACCCAATTTCCAGTGATCGCAGTGATAAAAGTTCCCTTTAATGTGGATCGCGGTTCACATTGAGATTGCGCGTCGTAATCCAACCACACAACGTGTAGTCCAAAATCGACCCTCACCCTTGTATGATTTCTCGCAGTTGGTTTGAGAGGTGGGTTAGATTCCACGGCTACGTTTGTCGATAATAGCCACAATTCAATTAACGTGTCCAGACGTGCACCTGTGGTCAGGTCAAGATATTGAATTCTACAGTTAGGCCTGGGGATGGAGAGGGGCTGTTGTACACACACACACACACACACACGACCGCACAAGTGAACGCACGTGCAAACGGGTTAACCAACTGGTCCTCTGGACTCGGCAGGCGGGCTGACGCACGCTAAGCAGACAAAGTGTGAATAGACTATGCGTCGGTTACCGATCCACTGCGGATGCGACAAACCAGGTTGGCGAGGTTGGATTGCCAGCCGTAAACTAGTGGCTGCAATGTATGATATAGCGGCTAAACACCGTATTGGATGAGCACGAGTTTAGGTGAATCTTATAGCCTGGAAAAAGCTCTTTCGAGTGAAAGTAAAGTATCCAACGGGAACTTGTAAGTGAAGAAGCTTCACGCTTGAATTCCCATAACAAGTCCGCTCAAATTGCTGAAAGTGGATATTGGGTTGCAGCGCTAAGATAACTCCGACAATTTTATATCCAGTGTGTGCAGCTGACAAATCCCAGTAGATTGAATGTAGGCGCAATGATGAACAGTAAGATAGCTATGGATTATCCGCGAAATGCTCGCTAAATCTGATGTGGTCCATTCGCACGTCACCCTGCGTTGTGGTGGTATTACCCTCTGGAAGGTGGGGCATAGTGCATCCGCAGCGCGTTTGCTGATTCCCTAGCCGTTCATGTTTGGCCACCAATCATGGTGAGTGGCGGAACTCGTTGCCAGAACTTCCGCAGAGCATTGACGTGTTTATACAGTAGTTTGTGATTGGCGCTGAAGCTTTTTGCCATGTTCTGCTGATACGCGGCTTTGTCCTCTCTGAGCAGATCAGTGCTGTGGTTTCATTGGGCTACGTAGTTATCCCAGTTTTCTAGTGTTGACGATAATCTATACTCTCGTCACGCTGCGTTGCGTACTGCCAACAATTTTCGAATTCTGCTCCTTACGTAAGTAACTGTTACAGACGGTCGCAAACTTTGGTCTTTGAAGCATTTGTAACCAGCCGATTGAATTTGTTTCCGTAGTCGAGCCAGACGACATCCAGGGGGTCTTCGGCGAGGAACGACCAGGTTGTGGCACTGACGAGATGAGCTAATTAGTCGTAGCATGTGCTGGTTCGCGCCGTCTCACAGTCCGCATCTCGTTATTCTGCATAGCAGATGAAGTTGTAACTAATAACGGCATGATCATTGCGACCTTACGGGCAGTCTACAACCAATGCATCAATCATATGTTCTTTCTTATTAAGCACAAGATCAAGCACAGATGATGTATTACCTGTTCTGAACCGAGTGGGTGAAATGGTATGATTATAAAACGGAACACTGGTTACAAGTTCCTGTAGGTCGGCCTTAAATTGTTCTCCGCTTGTGACAGGGGTTTCTAAACAACGTACGTTGAAATCACCCATAGTCAAGTTGTGAAAGTATCTTCCTTTTAGTGTTCACCGTAGGGCAGTTGCAATTTGGTAGTCCGTTTCAGATGCAGAGTTAGGGGAACCGTACACCAAGTCTATAAGGCTAGTGTCTCTGCCTCTTAACTGCAGGTGGCACCAAAGCGAATAAGGAAGCATCAAATCTGAATACTCCATGCCCTCGCACTGTAAGTCGCTTCGGTACTACAGAATTACGTCTCCTCCTTTTGTCAGTCTGTCGTTCCGAATGTGTGACATGTCAGGTAGAGGAATTTCAACGTCCGTCCTTTCAGTGTGTAACCACGTCTCCGTGATACCGATGATATCATATTTCTGGAAAACTTGGCGATCTCTCAGTTCAGGCAAATTAATGAAGAGGCCTTGATCATTCCTGTATAAGCAGGCTAGTTTATCGCTCTCTAGCAGACGACATGGAATCAAGAAAGCCAGGTATGTGGGAGTGCCGGCCGATGTGAGGTCGGCCCTTATTCCTTTTCTTGCTGAGATACTGATACTACTCCCGTACCTTGCTCTGACCAAGGCGCGTCCCAACTCTCATCTAGATCTACCTCAGTGCCGGGTAAAGGAGCTATCATCGCCGGTACGTCTGCTATTTCAGAAGCTTTCGTAACTAGACGTTGCGAGGCATCTAAGCATTAACCGAAGTTCCGATGGAAAGCATTTTCGATTTTTGCGCCAACTATGTAACACGTCCGTCGCTGCTTGCTCGGATTGAACCACGAGTTTTAGGATTCTAGGGCCACATCCTCTATAATTTGGCGAGAGAGGTAACCTTTTCAGCGATCGCGCCACATTATCCAGGGAAAGAGTTTCGCGGATGAATCGCCATTGTTCTACATCGTGATTGTAGGCCCCTTGACTATCGTGTGAAGGTAGCTCTGACACACCATGCGTGAAGCTAGTGTTTAGGCTATCAGTCTTGCTGTGTTATTCTTCGGAGTTTCTTTTCGACTGTCGCATGTTCCACGGAACATCCTACACGATCAATGTTGCAGCGCGTTTGCAAAGACCAGAACGTTTTCCACATCAGTTGAGGATTCTAGTGCTACTCATAAGTCTGGGCTCGCCAAAGGGTGCAGAGTTCGGGTGATGAGTAAATCGTACAAAGTTTGTGGGTTCGGCTTTTACTTTCATCAGAAAGCGCAGTGACTCTCGTTGGTTTAGGTCGCCGGACATGTTATCTTGCAATGTGATAGCTGCTGATTCGGGTACGTTCGAGCGCAAAACAGTCAGGGCACTATTGTGAAATCCCCTTTTCTTTGCGCTGTAAGGTTGGCGGATCCTTTGTCTTGACTTGCTACCAAGTGTTGATTGCTTTTTGTTTGTCTCTCTATTCAAGTTAGGAGGGATTGTAACATAAGAGACTGAAAGTGTGGCCTTTCGAGTGAGGATTGCAGCAAACGCGGCATATGTGACTGATGTGCTAGGGAACTTTGGCTTGACAATAGTCTCCTGAGCTGCAGCTACTGAGGATTACTCTTCGGCTGCTTTGTGCTGTTTACGTACAGGTGTCAGCAAGACTGGTGGGATTTGAATACTCACAGCTTTCGCTAGGTGCATGATTTTAGCTGTCAAGTACACTGTTTGCCTCTCGGAGCTACGGTCGATTTTCGCTTGATGTTCCGCCAACGATGACGACAACTACGATCAAGACCTGGCAGGTCGCGGTTCAGGAGCAACACTTTGTGTGACTGTTGCTCGTGTGTCACTCGCCGTGCTGGTCGGGATTATTTCGTTGCTCCTGTCTTCTCAAGTTTTCGGATTCAAATTTCTTCGCACATCGGCCTGGGTACACTCATTCAATCGGGCTCGATCAGGTCTACCCATAGCGCAAGCTTTCTTGACGGTACTATAAACGGATCAACGTCAAAAGCTGGTTTTCAATTTTGACTGTGTTTCAGCACGGTCGTTTGCCTACAAGTGCACCAATTTTCTGCCTTTATCAAGGTTTTTGGACTTATCAGAAAGCTTACTGCTAGGTCTTCTTCAAGAGACCTAAACCAACCCTGTTGGTAGCTGCACAAGGCACCTAGAAGCAATTATATTTTCATACACCGCCTTGGTTGACCAAGATCTCTCACGTCGCATTGTGAATCGCGCTCTATCGAACGCACGCTCTATCGAACGCACGCAAATCTCTTTGTTTGGCCGGATTTGTGCGTGTGCGCCTGTTGGAACTTGCGGCATAACGTGACGCGGCGCGCCACGGAATTGACCTCAGGGCTACCTGTGCACGGAGCGGTCGATTTTTGAAGGACAATCTACCCTCGGCGGAGTTTGGACAACTGAGCGCTCTTACAACCGGTTGGTTTGTATCGATCATTGCATCTGTAACCGTGGCCTGTTTGGACCTGTGTGAATTCTCGTGCACTTTTGATAGGTCGTATAAGCCCTAAAATCCTAGTCTGTTTCCTCGGCGGTTTGTCGATAACTGTTTAATTCCTCTTGATCACTGAAACAAAAACGGTGAAATTTGTCCCCTATTTTCTTATCCTTGTCCACATAAAATAGTTTTCACAAGCCCTAAAACCGAGTGACCAATCAGTAAAAATGCTCGTTACCTCAGTTAAAACAAGAAACTCAAAGAAGAGACAGGAAGCCATTGAAATGCTGGCAAAACATCCTGCTTATAACCAATCCGTCAGCACGGAAAAAATTAAAGGCTCATCATCTAAGATAAAAATAAAGCCGAAGTTGCGCGAAAGAGTAGAAAAGCAATCAAATGATAGTTCTCATAAGGTCTCTCTGATAGAGCACAGCGCAGTTACTGCAGAATCGCCCATTAAAGCGATTGAAACGATTGCTGCGCTTGAATTACAGCTGAAGGATTTGAAGGAAAGGTTTGAATCTCTGTACCAAGTGCTAGAGCAATTTAACTCGATTAAGTATCTTTTTAATACTCCAGATACACCAAAAATCGAACACCTTCGATCCGTTGGGAATCTTATACAACATGTTGCATTTGAGGTGCATGATCGCATTAAACGCTCCAAAAATGTTATAGCATTTAATTTACCAGAAAAGTTATCTCTTGAGTCTATCTCCTCTGCAGTGGCAAACGACTGTCATATTGAAAGACGGCAGTTTTCTTGTGTGAGGCTGCGAAAGAAATCTCCGAAGCAGGTCTGTCCAGTACTCTTTAAATTTTCAAACGACACACTTGCTGAAAAATTCATTTGTAGTAGGAGCGCACTATCCCTTAGGAAAGATTACGTATCCATGGTCCTGAAACCAGATTTAACAGTACTACAAAGGGAGTGCAAAAAAGCCTATTTCCGACAAACGGTATGTGACCAATATGTTCCGCCACCCACGGAAACTCAGGAACTTCCCCACCTGGTTGACCTAGATGACACTCTGATCATAAATGAATCAGCTCTAAGGTTGAAATCAAATAGCAACTGTCAAAAAATATCGCTTCTGACTCCATTCAGTGTCACATTAGTCCAGCATTACCGCGCAACTCGTCCCCGAACATACAAGAAAGTTCCATTGCGCAAACGACTATTTCTACTCACTCTTTGTCGTTCACCAACCAGGTGCATAGACGCTCTGGTACGAAACTGAAAACCTCCTCTCCTAAAAGCTGCGAACCTTTAAAACTGCGGAACAGCCTTGTTGCAAAGAACACTGGTAGCAAAACCTCACGTGGAATCTACACGGGTGCTCCTAAGCACAATAAAAACACAGCTATTTTAAACGTTCCACCAAACGCTGTCACCACTGAAAACCAGCAGACAATCGGCATATCTCCAACCATGCAGCATTTGAATATGCGACCTGTGCGCTCCATAACTTGTGAGCCACTTGCTAGGGAACTTCAAGTAGCTGAGAGAAATTGGCCCAACCAAAATCCTCTCAAACTACCTCAACATGTAAATAATCTTAACTGGCACGTAGGTTATGTGCAACAGCCAGAAAACTGTAATCTCCCAGTGGGTCGCCATTTTCCCAGTATTTCACCCTTCCAACCTTTTTTGGGGGTCCAGTGGCGTTCTACCCGCCACACCCCCAAATGACACTAATCCCGCAAATTATATGTCCTCCGTATCCACCACCCCCACTCCACTCTCTCCAAATACCACCTCGTTGGGGTCCTGTACCTGGATTCCTGTAGACAACCCAACGGATAACAAGACACTGCACTTACTTTTAATTAATTCCCGTTCACTGTTAAATAAAATGCACTTCCTGCGTAATATCCTTCACCTTTCTTCTCCTGATATAGTACTAATTACAGAAACATGGTGTTCAGCAGAGATGTCTGACACATTGTTCAGGATACTGGGTTATAACATCTTTCGTAATGACCGTCTTTATGGTAGAGGTGGTGGCTGTATAATCTACGTCAAAGACAAATACTTGGTTCTGCCTCTGAATGAACCATTCCTCCAGAGACTTCCTGATTCGGTGTGGATTACAATTTCTATTAATCCAACAAATCTCTTAGTAGGTTGTATTTACAGACCCCCATCGTCTACACTCACCGTGACCGATGACTTGTTGGACACTTTCTCTCTTATTGCTGACCTCTCATACACTAACAAAATAATCGCTGGGGATTTTAATATGCCCGAAATCCCAGTGGTCCCTTAACAATAAACCACAAAAACACAATCCTTTTATGTCTACTCTTGATCGACTGGGATGGGTACAGCACGTCACAGAACCTACACGGCTTGGAAACACACTTGATCTAATATTTACGATGGGATGTTCGCATGTGTCCACATACATCAGTGACAAGTTGCCGGGTAGTGATCATAACATTGTTGGTTGTTCTTTCCAAATTCTTTCTAAACCGACAGAATCAGTGATAAATTATCGCCCATTCTCTTCTGTGAATTGGTCAATTTTCTCGGATCTTATAAGGTCTTCATATTGGGATCCATTCTTCTTAGCACAGAATGTACAAATTGCCTGTAATGAATTCTACCACCGCATTCAGCTTTGTGTTGAAGCTGTGGCTCCAGAACGTACTAAGAAGTTGAAAAGGACTGCTGCTCCTGCAGGCATCTCAAAAAAGGTAGCCACTAAACTTTATAAAATAAAGAAAAAATTTAGGAAAACTAACGATTTTACTCTGCTGATGCTCCACACCAGATTGCTTACAGCGTTATACCAAGACCACCACAAAATGCTATGCTCTGAGGAAGTAATGGCACTGAAGGGCGCAAATGTGGTAGGCTGCATCTCAAAACTTTTGGACCGTAGGCAGAATAGAAAATCAAGTTGTATAAACACCATTGTAAACTCTGATGGAACTGCCATAACCGACCGTGCAATCATATGTTCGATCTTCAATGACTACTTTATGTCTACTTATGGCGCTAATGCGAAAGAAGATCCTCAGCTCAAGCTGATACACAGAGGGAGTAATACACTCCAAACTGTTGAATTTACACTTAGTGACATATGTCGCCAACTCAGATTAGTTCGGCCATCATGCTCACCAGGCCCTGACAACATCCCTCCAATACTGGTAAAGCACGGAGGTCCAGACATCCCCCTGTTTTTGCTTAATGTATTTACACTTTCCATGCTCAATGGGGAGTATCCTATACACTGGAAACAATCAACTATAATACCAAGGCACAAAAGCGGATCTATGCAAGATGTAAAAAATTACCGCCCAATCCACCACACATCTATTATTTCCAGAATCATGGAGAGGATAGTTAAAGAACGCATAATAGAATATTTGAGTTCTATGAGCCTACTCAGTAAACATCAACACGGTTTTTTGAAAGGTAGGTCGTGCACTACCTGCCAGTTAGATTACCTTGATTATGTGACTAGAGCAAGAGACGCCGGAAGTGCTATCATCGTAATATTTCTTGATATCCAAAAGGCTTTTGACCGTGTCCCACACAATTTATTGCTGCTGAAGCTTATGTCCTATGGTATCACTAATTCGCTTCTAGACTGGTTGTCTTCCTACCTCGAGGGTAGAAAGCAAGTAGTCAAAATCGGTAACTATACATCTGAAGCCACTACAATCTCTAGTGGAGTGATTCAAGGTAGCGTGCTAGGCCCGCTTTTATTCTTAATCTATTTCAACGATCTCCTCGACGAAATCTCGTATGGAAAGCCGTACCTTTTCGCAGATGATGTTAAAATTGTGTATTGTTCCACCCCTGGGCAACGTAGTCCTAACTTAGCCTATATTCAGTCTGACTTGTCCGCATTGGAGCTCTGGAGTAACTCCTGGAAGCTGCACTTTGCCACGGACAAGAGTAATCTATTGTACTACGGCTGTGGCCCTTCTCTGAACATCCTTACATTAAACGATACCCCTATTCCTGTGTGTGGCGCAGTCCGAGACCTTGGTCTAAGATATTCTGCCTCATTTAACTTTTTAGAGCATGTTATATTCTTGCAGGCTTCTGCCAGAAAAGTGATCGCCTATATAAGTCGAACTCTTATTTTGAGGGATTCCAGGCTTCAAGCCTTTAAAATATGTGTTAGGCCGAAACTTGAGTACTGTACGATAGTGCATAGTAATCTGAGAAAAGTGGATATTATAGCACTAGAAAACATTCAACGATCATTCACAAAAAGGTTTCTGAACATGCCTAATACTATGACATACCGTGAGCGTTGCGAGGCGCTAAATCTGGAGCCGCTATGGCTACGCAGACTCAAACTTAATCTGTGCCTTTTATACCGCTTACTATTCGGATTGACCTTCACTGCTCAGCCACAACTCGAGTTTCAGACTCGTATGCGCTATGAACTAAGAAACAGCGAGCGCACAGTGAAAATACCAAAGTCTCGCACAAAGCTCCGCTCAAAATTTTTCTCTGTAAAATATGCGTTAATATGGAACAAACTTCCATCGAGTGTTAGAAACTGCACTACCTATGCACAATTCAGACGCATGATTAATATTCACCTGACTGTTGCAAACATCTGGTCAACACTAAGCCAAACGGTGACTCTAGATGATTTGTATGAGAAAGGTCCTGGATACGTATGAAAGTCACCATATCCTCTATTCGTTTCAATAATATAAGATTACCTACATATAATTGCATTCTTGAGTATATATTTGAGAACGATCTTACTCCTATTAATCCGTTTAACCAATTCTGTTTTCTCCTTTGACGCACTGGTTCGTTGATGCACTACGCCTTCCAAGCTGATGTCTCTGTACCATCGTCGTCACTCGCCAAGATTTTCCATCAAATTGTGACTGGCCTATTGACTGCTAATCATTTCAAAAACCCATATGGGAACCTTTGATCAAAAGACGAACAATTAACTATATTATGCGATCACGTTGTACATGTTGATAAGACCACCCAATTGGTCTTTGCCTCGCACTGCTGAGGAATAAAACGTTTATTTATTTATTTATTTAACCCTTCCTTTGGTTTAATGTCCCTGGGTTTAAATGGTTCAGGCTTTCGTTCAATTAGATGATCTTAGTGCACATTCGTTGTTCTGCTTCTACTACCAATCGGTTGCATTTCTGGACTGGGACATGCATACACCTGACAAGTAGGATGGTCGAACGGGGAATAAAGAAGCAAATGGCATCTTAGAGCTATTCATCCCTCATAACTGTTGTTGGGACAAGCTAACACATTTCGGATGGTAGCACTTGGAACCTTGCGAGCAAGGTAAGCCTAGGTTGACTAGTCGATTACATTCTCGTGCCCCGCAAACACACCTAACTCGGAATCCTGTTGGATGTGCACTTACTCGATGTTTGCAATTTATCCTGTTGTATTTACCTGAGCCAGTAGGACGACTGAACAGATTTCCGACTGTCGTGACAGTATGCATCGGTCAAGCGGACGTTGAAGTTGTAAAGATCAGGTGAGCAGTCAATGGAGTAGCTTTGGCTGCGCGTCGGTCCCGGGGGTACACAGTTGCACTAGTTAACAAGGCCACAAACAAATCCAAAATGGTGCACTCAGACAGCAGTTGCGCCAATAACTGAGATCTTCGAAAGTGTCTAAAGAATATCCACCAACGTAGCATTGATTGGAAATTACACCAAAGGAAAAATATTGACGCATAATTCACACAGCAAAAACGTATAACACAGTAATACAGAGGCAAAAGTAGACTTCAGAACAAGGGATAGCGAACGAGTTATCACTACGACAATAGTTATAATCAGAAATCAGTCAGGTTAAGCAATAACAGTCACTGATCCAGGATAACCCTCCGACTTAAAGGATTTCCCAGTCAAGTGGCCTGATTCGGTATATAGCGTAGCGCGAGCATTGCGATGGTTCCTAGACGTCAAGCGAAGGTTACCGCACAGAGCTAACAATAAGACGACGCATGCAGCAGTCCGGAGCGACAACACCGAACGAAATTCGCAAGTGAATGTATTGATCGAGTTAACTCAAAAACTGCAATAATGAAGTTAATAAGAATAACACAGTACAATCGTAATGAAGAAAGGCACAAAAGCAACAGCGGTACTGCAAAAATCCGCGGCTTCCGTGCGTACAGCCGAGTCATGACCAAATGGGTGCCGTTGGTCCGTCTCGCCTTCCGGGCTGAAGTCATCGTGACCCTCCTCGTGCTTGGCGCGAGGCTTTACAGGACATGGCTTGCAGTCGACACCAGTGGCGTGTCTGCTGACATCTCGTAGTCGGACTGCCTGTTTTGCATGTTCGGTGCTGAGTTAACTTCAGTGTAATGGCTGATTATGACGCAGTGCAGTGAAAGCCGCAAGGAAGTTGTATCGCTGATGCCGCTTTATCTTTGTGACGGTATGTTGTTAACACAAGGTGTAAGTGCCTTAGTCCTGAATTGTTATTCAGGACATTAAGGATTAAAGATAAGCCCCCTTCTCGCCCTTATTAATATTCATCCCATAGCTCATCGTAGTTGTATGGGAGCGAAACATCAGTTCAAATGGTGTAACGCCCAGAAAGATAATTACTATTATGTACTAGTTCACTGTTAACCAATTGTACATTATTCTTTCTTGTTTTAACCTTCCTTACAACAGGCCCGTCACTTGACCGTTTTATAACTTCCCGCGCTAACGTGCTACTCCTGTCGCGTTTCTTCCGTGCGCGTCTTCTTGTAGTTCATCGGATAGGATCCGCTATGTCCGACTCTGATATCCGCGCTTGATTTCGCGCACCATTTCGGACTAAAGTAGTGTACCGGAAAATACGCTCTTTCAGTATTTTTCAACATTGAATTTGCAGTTGTTTTAACCTTCAAAACGTCCACTTGTTTTACTGACTGCACATCCGTTGGCACAAATCGTTTTGGTGAGTACGTTGCTGCACCGCTTCTCACTCTGGCTGATTCGCTTCCTGTTTTTGTAGCCTACCTGTAGCCTGCCTCCAACTTTTATCCGGTCCCGTATTGGACACGTCTCTTACGTGTCACTGATTACCAACTAGTATCCCAGGCGCCACCCAACCATTGGTGACCTCGCTTCAGAACACACCGTCCGCCATTTTGAGTTTTCATTCTGGTGAGCTCGTTCGAGTGATTTTGTGAGTCATTACTTATGATCATACTGGCTTCTCATCTACCACATTTTTATCTGCTTTTTGCAATGGATTATTTGGAAGATGAGCCATCTACAGACGCGGTTAGCGCCATTGAGCCTGTCATGGTCAATTCTGTTGCAATAGCCCCTCCACCTTTTTGGGAGAATGATCCTTCGTTATGGTTTTTGCACCTAGAATCCCTTATGACACACGTAGGATTTCTTTTGATTTCACCATATATAATCAGCTAATATCTCGCCTTCTTCAGATTATATCCTCACAGGTGAGATACATCATATTTAACCCCCCTTTTGTAATGAAATACGAGACTCTTAAAAAGGCTATTATTCAGCGAATCACGCCTTCTGGCAAGGTCTGTCTGCAGCAACTACTTAGTGAGTTGCAACTAGGAGGTAGGATGCCGTCAGCCTTCTTACGCGAAATGCAACAACTCACCGGCACGTCCGACATATACGCAGGAATTCTCCGCGAGCTGTGGATGCAACGCTTTCCTGAGAGCACTCAGGCTATCCTTGCGGTAGCAAGTGACTTGCCACTCACAGTAATAGCAGATCTAGCAGACCGCGTCATTGAACGGCACCAACCAGAGACTAAAACCAAACCACCTAGGCAGCTTCGTGCTGGCGCAACCACGCTGACAAGCGCGACTAACCAGTCCTCGACAACAGACTCATTATCATCGTAGATAGTGTCGCTTCAACGCCAGACCGAGGAACTCACTTTAAACCGTAAGCACCACAGCCGCTCTGGACCATCGCCCCGTCGCACGGAATATGATGCCACAGCTTACTGCTTTTACCAATCGCGTTTCGGTAATAAAGCCCGTAAGTCCGTACAGCCCTGTAGCTACTCGGCTACAGATAATCCGCCACGCCGGCCCTTAATGGCGACTAACTGTGTCGGCAAAGTCCAAAGTCGTCTTATCTATATTAGGGATTATGATTTCGAGACCTAGTTCTTAGTTGATACCGGGGCGGAAGTCAGCGTCATTCCCCTTATGCCACGTAAGCCTACCGCTGCTTTGTCGACAAGCCTAAGTGCCGCCAATGGCGCGCCAATAGCTAGCTACGGTCATCGGTCGCTTATCCTAGACCTACGTCTTCGACGCATGTTCCGCTGGGTATTCACCGTTGCTGCAGTCCCCTTTGTCATCATCGGCATCGACTTTCTCAGGCATTTCGACCTCTTGGTCGATGCGAAACGCCAGATGATAGTCGACACTGCAACGAAACTCAGGGTAAGTGGAATCACCGCCGATATCGCATCTAGCACTCCGGACTACTCCTTTACCCAGACCTCGCCAGACTAGGCCAACCTCTTCTCCCAGTATTCCAAGCTCGTTCAGCCAAGGAACGCAACTTTGTCCGTGGCATTCCAAGTCATGCACCACATACAGACGAATGGCCCACCCGTATAATGCCGTCCATGTTAATTATCGTTCTAAAACTAAAGGTAGCTAGGGCGGAGTTTGAGCACATGCTTGAACTTGGAATAATCCGCCCTTCCGATAGTCCTTGGTCCTCTCTTCTGCAGATGGTCCCAAGAAAGCTAGTGACTGGCGCCCTTGCTGTGGTTACCGCACACTTAATCGGCTAACCGTCCCAGATAGGTATCCCATCCCACACATGCAAGACCTTACCGCATGCCTCACAGGTAAGACGATCTTCAGCAAGATCGATCTGTTTCGTGTCTATCACCAGATACCCGTAGAAGAAAATGACATTGCGAAAAAAGCCGTTATCACTCCTTTCGGCTTGTTTGAATCTTTAAGAATGCCATTTGGACTGTGCAGCGCCGCACAAACCTTTCAACACTTCATCTACGATGTCACTCCTCGCCTAGACTCGGCGTATTCCTACCTCAATGATATTTCAGTAACCAGTTCATCGGAACAAGAGCACCTCGGGCATCTTCAAACTCGCTTCCCGCGCTTGACCCAACACGGTGTCACAGTCAATCCGACTAAGTGCGAACTCGGCAAATCAACGGTAGAATATCTAGGCCACCTCGTTACATCGTCTGGTATCGAAGTCCTTCCTGATAAGATCCAGGAAAGCAAGGTCTTCCCAGCTCCGATTTCATTCAAACACCGTCGAGTTTGTGATTTAGTCAACTACTATCGACGCTTCCTTCCGCGCTGCGCTCAGCCCATGCAGTCTCTGACCGACCTACTCAGAGGGAATGAACGTCAGTTCGCATTCCCTGACACAGCACAGGCAGCCTTCGCCGAGCACAAGGATGCTATCTCCAACATAGCCCTCCACGCTCATTCTGAATCGTCTTCGCCCCTTTCTATTACGACTGACGCCTCATACATCGTGGTGGGAGCTGTCCTCCAACAACATGTTCGTGGGCCATGGCAACCCTTGGGTTCTTCTCCAAGCGCCTGCAGCCAGCGGAATCCCGCTACAGCACATGTGGCTGTGAACTGCTCGCCATTTACCTAGCCATTCCTAACTTCCGGCACACACTCGAACGCCGCGCTTTCACGGTCTAGACTGACCACAAGCCCCTCATCTTCGCTTTCAACTCTTCTGGCGACAACTACTCACCACGTGAAACAAGACACCTAGACTTTGTCACGCATTTCACTGCTGACATACGTCATGTCTCAGGTCTCGACAATCCTGTTGCCGACGTTCTACCACGCATCAACCTCACTATCCAGTCTTTGCCTACAGTCGACCTTGCCGCCATGGCATCGGCTCAAGACGAAGACATACAGCGCACTCTGCACTCCACTTCGCTGCATGTGCAACCTGTTCCTCTCCAAACCACGGAAGGAACCATTATTTGTGCCACTTCCACAGGTTGTCCTGGACCCCTCGTGCCCGTCCCATTCAGATGCACAGTCTTTGACGCACTACACTCACTATCACATCCCGGTATTCGTGCATCTTTGAAACTGGTCACCGAACGTTTCGTTTGACTACGCATAAACAAAGATGTTCGTACCTGGGCTCGCGCCTGCCTTTAATGTCAGCGCTCCAAAGTACATCGTCACACCCGCAGTCATCTTGGTTCATTCCCTGCCCCGGACTCTCGGTTCTCGCATGTACACTTAGACCTAGTAAGTCCTTTGCCTCCTTCACGCGGATTCATATGCATTCTTACATGTGCCGACCGCTTCACCAGATGGCCAGAAGCCATTGCCGTAACAAACTGCACAGCTGAGACTGTTATCCGGGCCTTCTTGAACCGCTGGGTCTCGCACTACGGATGCCCATCCACCATCACAACTGACCGAGGAACGCCTTTCGAATCTTCACAATTCGATACGTTCTGCAACGTTTTAGGCTGCCGTCGCGTTCATACCAAAGCACATCACCCAGCAGCAAACGTGTTAGTTGAACGCTTCCATAGACATCTAAAAGCCTCGCTATGCGCCTCCTCCGACCCTAGCTGGAGCGAAAAACGTTTCGCTCATACTCTTAGTCATTCGCAGCAGCAACAAAGCCGACTTGCAATATGCATCAGCAGAGCTGGTTTACGGCACAACACTAAAGTTGCCAGGAGAATTCGTTTCACCTCCCGTATCGTCGGGTATGCCTCCGCCTAACTTTGGGTCCTCCCTAGCTCAACGCATGCGTTCACTACGCCCGACCACCCCGTGAGCAGACTAGAGATGTGCAAATGCACAGCGTACTCTCTACCTGCACACACGTCTTCCTCTGCATCGACGCAGCGCGGCACGCAATCCAGCCCTAAACTGGCCCTTTCAGAGTTCTGCGACGGACTCCGAAACACTTCAATTTAGATCGGAATGGTCATCGAACAACGGTGTCCATCGACTGCCTCAAAGTAGCTTTCTTTGACAAACCACTTGCAATCCATCCTGATGCTATCACACAAGCACACGCACCTGCGGTGACTTCCCTAGCACTGGGTATCCCGAGACGCACCGTTTCCCTTAACCCTAACATACCCCGTCTCAAACCCAGGCAACCGACCGACGCGGTAGACAGGTCAAACGTCCGGTTCGTTTTACAAATTTTGTAAACGTTTGTTATCCCCATTAACAAGCCTTTTTCGTCTTTAGTGGTAATCGTGCGTCTCATCCACAAACTTTTTGTAAAATCGACAAAAAACCCAAAACATTTGACATCTTAAAAAACGTATTTGCCTTATCATGCATGCCATATACCCTCTCCGGCGTCAAGCCAATTCCCCCCGACCCTTACGCACCCCCTCTGAGTTCTACCTCCCAGAAACTTAACCGCCGGAACTGCCAGGGCAACCCTCGATTGACTCGCCAACCGGCTCAATGCAATCCCCGATTGACTCACCAGCCGACTCAAGACCCCTTCCTTACCCAAAGAACAGCCAGTCGCCCTCGGCCGCAGACAGCAACGAACGGGTTGGTTCCCAAACGCCTAGCTAGGCGTGGCCGACGAGATCGCCGGATTTCTTCGTGGAACGAGGACCGTGGACTGAAGTGCGGTGAGGGAGTGACACCTCCCAAGCGCACCGTCGGGTCTACATCAAAGGGAAGTTCCTGTCGGCCTCTTTTCTGTACTAGTCAGTATTTTCGCAATCTGACTAGCCCGCCCCCACGGCCCATCGATGATGCACTCTGGTCCACACGATCATCATAAATAATAAATAACAAAAGCCTGGACCCAGAGAACTCTGCTACACACCCCACCTTGGAAGCGCTTGCTCAAGCCCGTGCAGTTATTCGCACCCATCCTCACGTTCCGCTTTACCCCACTAACAGCTCCACCGAAGGGCTCCAGACTTCAGCCTTCTAGAGGAAGGCCATTGTAGTGTACCGGAAAACACGCTCTTTCAGTATTTTGCAACGTTGAATGTTACAGTTACTTTAATCTTCAAAACGTCCACTTGTTTTACTGACTGCACATCCGTTGACACAAATCGTTTTGGTGAGTACCTTGCTGCACCGTTTCTCGCTCCGGTGGATTCGCTTCCTGTTTTTGTCGCCTGCACAATATACGTTGGGTTCCCTCGCCTCCAACTTCTATCTGGTCCCGTATTTGAGACGTCTCTTACGGGTCACTGATTACCGACTATTATTCCAGGTGCCACCCGACACTAGTATTTACTAGGCCTACTAATTGGTGACCCCAATTCGCACGCGCGAATAAAAAACATTTTTCGCCGTTAATATTTTTTGGCTAGTTCGTTAGGTTTTCTCGACTATATACGTGTATTTAATTGTTTCTTGCATACTTTTAGTAATTGCATCGTGTTTTTGTTCATGCTTGATCTTTCGATTCGCATTTCGATAGTGGTATCTGAGTCGTTTCACAATGTAAACATGCTTAGTTCGGCTGTGCGAAGTTTCGTGAAACAAAGCCCAGAGGTTCGGTTTGCGATATTCGATAATGAACTAGGAAATAAGGACATTCAGACTGACCGTCCGAGGTACAATCAGCTCGTCCCTCGCCTACATCCGTCAGTTGTGAGGCTGGTTAAGAACAATCTACTCCGCCCATCGAGTGTGGCAAAGTAAGAAGCGACGAAGCAAGCGATTCTAAAAGAAGTAAAGCCCAGCGCACGAGCTCCATTAGAACAGCTCAATGCTCTTAAGCTGGGAGATCGCGAGCCGCCGACGTTTCTCCGCGAAATTCAGCGCATTGCTGGTCCCTTATTCTTGAGCGAAGAAGGGATAATGTAACTGTGGTTTGAACGTCTCCCAGAGCCATTGCCGGTAATGCTGTCCATGTTTCTGGATATGCCCCTGAAAGAACTAGCTACCAAGGGGGACGCTGCGTTCGAACGTCTTCCGCAGCAGACGCCCAGTAGCTCCGGTGACGTATTCTCACCTAAGAAAACCGAATCCCATATTTGTTCCAACTCGCCAGGCCGATCTGACCCTAAAGACGAGGAAAATGCGCTACTTCGCAGCAGGATAGCAGCAATGAAGGCTTCGAAGCAGCGTGTACCACTGTCAGATGCTGACCACGTTTTGGCTACCGTTCATTGCGGCTCGTTCGTGCCTGCACTGGGTACAACTTGTTCGACAAAAAGTGTAGTATTTTCTCTCCACCTTTTCAGTCCAACAATACCAAGTCCGTCGAAGAATTATGTTGGTATCACTGCCAATATGGGGGAAAGAGCGACGTTGACGGGCTCCTTGCATTAGACACGACTTAATCGCTTCAACGAAAGCGAATAGCCCGCACACAAGCACGACCAACGTATCTGTCAATAAGCAACAAATCGACTGTTTTACGTTCCGGATCGGCGTTCTCCCATCATGTTCCGCACCGAGACGGAAGCCGAAGTCAGCGTCAACCCTGCGAACGCAAACGAAAAGTACTCAAAGCATACGTACAAACTGTATACGGCCAACGGTTCTCCGATAGCTTCGTTCGGTCAGCGTATGAAGAACCTGGATCTTAATCTCCGCCGAGATTTTCAGTGGGTCTTCATGGTTGCGTCTGTATCCTTCGCAGTGATCGGTATCGACTTCCTAAAGAAATTTTGTGTTGTTTGGTGATCTTGATCGTCACAGGCTTTTAGACGACCGTACTAAAATAGGGGTTGAAGGCGTTTTTACGGACGCCCCGATACTCAGTCTCGTTTTCCGAATCGCTGATGTACCGTCAGACTATGCGCACCTACTGTTTGAATAATCGCGACTGGTACGACCAGCTGCAGAACTTCCGCGGGGCACCACAGAAGTCGTTCATCAGATTGTCACGCGCGGTCCGCCAACGAGTTCCCGATGAAGACGGCTCCCCCCTGACAAATTGCCTACCGCAAGAGCTGAATTCGGTCACATGCACTTACGCCATATTCGACTGCTTTTTGATAGTTTATCTCAACTCAGAGTAACAATCAGCACAGAAAAGCAATCGGGAACACGGCATTCTGAGATAAAATGGCGTAGGTGTAGCAAAACAGCGGAAGTGGTTGCGTATCTCATTTGAAAAATCCCGGGCCACTTTGAGGAAGCATCGACAATTACCAGATAGCGGAAAGCCTCCAAGGGGTCCGGCAAAATCAATATGAATGCGAGACCATGGTCTACTTGGAGCTTGTCAAGAATGAAGATTACATTTGACAGGTAGTTTTGCTATCATAGCGCAGCTGTTACAGGAGCGAACAACATTTACAATATCTTGGTCCATGAATTGCTAGTAGGTATAGCTGTGGGCTATGGACTTCATACGACTGATTCCCGGGTGACTTTCGTGGAACTGACTGAGAAGCCACTTTTGTAGAATCTTAAGAGTCTCAACTCGGTCAGATAACATCAATCAACCACCAATGGTGGTTAAGGCGAACTTCCTTTTACGAAACTGCTCACCATAGCTGTCCAAGGGGTATGCAGGTCAACCAGTTGTCAGATACCCCATAATACGGTGTCACAGGGGAACTGTTGCTGTTTCTATTCTAACTGCGTCTGCTGTTACTGGGAGTTGACATACAGATGTTTGAAATACTTGTCTAATCTCGGGATCTAAGGTAATGCTGGATACAACATTGTCTTCATCAGGTGCCTAGGACGTGCAGTCGGCAATCAGTCTGGATAATGCGTCAGTATGATCAAACGAAGACGTACTTTTAATACGGAAATTGAAATCGTATGTAATATGGTGGTTTCCTAACGCGCTGATCTGTTTGCCGTGTGAACGGGGATTCCTCGTTTGGTGCTAAATTTAGATGGCAAAGTTTTGTCAACTGTGTACGAAGTAAATTTTGCGCCCATGTACCATCTTTTGCAATTTCATGACCATAAAATTAGCGCTAATCCTTCTTTCTCTATTTGCGTTTAGTTCTTTTCTGCTGCTGTCAACGCGCGGGTAGCTTGCATCACAGCCTTTTGATGTTCATTCGGAAACTGATGCAACAATACATCACCGATGCCATTTTGCGATGCATCAGCAGCTACAATTATTCGTAATTCCGGGTCGTAATGAGTTAAAAGGAGATCGGTGTACAATATTTGTTTAATGTCATCAAGGGCTTTCTGGCACTGTGAGGACCAATGCCACACTGACTTGTTTACTAAAAGTGCATTTAGTGGGACCGGGATTTCGTGCATTTGAGGGACATAGTTGTGATACTAGTTAACTGGACCCAAGAAAGACTGCAAAGTAGCTTTAGTCATGGGGTGTGGCATTAACTTGATGGCTTTTATTTTGTTTGGATCTGGCCGTCGACCGGAACTGTCGATAACCGAGTCAAGGTATGTGCTACTGAGCTTCATAAGCTCGCATTTCTCTGGACGTACACGAAATCCATATGAATCTATGCTGGAGAACACTTCGTTTAAGTGGGCGTAATGATCTTCATTGGTGGAGCTCACAATTATTATGTCATGCAAACAAGCCATGTCACATTGTAATCCGGATACAATAACGTACATCTCTTGTTGGAAAAACGCTGGAGCACACTTTACTCCGCAAAGTAACCGATTGGAACGATACAAGCCTCGATGAGTATTAATAATGAGCAGTTCCTTTGAGCTCTCCTCGACCACTACTTGCAAGTATGCATCAGCAAGCTGAACTTTATAAAAGATTTGTCCTCCATTAAGCTTTGTGGATAAATACTTGGTTACAGGTAAGGGGTATTGATGATTTTCCAGTGCGTCATTTAATCCGGTAGAAATATCAACACAACTACGCAAACTGCCATTAGCCTTTCTGATGACTACAATAGGAGCGGTTAACGCTGAGTGTCTCATAGAACTGATGACGCCCATGGACTCCAGTTGATTAATTTCGGCATCCACAGCCTCAACAGCAGCGTGTGGTACTGGTCTTTTTAGACAAAATACTGGACTATGACGATACGCGAATACAACACAGCTTTTATCTTAGAACACATTCCAAGACCCTCTGCAAAAACATCGGAGTACTTAGAGGCGAAATGTGACAAAGCTCCTACACTGTCCTTAAACATTACGGGTTCAACTGAACACTGAACATCGGTGAGACACAGTGAAGAACTATCTGGGTTATCGCAAATACTTTTCAAAGGTATTCTTCATAAATTAAGTTTGTCTATCAAATATATGTCTAACAAATTCAAATGTCCATAACGTGTTACACGATAAACACCATTAGCATACAAATCAGAAAGTGTAAACTCACAACTGAACTGTCCAAGAAGGAGTAATTCCGAGCCGGACGCGTCGTGAGCGACGTGTGAAGTTTGAACACATGCGGGTTTAGCGCGCTTGCTCCATGTCGACTCAGAGATTATTGTAATATCAGAAGCCGTGTCCAGTTGAAACCGGACAGAAACACCGTTTATCACAATCGTAACATACTTCTTTAGTGACTAATAGTTCGGGCTAGTGGTTTAAAACACCACGATTTAAACGCAACGTTGAAAACTTGGAGTTTTGGCGAAGGTTCGTGACGGTCTTCCAGAGGTTCTCTGCAAATATCTGGTTTCCTTATGTCCAATAATCCCACAACGCTTGCAAATATATTGTCTGAATTCACAAAATCGATCGAAATGTCACTGACCACAATACCAACAAGCACTAGGCTGACAGCCGCAGCGTGCGAAGTCGGAGAGAGGGATTGAATTGTGCGATAGCCTGGGGCGTGTAGAACTAGTATGAACATCCACCACACAAGACTCGTTGTGCCGTTGGATCATTTCTGTGTCATACTTCAGTGTTAACATACGTTCACCTTCCTGGACAAGCTTCTTTAGTGAGACTTCTAGGTTAGACTCCAACCGAGATAACAAACGTGTTCGAATCTCCGCATCTTTTGAAGACCGTAATCCCCAAACAAAAATTTGTGTTTTAAACTGATCACTTGTAGTTGTGCTAAGCTGAAAACGTTTACATTCTCTGTTAAAATTAGCTGCATAAGTCACAAAATCATCTTCCTGGTGTTTAACAACTTGAAAACGCCGGAAACGTGTGTTGAAAAGTGAAGTTTTGGGGCCCAAAATTCTGGTCAAATGTTTCACAGTGTCGTCCAATGAGATATCACTTGGGACCTTGGGTAGAATGTAACTAGAGTACTTTTCATACTCTTGTGAACCCAATTTCCTCAAAAGAAGACGTACCCGAGCTGCATCTCCTGGCTCACGTCCATCAATTTTTAACAAGTCTTCCTAGCGGCGAAACCATGTTTCGTAACTGAGGTCCTCGTCTGGCTGGTAATGAAATTCTGTCATACTGTGCGCCAGCTTGCTGCAGTGGAAATCGTTGAATCCGTAGATGCTGACTGTAACGACATTCGTGTTGTCATTGTTTCAAATGAGCGCTGCTATGACGCCTTAAACTATGCTTGCTGTCTGGTCAGCATTTCTTGAATAAATTCCAAGGGGTTCGTCATGGTTCCCCGTGGCCAATCTATTATAACATCTGACCGTAACTGAACCCACTCCGAAGGGGAAGCAAGAACATCACCGTGCCGGACGAACTGTATTGAAATACTGACAATGATGAGCAACCGCGATGCAAAAGCTCAATAGATCAATTGGCCAATCACATGAGAGGACAAAGTCATGAATGGTGAGCGGTCTAGGTCTGAACGACTGAGCTGCGTGTGTCCAACACAATCACGTGACGAGACAGTCACGAATGTCAAACTATCAAGCTGTAAGCGACCGCGACGCGCAAGCGCTTCTAACGTAGACCTTCGAAGAGCCCGTGGAGGTCGCCGCTCCACGTGGTGCCCAGGAAGTCAGGAGACTGGCGTCCATGTGGCGAATACCGTGCTCTAAACAACCTAACCACCCTCGACCGGCACCCTATACCTCACATACAGGATATTCCATGTGTTCTCGAAAATTAATCTGGTGCATGTTTACCAGCAAATCCCGGCCGCCGACGAAGACGTAGCAAACACTTCCGTTATTACACCTTTCGGTTTATTTGAATTTTTACGAATGCCTTTTGGTTTACGCAACGCGGCGTAAAACTTTCAGCGATTTATAGATTCCGTCACAGGTGGATTAGAATTTGTCTATCTACATATCGACGACATATGAATAGCTAGTGCAACCGAGGAAGCTCAGCAAAAGCACCTCAATATCCTCTTCGAACGACTCGCAGCCAATAATATTGCTGTCAATCCTGATAAGTGTGTTTTCCGGCAGAACGATCTAGACTTTTTGGGGTCATCACATTGATCAAAATGGTATACGGCTCTTAGACGACAAGAAGGTTCAAGCTATCTGCTATTCGCCGTTTCAGTGGCATGATCAATTAGTACCGGCGATTCTTACCTCATTGTGCAGATTTAATTAGCCCACTGACCGATTTACTACGTGGTCGCAAAAACGGAAATGTGTAAGTCACCTCAGCTGCGATCCAAGTTTTAAACGCTAGTACAGAAGCCCCAGCTTCCTCAGTTATGATCCATCATTTTGACGCTAAAGTACCGGCTGGCATAGCCGTCGACACATCGAACTCCGCCATCGATGCCATCCTGCAACAATACCCTGAAGGATGTTTAAAACCACTTGCTTTTTATTCGAGATGCCTACAACCGGCGGAACTCAAGTACAGTACCTTCAGCCGAGGATTGTTAGCTGTTTACTCGACCATCCGGCATATCCAACATGTCCTCGAGGGCAATCACTTCATCATATTTACAGACCATAATCCATTAACTTTTGCTTTTCGAAATCAGTCAGCTCAACACTCACCGCGTGAGGTTCATCAGGTGGATTTCGTTGCCCAATTTTCCAGATATTCGACACATCGCTGGCCAAGAGAATGTCGTCGCTGACGCTCTGCCTAGAAAATCTACATGCAGTCCTGCTGGACGGCAATCGATCTGTCTGCCATGGTCGCTGCACAATCAAGCGGTTAGAGTTTGTCGGAACTCTGTGATTCTTCACTGCAGATATCTCCAGATCACTTCCGTCATCTGATAGCATGATTTTATGCGACAATTTGACCGAACAACCTCGACTTGTCGTTCCAGAAAGTTTGCGATGCTTTGTTTTTGACACGCTTCATAACATTGCCCACCCAGCCATTAGGGCCACCGTTAAACTCATCTCCGATAGATACGTTTGGCCAGGAATGCAACGCGATCTTAAATGCTGGGCACGCAGCTGTCTCACATGCCAGCAAACCAAGATACAGTGGCACGTGTCCGCCGCGCTTGGTCATTTTCCGCCACTCTCAAAACGTTTTGTCCATGCCTATCTTGATATAGTTGGATCCTTCACATCGCCCAAAGGAATGGTCCACATTTTGACCATGATCGACCGTTGCACCCGTTGGCCCGAAGCCGTCCTCATTCCCGACAGTTGAGAGTCGCTAATGCGCTGAGTTGGACCCACGTCCTGCCTATAGTCTTCCTTGGCATCCGTTCAGCCCTAAAGGCTGATCTACGTAGGTCTAGCGCCGAAGTAGTATATGGACAACCTTTACGCCTACCTGGTGACTTCTTTTCCGTGAGTCCCAAAATTACCCGTTACGATGCCAATTACACTCGGCAACTAGCTACGAGCATACGTCATATCAGGCTTACCGTAGCGAGATAACAACGACGAAAGTCCTACGTTCCTACAGACGTACGACATCGTCCGTTTGTTTTCCTCCGTGTTGATGGTCTAAGCAGACCACTTGAGAGACTTTACGAAGGTCCTTTCAAAGTTTTGTAGCTAAAAGACCGTGTATTTATTATTGACCGTCATGGTAAAGGAGAAACTGTTACGATTGTCCGTCTTAAGGTTGCCCATGTGTAACCGGAGACCGGCGAAGATCCCTGTCATTCATCTTCTGATGAATCGACGCAGCCTATGATGGAGGAAACATCTACCTCCGACGCCAGTGGCTCTAAAGAGCACTTCACATCTGCATCTATCATCTCAACCTAACTGCAGAGATGAAGTATGAAGCCTTATGCAAGTAGCCTAGTTTAGGTTTATCAGGCATACTACACACGTAGGAGAACGGAAGCAGAAGGTCTCAGAAGTCGACCGTTGCTGGGAGCTTTCCATTGATGGATTGGACATCCTTTTCAATCTGATCTACTCTGTTGTATACTTCTGTAGGACCGTTGGTAGTAGAATCTAAACAATCTTTGTGATTTTTACGAGTTTCCTTATGTTTACATACCTTTACAGTTTTTTAAGAAACCTTTAAAACTTCGTTATTTGGTAGCAGCGCATTTGTGGTCAAGTTGTTCACCTCGGAGGTTTTCGATACCAGGGAAGAGGAAGCAAGTTGATCTACCTCCAAAACTGTACTAGAGCCACTTAAAGTTCGCCGGTTTGGTATTGGTGAGTTGGTGGCTGAGTTGTTCTTTGCGGCTAGTGTTTTAGAAGTCGTTGATATAGTGGGAGATAAATGGAGTCCATACAGCAAACATAAGCAAGATGGAAATGGGTAAGGCCTTAATGAGTTGACCAACTGGGAAGGAATAAGTGAGGCGGAATGAGGGAGAAAAGGAAAGTGGAGTACCAGAGTTGAAGTGCGGTATGAATATACTAAGCATATGCCTACAGACTTGTAAAATTGTTCAAAAAGCAGTTAAAAGATAGAAATCAACCGTTTAGAAAATCCGCTATAAATCCAATGCATCAAGATATCAGAAAAAGAATCGTGAATAGAGCAGTGGAAGCAGGACAGGGCGGCGCTATTCGCTGTAGACCAGAAAACAGACTCGGATGAAGTTAATTCAATTGTCCAGTGACGACGGGGGTGAGAGCACAAGACAGGCTATTGTGTCTCGGGCTGACCAAAAACCACGGTAGACAAATTGAGGAGAATCATTTGACAGCTGTTGTGTTAGCAGCCCCATAAGAATGAGTTTTGCGAACATCTTCAAATCTACCGAATTATCAGCGATTGGTCGATATTTGTACTGGTGTGATAATGACGTCTGCTCAGCATAATGTATCAGATTTTGACCAGGAAGTCAGCACACTTCTAGAGGATAAAGGGTGACAGACTATCTGGACCAGTTGCATTCCCTGAGAGAAGCTGTTGCGGTAACTTGTGTGCAGTGCCGCTGTCGACCTGGGGTAGTAAGTATGCAAAAATTTAGGTTGATCAAAGGATTATTCGGAGATCGGATTGTTATAGCACTTGCAGAAATCATGGTTCACTTTCTCCACATCCACGTCGGAGGTTGATGTACATCGATTAGACCAGCTTAGTCGTTTTAAAATACTCCAGAGTTCACGAAAGCTACTATTCTCAAGTATAGCCTGAACGTACACCTTGCTGAGACGATACAACTTCTGCTTTTTAAGAACAGATAGTTACTTCACTAAAATGTTGTCTTTTCATTTGAAAGCTTTCTCCTTTTGTCTACGTAGCCGCTTTAGGTGGGGGGAGGGGGAAGAGAACCTGTCCGCACGGAGGAACAGAGATTCGCATGGACAGCAAATGTTCAAAAACAAAAGTTTAATTAAATCGTCAACTGGCAGCAATACGTGGACACATCAGTGTCAAAAGCAGACGGAAGTCGGTGAATGATACCATTACCCGCAGTCGGTCAATATTCTGTCCGGAACACTGCTTCCACCTGAACGTGCGGTCATTGCAACGAGTAACCACCTTATGGTTTGTCTTAGAGTAGAGCACAGGACAGTTAAATTGTTGAGTGATCAGAGCTACCTAAAGGCGCCCTATTACACATGCAGAACAGCTTCAGGTTAAAATATGCTAGACCAAGAGTAGCATCGGATCCAGTGAGGCAATTTACCATGCATTGTAGTCCAAGACTTGCGAGAAAAGCGGTGTCGAATCGGTTAAAATCACCAGCAAAACACATAGCGAACAATCGAGGTGTTCAATTACACTCGCAGTAAAATCATCGTAAATGCCTTCGCTTCAGACAAGTGAGGGAAATATAGATGTTAGCCAGTAAGATTGAGCGGTACCCACTGATGCAACTGGGCGTGCACTTCAGAACTAAGCAAAGCCACAAATTAGCCGAAATTCAGCTCGATTTAGGAATTTTTACGATGTAGCTTGCAAGTTACCTAACTGTCCACAACACTACACAGTAGGAATCGTTATCAATCACACAGGTGAATACGGAATTGGCATCTTACAGATATCTACGACACGAGGAGACTCTACATCCAACAGAGCAGTTGTCATTTTTCACTGTGGCATACGAAAGAGGAACTGTACGATACGTATGCCTATGGTGGCGACCACCAATGAGTACCTTCAGTTCTAACCCTACTGCTACTCATTCGTTGCAGAACATTGACCACTCCGTATTGGGAACCATTCCTTCTATGCGTTGACGTTAAGGTTTGTATCATTTTGCTTGGCCCGACGTTCATAACAATCGGTTTAAGGACTGATGCGATGCGCCCAGTTATGCTTTCTAAATCTACTACCCTATGTGAGTTGCCAACTGCGGCACACGCAACCGCACAGAGATAACCAGACATCTTTCTCCAGCACCTAATGCTTATCAAATTGGATCTTTGTGATGGTATCTAAATGTTAAGGCGAGCGGGACCATCCCCACAGTGGAGAGAAACTGCCCCCCAGCTAGACCTAGACAAATGATCTCAAGATATATGAAGGTAAAACCATCGGCTTACGAAATTCATTAATCAAGTCCAACAAACATATACTGTCACAGAGGAGCAGTGGGGATTTTGGTGTAATTTTAGATGTAGTTCGTCGCAGTCCCCTCTCAATCACACAGGTTCTCGCACGCCTAGAAAAGCAGCAGAAAGCTGTTTTGACCTTCGGATCTGGATGACTGACAGTTGACTACGATACAACACGGCTCATCTTAAACTGCCATGTTAGTTACGAACAGTGCAGAGGGTAGTGTATGGCCCCAGATCTAAAACTTGTCGTACAATGACTGTATGAGACACAGCAATCAAACTAGGCGGACGGAATGTTGATTACTAATGAGTAGTGGGATCTTGGTGTAATTTCAGATGTGGTTTGTCGTAGTCCCCTCAGTCACGCACGCTCCCGCATGTCTGGGAAGGCACCAGACAGCTGTTTCAACCTTCTGGGGCTCGTCAGTGGCGCGCGTTCTTCGGTGCCCTGCCGGGTTCCGACCCAATGATTTTCGGATGCCAGCACCTTGTACCACTAAGCCATGGGTGACGGCGGCGGACCTGCATGACTGACAGTTGACAATGATATAGCGCGGCTCATTTTCCACAGCGTCAACGCAACTCCTATCGAATGGCATCATAACCCAAGGCATGACACAGTGGACAGGCCACCCTACTGCACTGGAATCGAAATCAAAAGGGATGTGTGTGTGCAGTACAAGAGTGTATACGTTGACTGGAGTAGCTCACTTGGTGGAATTATTCGCATTCACAGAATCTGGTGAGTCATATGGAATAAGTAACTACAGCGCTGGGTGTGGAACTCATAACACCATCAATCTACATGCGCGCACACGCACACACAACACAAAAGTTTGATCGGAAAAGGCGGTGGAGGCGCGGTTAAGTCGAAGTGCTGGTTTCATCCAATGTGGGAGGGGACACGAGATGATTAAATGTAGCACATTTTGCACATACACATGCATTGGAGAGAGAAGATGCTTTCAAGATGGGCTGTACATCACGGATACCTGATTGATACCCGACGAAGCAAGAGAGGAAGCAGATGTGCCAACGCACTGAGCCGGAATTTCACCGATGAAATAGCGGTCAGCGTGTCTCAGATGGGAGGTGTGAACTGGAAAAAATAAACGCGAAAAGAAGGCAACAAGTCCGGGAATAAAAGATGCCCGGCGTGATCACGGTGGGCGAGAAGAGGATTGAAGCGCGAGGCCAAGCATGGGAAACCAATGAAGATGAAGAAAATAAGAACAAAGTCACGTTGGGCGCTTTTGACAAGCTTTACCTGGTTGGCAAGGAAGTGCAGTGGGACCTTTTCCTAGGCAAAAACCCTCCGATGCAAAGTGACTTCAAACTGAGATGGTACTTGGTGGATGTGACAGAGGGCACAAATCGAGGAAACTAAGCGGCTCACGTCCTGGGTTGCTTTGGTGGTAGCATTGTTAAACACGCCATTGTTTGGAGACAAAATGAGGTTAAAAACAAACGGTCAAAATTGACGACCACAATATTTGCGTTATTTGTTTTGATGGGGAAATCGGCCACACGAGAGGCAAGTAATCGGGTGGAAAGACAATGTATGCTGAGGTAAAACCCTGCATCAATCACGTAACGACGTTTTGGAAACTGGAGAAAGACTATTTTGCGGAGGACTGGATCATATCTGTTGCTAATCGGTGGGGTGCATCTCGGCCGTCTTTTGGATTATCTCCGATAGGAATGGCAGCGCCTGTACAAATCGCAGTCGCTCCGGCAGTTGCACCCGGAGACACGAGGGGAGCGCTAGTGCCCGGCACCTGGTCGCGATTGAGCACGCCTGCGCCGTGACACTGTTGTTGTACCGCGGAAGCTTTCTGCCGTAGCAGGGTCCAGTCAAAGACATAATCCCACACGAAGGAGAGTGTACGGAACAGATTACGAAAATTGCTGCGGAGGAATCCGTAATTGGGCGTCTCGTCAAAACGCAAACTGCGACAGTGATCAAAGTAGATGGAAAATTCTGCGGGGTAGCCACGACACAAAACATCCACGGCAGTGCTGCTTTTCTTCTCGTAAATTCGTTCATATTTTTGCGTCTTGTTAGCCGCCTGTAAGGAAAAAGCGTAGATAATGATACAGTGACTCGTTTTCAAAGAGGTGAGTGAGTATTCAAAGGCAAAACAATGCGGGAAAGGAGTCGGTGGTTAAGTGAACACTTCTATCAAGCGATCGAATCAAGGCGGAAACAAGCATAGGGAAAGAGACTTAAGTAGAGTTCAGGGATGGACGGGAGCTTATATCACCGAGGCGAAAAGCATCCTCTTGCTTCTCATCCTCATCATCACCATCTAAACAGTTATAGGTAGTGGTAGTATGATGTCGTGTAGCCAGAATGACATTATTCATGGGGAACGAGCGTATGAGGGAAAGGAAGGAGGTAAGCTGGATCCGAGGTGGCCTACACATCGCCAACAATGTGCAGAGACAAGCAGATGGAGAACGTGTGAAGAAGAGGCAGTGCCGACAAGACAGTCTCCAAGCATGGCAATCAGTCATACCTTACACATAACTCGGAATCATTCACACCTAAAACCGGTCAGCTGGCTACGAGACGAGGGCAAACGAGTCGTTAAAGGCGGTTGCAAAGGATATGCTGTGAGTCCATGAGTAGAGTAGAGGCAGAGTAAACCCAAGTCTGGGTGACCAGGTCTAAAGACAGTAGTTAGCCTAATGGTCATCTTCCTCTTGTTCAAAGTCCACCGGGATTGAAAATGATTTCGCGTCAAGAGTGAAACACAGCCAGAATAAAAGCCTATACAAAACCGATTAGTGCTTTAAAACTTTAAAGCTAACTTTTCCTTTTCCTGTTAGGAGATCGTACGCACCCGGCAATCAATGCAAGGCTCTCTCAGTAGTTTACGATAGAAAGGCATCGGAATTGCAGCCTATCCAGTCCTATTTGTCCTGTGATAACAATGAATGCGAACTGTGTGAGAATGCAATCGTGCGGATAATGGTGTATAACTACATATGGCAACGGCGTAACCAAGTGGCAAACGGAGGACTCCGCTGATACAGGTTCCATTCATTTAGACACCTGGTTCTACGTATTTGTTAAGGTAAACAGATCCTATCGAAGTGATTGAGATAAATTTCA
This sequence comes from Dicrocoelium dendriticum, assembly GCA_944474145.2. Taxonomy (NCBI): domain Eukaryota; kingdom Metazoa; phylum Platyhelminthes; class Trematoda; order Plagiorchiida; family Dicrocoeliidae; genus Dicrocoelium; species Dicrocoelium dendriticum. Next base: position 4,447,136 of record OX104061.1, on the reverse strand, counting down.
GCGACCTACTTAGAAGGAAAAGACCCGAATTCCACCTAGGAATCCGATTGGCTAAAATTATATTGAGCGTCGCGGCCTGGCCAATACCATTTCGCCAGGTCGACAGTTTCTAGGTCATTCGTGAAGAAAGTGCATTAAGCAGTGAAAATTTGAACCCTGGACACCCCTTCCTCGTATGAAGATAGCGTGCCTGCTCAAGGTCATTCGATTTCTATTTTCGAGTAATTTGGGCTTGGAGGCGGGCACATTCTGTATGCTTGGGCAGCTGAGTTGACGGTTGTTGCATGCTTCAGCGATTGATAATGGGTTACAACATGTTTCTGACGACGGAAGGAAACGATTGCCGATATCCCCAAGAATGCCACTATCAGTAGAGGAGTGGAATTTAACGCTGAAGCAACAATAGTTGTTTGAGGAATCGCAAAAGCGACCCATTGAAACGACAGTCATTTGTGGATAAAACTTCAATAAATACCACAGAATTCAGCCATGATCTTGAGATCGGATATAATATCGAACCCTGTTTGATAAGGCACGCAAACACATACCGAGCAGATGGGGATGAAAAAGAAGATTACTTCTGCACAAACTTGAGACCAAGGAGCGTGGAAAGATGGTGACAGTTTATTCTTTCTAAGAGCCAAAAAGACTGAATTTGACGAAATTATCCACTTATTGAAATGACTGGGCAAGCGTCTTCTATTCTTAACAATAGGTACTCGCGTTTGAAAATTGTCAAAAGAGATTGTGACAAATGTTGCGTTAGGTGAGCATGGTTAACCATCAGTGTGGGTGCTCAACGTTTCGAGAAATGAAGAAATACCATTTCAATTGACTGCTAGCTATTCGTGGCTTTTAGTCGCCTCGAGACTCAAATGTCCGTACCCGATTACTGAGTAAGGAGGGCGAACCTCACAATGTATCTGAGAACAGCCGTTTCTGAATGCCAGCGTTTGGTGAACTTTGTGACGATGGTTGGAACCTTGAGTGAAGGGAATCGTCGCGGTACCGATGGACCGGTGACCAATCAGACGAAGGCTGGAGCACACACGACTGGTCCGGCCCAGCGCATAAAAGAAACAATGTGCTTTTTGAGATCTGAGGAGCGGATTGGTCGGTCTCATGGAAAGCGGATAGTTTAGACCTGGGTACAGTCAAACAAGACATACCGCTGTGTCAGCTAGCCAACCGAGGTACCGCCAACTTATTAGACGAATGGTGAATCAGATGCTAGTCAGGAGAACCGAAGATGCATAGCGCATCCGGCCTAGCGGAGTGGCTAGGCAACACACCTTCAGACAGCGGAAAAGCAAATTGGTCGGCCGTACAACGAGTAGACGGTTTACACCTGTGTCCATGTTAGCAACACACTCAGCTGTGACAGACAACAAATTGTGAGACCATCGACCAAATGGACGAGCGGCCAATCAGACCCCCTCTTATGTGTTGTGACAGCCAACTGTACTGTAATTGATATATATATATATGTATATATATATATATATATATATATATATATATATATATATATATATATATAACACTGCAACACACCTGGGATGGCAGCAACAAGGATAAACGTAACCCTAGACTTGGTAAGCGTGGATAGGCCCGTCTTGAGAACGAGCACGAACCAATAGGATGGAGCTAACGTCACTCGTTAGTTAACAGCGGCCAGTCAATGAACGGATGACAGCGGAATACTGTATATAATCCATGTATAAAAACCGCGAGACTTCTGAGTGATGATTTTTGACCGCCGCCCCGACATTCTCATTGATACCCGGCGGGCAACTAGACAAAGCTAAAGCACGATACTGCCACAATCGAACAAGTAGTAGTTCCTGGCCCGAGTAATGTGAACGCTGTGACAAACAGGGCCGTAACCAAGCCCACAAGTCCTCCGAAAACCGGCACCTACAACATACACTTAACAGCCTGCTGGCGGTACGGTGATTGGCATCATGTCCGCTACGAGAGTGATCACAAGAGAGGAGACACAGAGTCACTGTACCTCAATCGATGGAACAATTCCGAATTTTCGATGGGGGCATTTCAAAAAAACCGGACAAAAGTCTATGTAGATGACAGATCGTGTGACGGCTACTTTCGACACGGACGCAAAACACCAGTGGATAAGTGAGACTGGGCATGGCAACAACACTCGTATGGGTCTTCGGCTAGATGCAGCATTTGATATGATTTTATTGTTACAAAGCACATGGTGCACATACGGCCAATAGTACGGTGCTGAATGCTTCCGGTGCACTGTTGAAATGCACAGGTGAGCTCATATGTTCTGTGTTACAATAATGTGCAAGTAAATGTGTTATGTGCTACTTTTCAAATCAGTGAAATCTCTTCTGAGCCCTGAGTGGATACAAAAACTTACACTTTTGGACCTTCCGCTTAATTCCATGTGTGTAGTCGATTGTGCATTCAAGCGATGATAAATCTAATCCGTTATAGGCCACCGGAGCATATGTGCTAAAAATACGCCCACGTATTCCAGCATGGAATTGGATGTTACGCGAAAATCAAGGAAGTGTCGTCCTTCCGCCCATACACAAAGTCTACTTTCCGACACAACACCTAGCACTTTACGCGGCTTTATCGAGTGTTGACAGGAAATTGGAGAGCCTGCAATCAACTGGAATCCTTTAAGGTGTGAGGAACTCATCATGGGCTACCCCTATCATGGTGGTCAAAAAGCCGAATGAGATAATCCAGATTTATGCAGGGTTATCCGCCGGTCTGAACCCCGTTTTAGATTGGTGTTCAGGACTTCCTCCTTACATAATCAGACTGGCTAGCCGAAGAACCTCCACGTGGTGCCAGCTAGATGGACCGGGTTAACCTTGTTCCAGCGAATGGTTCGGTGGCAGTGTTTCAGGAAGTGATGGATTTTCGCCTGGCAAGCGAATGTCTGTTTGAGAACACCGATTTCTGCCTTTCTGGAGGATCTTACCCCACGCACACAGCCAATTCGAAGATATGAGTTGATCCTTTCCTATGTTGGCGTGTTTACCGAACACAACCACAAATTCAGCAAAACAGTAACATATTCACCCAGCATCATTACTAACATATGCAATTACACACATACATAAACATAACCCTAGTATGTACTGGTTACATAGTAACACTTGTGCCAACTACTGATTATACACTCAGTATTACTGTGGTCATGCTTTTTTAGGCGTGTCCCGACCTGTCGGGAATAAAACATTTATTTTGTATTTATTTATTTCATTCTTACATTTCAGTTGTTCGACCAACGTTGAAATATTGTTCAATGGTGCATAGCTGCTGGAAAATGTGCGACTGCATTACACTGGATCGAGTACAGAGAGCATTCACAAAGTGCCTCCTAGGTGCTTTTGCAAAACTGGAATATTCTGAACGAGCTGGTAAACTCAAGCTTGATCCGCTCTAGCTACGGCACATGAAGTATGTTCCCATCATCAAGGTGGCATCAACACAACCAACAGTCTACAACACACGAAACAAACATATTTTAGTAGGGAATGCAAGTCCTGAACCGGCAGGTCTGTCAACTTTTTCCTCAACAGACACGCCGGAGTCTGGAACAAGCTAACACCGGGATTCATGCTTGCACTCTTGAACTGGCATTTCGCAAACGCATCCACAAGTTCTTGTCTGTACATAACGCGATCAAACTGTTTGATTGTTGTATGACAAGCCAAGCATACGAGCAGGATCCAGGTTTCTTATGACTTAGTACATGTTTCACCAGAAGACTCTCTTCTGTGATTTGGCTGTTTTATGTGTGAGGGAACGCGTAGTTATGCAACATCATTTCGATTCAGTCAACCATTTATTGTGCCTTCACTGTTCTTCCGAACGTCATTACCTGATCTAATGTGCAATTTTACAGATCCACCAGTGACCTACGTTTTATAAAATTATGCACTTATTCGATAATGCCGATAGAGGCGTGTCTCACATCGTCGAGTATAAATGCTCAGTTATTTATAGGATCACAATAATCCGATGCCTTTGTGAGAAAAAAATTGTTAGGACAGCTCGATCGTGATCAACGTTTCGCCAGACTGCGCCTAGCAAATGCGTGCCCACAAGTGACAGTGTCTGAAGACTCTCAGGAATTGCTGACCATCAATGTTCATCGCGATCTGGCTCAGTAGCCATAACTAACATTTAGAGTGAAAACTGCCCATGTTGGTTTTAAGCAAATCATGTTACATGAGGTTTCATCTGTTGGGGCATACCTTGACATTATCATTAGCATAGGCGCTGATTCAGTGGATCTATAAAATGGGACTGATCGAATCCAGGATTGTCGTTTTTGCTTGAGGAGAAAAGTGTGTTTTCCACATAGATTTGCTTCGGAAATGAGCGGACTATTGGTTGCTTCGGCGGAGCTGTATGCCACCGGGCGCATCCCAAAGTTGCGCATCAGGGAACGCTTTCCTTGCGAAGGTAACTGTGATTAAGTCTCGGCTGTTCGCAGGCGAGATGAATAAACAGTCGCGGACAATCAGCGGTAGCGTCATAGAGGATAGGGGGGTTCTGGGCTGGAAACCTGGTTCCTCATTAAATGTCCACAGGAGCTCGTAAGGCGCTGTGTCAAAGCCAATGTGACCGGCTATAGGGTCAGTGACCACTCACTTCTTCGACCAGAAGTGAGTAGTGAACGGAGGGCGGATAAACTACCTCGATGGCCACCGGCTTCTTTGAAGGTGTATGAGCCACCTGGTTGTCAACGGCCTTTATGCTCTTCGGTGAGTACGCTGGTCTAGGGAATTCCTCCTGGTCTTCGTGCTGCGTCATTCGGGCTTCTTGGGCAGCCTGAACAGTTTCTTCTTGCTCGAAAGACGTGTTATTATCATCGTAGTAGCCGACACCCAACGGTATGCGATATACCTCAATTGCTCCGCTGCCTTGCGGGTCAGGTCTTTAGACCAAAGGCTGGAGGTGGGGTCCCCTAATTCAAGCCAATTCCTCGGCGTAGGCAACCGGGAAGCTACGTTCCTAAGAAACATATGGAGCAATGCTTCAACGAATTTCTGCTTTCTCTCTCTCTCTCTGCGCTTTGCCAACGCTATCGTCGGGCGATGTGCTGGCGACAGAATATATATAGCGCGCTCTGACTCATCAAAGTTCGGTTACTTCATTCCATGTTTGTTAAATTCCCCCATCCTTGGTAATCCCCCTCCGTTTCCGAGTCCACAACATCGTACCGCGAGTGTTTTTGCCATACGGATCAGGAAGTTAGGTCACAGGGTGGGTCGTCTAATTCAAGCTGGCAACGTTAAACGTCCGAACGCTTATGCAGATCGGAGCACAAGCAGGTCTTGCTAGCAGGCTTTAGACTACTGCCATTGATGTCTGCTGCCTCGCTGAAACCCGATTACAGAACCCTAGCATGACGCTATGACTGGTTTCGCTGTCTACGAGATCCACCGGCATTTTCACATTGCGCTTATTTGAAGACGCAATCGTCGAAGCCACTGGTTTTGCCGGTGTGGGGATTACGTTAAACACACGTGCTGAGGTCGCGCTACTTGACTGGATACCTATACACAATCGACTCTGTGCTATCCGACTTAAGACCTCAGTGCGACTTTCAAGTCGTGGAGCCAGCAGAGGTTACTTGTTTGTTGTAACAGTATACACTCCCACAGACTGCAGGACGGAGTCAGTTAAAGACGAGTTCTACTATCAGCTGTCCGACCTCTTCGAAAAAAGTGCCGTACAGACATTGTGATGTTTGCGGGGTACTTAAACGCTCAGGTCGGTAGACTTTAAGTTGAAGAGCGTGAATTTGGTAGTTAACATGGTCATGGCACTCGCAGAACAGATAACGGTGATCATCTACTACAGTTTTGTGTCGATCATGGGCTCTTCTTGTCGAATACTAGCTTTCGGCGATCTTGGCGCCAATGCGCCACCTGGAGACAACCGTCACCTGGCCCGCCATGAAGGCAGATTGATCACAACGCCATCAGTATCTCTGGGAGGGCTGAAAACAGGATTGCAAATCAATCTGGAGTACGTACCTCACTACGGACCCTGCGCTCGTGTGTGGCAAGACTGCTTTACGTTTTGGTGGTTCCCAACGGCGTCGCCTGACACGGTTTAAGGTGGCCGAACTTTCTTCCCAACGTTGAGTATTATTGGCTACGCAGAACTACTAACGCTGAGCCCAAACAGCTCCTTCGGGAGGATTGTGAGGTCTGGTGGATGCAACGGGCCGTTGAACTGAGCAGGTGGCCAGCTTGGGGAATTGCCAAAAGCTTTTCTACATGATCCGATCCACTGGCGGCAAAAGGCCGACTGCAAGCGACGTTTTGTGAGAAGTTAATAGCGAGCGAATTCACTGCCAACAACATCGACTTGTGCGTTGGGCTGAGCATTTTGAGCAGTAGTTCAACTGGCCTGCAGCACCGGTGATCAATCATTCTAGAATCTGTAGTGCTCCCTGGTTTGTAGATGCTACACTAGCTTCATCTTCTTCAGCGTTACAAAACACGGCCCGGAGGAACCCTCTCCTACTGTTTTCAAATATGGAGGTCCATCACTGTTAAGCAGTTAAGTACCCACTTCCAAAAGGTTTGGATCACCGAGGCAATCCCGTCCGATTGGAGTCTCGCGGATATCGTGCCCATCTTCATCTTCAAAAAGGGTACGCGGACGGACTGCGCTAAACACAGAGGGATTAGTCTCATCTGTGTTGCATATAAGGTGCTCGCCGTTCTGCTTTTAAGGAGACAGCCTGATACGCAAACAAAACAAACGCGAAGAGCAAGCTGGGTTCCGCCCCAGACGAAGTTGTCTCGACCACATAGTTACACTCCGCCAAGTATTAAAGCATCGTCAAACTTTCTGCGTCCAATGATCGTTGTCTTCTTAGCCATACGATCCATCATCATCATCACCATTATACAAATTAGCTAGAGGTGGGAAACACCCTAGCTACTGTGCCGCAATACATAAAGGAAAAAGGAAAATAAATACAACAGTTGCATGCCAGATGAGCTACCACTAACGGATACGCATCGTTTCGGTAAGCTACCAGCCGGCTACTAGGCAATAAGAAAAATTATTATGTAAAATTGTATTATGCTACGAAATGAGATCGTGGTTGGACGGGAAGGCTAAAAGGGATGGGAAGGGACAAAGAAACTCACAACAGGAACGCCACTGAGGTCGGCTCCTTGCCATGTCAGCAAGTGTATCCAGTCAAAAGTGTTCATCGTTTTTCGGACCCCAACCAGGGAAACGTGACGCTCCAACCGAGGCCAGCTCAGAAGTGAGGGCCTTCATTCCCCTCGACCAAGTCATCGCTTGGCCACCCCTCCTCTTCTTCCATCCACATCCCTGGTGAGCAAACAACGCACGTCGTGGAAGTCGGTGGGCTGGCATGCGCAACATGTGGCTCAGCCATCGGAGCCTGGTGCGTGAAATAACGGTGCTGAGCGGTTCAGTTCCTTTTCCTGTGCCGTAAACAAGGCGTCGAACACGCTCGTTACTCACGCGGTGTTCCCACCAGATGTGAGCCAAATTGCGAAGGCACCGGTGGTCGAACGTAACTAGCCTCTTTGTGTCCGCCGATCGTAGAGGCCAGGTTTCGTAACCGTACAGTAGAGTCGAACGTACCGCTGCATTGTACACTCTACCCTTCAGGGCGAGAGTAATGTCGACCTGATGGGCCAGGTTTCACAACTTTATAGAAGGGTTGAACGGACAGCGGCATTATACACTCTGCACTTCAAGGAGAGAGTTATGTCACGTCTCCGCCACAGGTGGCGGAGGTTGGCAAATGCACCTCGAGCTTTTGCTATACGCTTCGTAACCTCATCTTTGATCACACGGGCGCAAATACAGCTGCCCAGGTACTTGAATTCCTGAAGGACTTCTAGCTGATCACCACCAAGGATCAGCGCAGGGTTGGGTCACTGCCAATCTTGGAGAAGAACTTTGCGTTTCGGTGGAGCAAAGCATAGCCCAAAACGATATCCAGTGCTAATCGGTCCAGTGCAGCCTGGCACGTTTGGGCACTGTCATGCTCCGCATACTCCAAGTCAAAAAGTCGTTCACCAGGAAGTACCTCCACACCTTCTAGGTCGTGATCACCTAATGCTATTTCCATGACTTCATCAATAGCAAAGTTAAAGAGGAAAGGTGACAGCGTGGAACCTTGTCTCACACCACTGGAAATATTGAAGGGCGACGACAGTTTGCCATAAACACTCACTCTGCCCGAACTATGCGCGTACAGCGCTTTGAGAATGTTTACATAGTTATCAGGCACACCTTTCTTGAGCAAACAGTCAGAAAGGGCATATCGATCCACAGAATCGAAGGCATCTTTGATGTCGAGAAACACGACAACGGTAAGTCGCCAATAAACATGGCGGTGCTCCAATAATTGACGCAAGGTGAATATGTGATACATGCAGCCCCGACCTCGACGAAACCCGGCTTGCTCTCCGCGGAGCTGGCTTTCGTGAGTGTCAGTCAGTCTGTAGAGAACGACAGACGCAAGCAATTTAGAGACAAGTGGGATCAGACCGAGTCCTCTATGATTGCCGCACTCCGAACGGGAGCCTCCCTTGAAAATTAGGACAATGACGGAGCGGCTCCAGTCTGTCGGAACAGTCTCCAGCTCACAAAGTTTCACTAGAAACTCGTGTAAATCATCTACTAGAGCAGGTCACCCGAATTTGAAGAGGGCTGGAGGAATTCCATCTGCCACTGCGGCCTCATGCAATTTCAACAGTCTGATCTCAAGTCAGTTGCTCATTTGTTCGCCGAACTGCGAAATTTGTTTGCAAATGTTTCACCGCCATGCGAGGCAACATCATCAGTGCGTCGAGACGTGGAATGTAATCTCGCTGATTGAATTGTCGATCCGTGATCGGCGTGCAGGTGACTTTTCGAAAGTGACGGCTTCGATCTGGCCCGTGATCTCTACCCACTTCCCGTGGCGGAGGTCGTCGCTCGAGTTGTTCCTATTCAAGCGGCTCATAATTTCTCCAAGTTCTCCCTGTCAGAGGGGTTGGTAAACTGGGTCAATCTCGATATGCATGTTGATGGAGAAATTATGAGACGCCGCTTGAATAGGAACAACCCGAGCGACGACCTCCGCCATGGGGAAGTGGGTAGAGATCACGGGACACAGATCGAAGCCGCCACTTTCGGAAAGTCACCTGCACGCCGATCACGGATCGACAATTCAATCAGCGAGATTACACTCCACATCTCGACGCACTGATGATGCCGCCTCGCATGGCGGTGAAACATCTGCAAACAAATTTCCCAGCTCGGCGAACAAATGAGCAACTGAATTATCAACCCGAGATAACAGTTTTCCGAAACGTCTGATCTCAAGTTCGACTTCTGCGCGTGTTGGCGGATCCAAGGAGACGGCCCTGGGAGAAGGGCGCACAATGTCCGAAAAAGAAAGCGATAACTCAGATTGGCTAAACTGCCTTGCAAAGTGTTCGGGCCAATGCTTCAAGCGTTTTGACAAGCTGTGGATCGGTTGTCCACTCTCGTCACCTATGGTCTCGTTAACACCAGGTCTCCTGCTGCCTGTTTCCCGTATCAGACGGAATAACTTACGATGGTTACCAACGGTAGCGGTGGTTTCCATCTCAGAGGCACGATGAGACCACCAGGTTTCGCGGTCCTTCTTCAAGCTAGCACGTAGTTTTGCCCTGAGATTTTTGCGAGCCTCATTGTATTCGCCTCCAGCCAGAATACGTTGACGAGACTGTGTAGAGACCCAATGTCCGGTTTGGCAATTTGCTTTGCCACATGAAGATATGCCTGCTAACAGCAACGCTAAACGAATATGCGACCAGTGAACTTTAACGGTGTTTAGTGGGCGCTTACTTAGCCCAGATGACAGCGCACTTTGGTTCATATTCAGAACATCTGGTTTCGTCAGCTGGCTGTTGCCAATCCGTTCACATCGACGTTGCGGACGTCCACCGAAACGCAACAGGAGGTCGGCACAGACAAGTGCGTGGTCATAGTCCACGCTCGTGCTCCAAATCGAGCGACAAGTTTGGACACAACCTCTCCAGCGGTAACTAATCGCGATATGATCGATTTGCGTCTATGGCTGGCCCGAGGCTGGTGGCCGCCAAGTCACGCTTCTGCGGGTGCTGTCGAAAGTTAGTGCTCGCGAGAAAGAGGCGAGCAAATATCGTAAACAAAAGCGGCATCAAAAGCACAAGACATCATTGCATGAAGATATATATTAAACAGGGCAGGAGCTAAGACACAGTCCTGCTTCATCCCAGTGACAACTGCAAAGTCATTCGAGGTCTCTCCATTCAGCTGCACCATCGCCCGCATACCACTGTGCAGATATTCATATAAACTTACAAACTTACGCGGACAAAGACACTACCCAACACCAGACCCAATACGTCACGGTTCACCGTGCCAAATGCCTTGGTGAAATCAACAAAAAGCGAGTACAATGGCTGGTGTCGTTCTCTGCACTTCTCCTACAACTGACGAGCCGCAAACACCATATCCATAGTGCTGCGACCCGAGGAATCCACATTGCTCTTCCGCCACGTTCGGTTCCACAACCTGACTGACTAGGCGATTGAGCAGGATTCGAGCAATCACCTTGCCCACACAACTCAGTAAGTTGATGCCACGATTATTCGTACAACATTGCTTACTCTCTTTGCCCTTGTACAGTGGTAGCACAAGGGCATCCTTCAGCTCAAGAGGCACCTCCAACTCAATCCATACGCGTTGCACCAAGTGGTGCAGCGCAGTCAACAACGTGGGTCCGCCGTGTTTCAATACTTCAGGCGGCATCCCGTCGGCGCCGGCACATTTGCCGTTTCGCAGCTGAGCAAGCGCCCTCTGCGTCTCATCCAGTGTCGGCGTATCCGCCAGACTCGTCTTTACATCGTGCTGCTTCAGCAGTTAAATGTAGGTCAGTCGACCTCTGAACGGTTGTTCAAGAGACAGTCAAAGTGTTTCCGCCAGATCTGCATTATGTCTGCAGTCTGTGTGCAGGTAGCGCCTGAACTACCGTCGATCAGTGTCCTCAGCGGCTCCAACCTCGGTCCATACACCGCCTTCAAGGAGTCAAAGAATTCCTTGTGTTGGCGGTGTTCGGCGTAGCATTCCATCTACTTCGCCTTCACTGTCCAACATGCATTTTTAATGCGACAGAGCTCTCGGATCAGACGCCGTCGAAGTTTGCGAAATTGACTCTTCTTCCCCAAGTCAGTGGTGTCTGCGACATGTTCAGCGAATGCTGCATTCTTCTCCGACACCAATGCGCTAATCGTCGCATTGTTGTCATCAAACCAATCCGGCCGCTTATAGTTTGTGCGCCTGATGGTCTCCTCGGCAGTAGCTGTCACCTGGTCGCGAATGTGGTGCCACAGGTAGCCCACTGTGGCTATGCAGTCCACACCACACAGGCGTGCAGCCATCGCCTTCGCCAGCTCAATATGTTTCTCCATAGTATATATATATATATATATATATATATATATATATATTCAATGATACGCATTACTTCTCAACAATTCCAAGTGGTGCTAGAGCAAAGAATACAACCGAGCTTCTAACAGGGTCAAAGTCACGCTATGGTTAGATTCGCTGCTGACCCATTACGGTCTGCAAATGGACATCGTTGTTACCATGGATACATCTAAGTACGGAACTAGTGCGGTCTTCATTTATCCCTTTACTGACAAAATAAAAAATGGCGAACATAACGAAATAAGTAGGAGAGAGCAACTGCTAGCGCCTGAGTCAACGAATACGAAACTTCAGGCTAGTTATTATCATGACGTCGAGTCTCAACAGAATGAATCAAGGGAGTCAGATTTTGAGTGAATAATTCTTTTCGGTAATTCTCGTCAGAGTCAAACGTTATGACGACAAGGCACTAAATGTGCCGTATTGGGCTGCGTGTTGATCAGAATGTTTTATTCCAACAGGAACAAATCAATAAACTACGAGGTACTTGAGCGGGGCAAATTATATGCAGGGAACAGTCACAGCAAAAGTTGTAGACCATGGTAGAAGTAAAGGACGTACAAAATGTTTTGGTACGCACAATTCCGGCTTGAGGTGGCGGATATAGCCAGTTTCCGCAATAGACAGGAAATGCTTCCGGAATCCGCGCGAGAAACGTTAAGGGATAGCATAGAAGACTCTGAAATCGTTTTCCGTCCCTGCGTGAGGGTGCGACAGGATGGAGCTGCTACTAGACCTCGCTTCGTTTTTGTAAAACCACTTTGGGATGTGTTCGCGAATCCTATGAGATAGGTGCCTCGTAGTACAACCCACGTATCGTGCACCACAGGAGCACGAGTACAGATAAACTGATCGGGTCACCGGAGGCAGCCTGTCTTTCAAAGGTTTTGCGAATAAGGGCCTGTTGTAGTATACTATGCGTAACCGAGAGGCGAAATAGGTCTTTTCAGCAGCGTCTTTCAGGCGCCTTTGAAAGAAAAACGCACAATTAGTTCTTTGTTGGGTACATTCATCATCGTTGGTTTTACCTTGCATCTTTTCAAATGTTTGATGATGAATTTAGCTGGATATCAATTCTCTCTTAGAGTGTCACTGATTCCCTGTAATTCTTTGTGATGATGCCGGTGTGCAAATTCTATGTGCCCGGAAGGCAAGAGTGCAGACTAGATTTCGTTTGCACTGTAGTGGTACCGCACTATGGAAGCTGGTGTACTGTGTAGTCCAAGTTGGTTTTCCATACACTGCTCTGCTGCACGATCCATCGGTGGTTCTGATGATATCAACGTCCAGGAACGGTAGTCCATTTCCGGACTCGTGCTCACATGTGAATTGTAGATTCTGATGCGCATCATTAAAGGCTTCCAACAGTATCACAGCCTGCGCTTTCGACTTGCAGAGCATAAATGTGTCGTCCACATAATGTATATACATCTCAGCGTCGCTGATGTGCGCTCTTAATGGCCTATGCTTCAAATTTGCTAAAGACATCTGCTAGAAGCAGTCCCAATGGTGATCCTAAAGCAACTCCATCAATTTGACGATACATCTACCCGTTGTAGGTGAATTGCACGTTTAAGGTGCGTCTGAGTCACAATGCCTTCAGAAGGTTTTCCAGTTGCCGTACTAGTCCGTAAACATATTTCACTGTTTCCAATAACGGATTATTCGTAAACAAGGACTGAGCGTCAAATGATAACATCCATCTATTGTTAAGTTTCACTCCCCTTATCTTCTCAATGAACTCGGAAGTGTCATTCTCGCAGTAAATGCAGATGTTTTTACGCAGCAGTTTCAGCTTTGTAACCATCCACTGAGCGATCTAATGTTGCGGAGAGCTAACCATGTCTAACATGGAACGCATTGGAGCGTCACTTTTGTGAACTTTAGGGAGGTCTCCCTTGGTTCATTCTATTAAATGGGAATTTTTGGATTGCTGAAGATCAGCATCCCTCGCGATTCAGTCAATCGCCACAGCCTGATTGATAGGCTCCTCGACGTGGGTGAACAGAGGTTGAGGGTGAAGCAAATCACCCGTCTTGAAAAAACTGGAAGATAAAATTCGGCCTATACGAGTTAGCTTCGCAGATGACGCGAGTTGCAGGGAGGTACTGTTCCGCCTCGGTAGGCTGAAAGGGTTGAAAATCCATATTCGTCCAGAGTTGGATCCGTCGGACTGAGAAAAACCGAAATCCGCTACCACTGAGTTGAAGTAGTTTACCGATAGCGAAGGAAGTAACCTCCGCATCGTAAATTTTCGGGTAGTTCCCCGGGTCCGCCGAACCCGGATCAACAGGTCGATGACGCTTCCTGCGCGCCCGGCGGTTTCAACCGCGGCCTGCGCGAGGCCTTCACAAATGTTTGTAGTTTAGTGAACAAATGTGACGAGCTATATCACTTCGTTGCATCTCGTCATCCGGACATACTGGGACTGGCAGAAAACTGGTTAAATACTGAGATCACTGCCAAGGAATTTCAGATCAGTGGCTACTCGTGCTTCCAGTGCGGCAGATTAGCAAACGAGCGCGGTGGCATGCTGTTATACATTCGACCTCGGCTGTGCAAAAGAACGGTAAAGACATATCGAAGCAAAACTGGCCTGCGCGAGCAGCCATGGTGCTCGGTCCGCCTGAGACAGAGTGAATTGTTTGTGGGTGTAGTTTATCGCAGCCCAAGAAGTCTATGTCTGGATTGGTTGCCGCATGTCAGAAACTACATGAGTCGGACTCGCTTCCTGCTTATGGGCGACTTTAACTTCCCTGGAATACTGTGGCCTGAGGCCTAACTTCTCCCTGAGCACTGTGAAATCGAGGCGCAATTTGCGGAGATGATTTTTGAGACAGGGGCAGCGCAACACGTCTGCCAACCGACGCACGTTACACCGCATTCCGCTCCATCGTACTTGGAACCAATATTAACTGATTGCGAAAAATGTGTATTTGAAATTCAGGTCCTGGATCCTCTGGCAACTAGCGACCATTCGATGGTCTTAGCTAGCCTAGAGCTGCCGCTGCTCTACTCGCGTACGCTGGAGTCGTCCTACAATTACTGGAAGACGGACTTCGATGGTCTCAATCGAGCTACAAGTGAAGTGGACTGGTCGCTACCGCAGGATTCATCTGCTGAAGCCAGTTCGTCTGTTATAAAAGAGGGTGTACAATCGTTGGTCGCACGTTTCTTACCCCTCAAATATAGGAAAGCTGGACCAGTGAAACCACATTGGTTCGACAGAGAGTATAGCCAATCGGCTCGATGGTGACGTGTATTGTGGAATAAGATTCTCGCATCTGGCTTTGCCGACGATTATGAGGCGTACAAAATGCAGCAGAATCTATGCAACAGTGCAAAAGCGTCAGTAGTTCGAAGAGGAGCTTGTAACCTCAGCGAAAACGGCCCCCAAAGATATTTTCGCATAAGTGAAGCAGCGTTTGAGGCCCGTAAGTGACGTAGCTATGTTGGAGGGCACTAACAGACAGCCTCTGACCACCAGCACTGAACGTGCGTCTGCATTGGCGGTGGCCTTGGCCTCCGTAGTTACAAGTGGGCATGCGCCTATGCCGAGCTCGACGTGTGCAGCCCCTACTGAACTCGAGGGCCTGGATTGCGGTGTAGAAGATGTTCGCAGTCTACTCGCCAGTCTTGACGGCACGAAACCTGCCGGACCCGATGGACTTCACCCACTTATTTAAAAGTCCTTATCGGCCATTATCCCACCTACCGTGACGTATCTGTTTAACAAATCGCTGTCCGACGGTGCATTGTCGAGCAACTGGAAATGCTCGGTAGTGAAGCCGATTCCGAAAGGCGGTGACCCACGCAATGTGGATAATTACCGGCCGATTAGACTCGCCACTAATTTGGTGAAGGTGCTCGAGAAGATTGTAAAAAGGATCTTTTCCAGCTGCTGTAATCGAAATATCTCCTAACGCAGGCGCAGCACGGCTTCATGAAGGGCCGCTCGTGTATCACCAACCTATTGTTGACGAGGCAGGAATTGTTGCAAGTGTTGAACCGGGAGAAGTCAGTGGATGTTATCTACACTGATTTCAGTAAAGCTTTCGAGAAAGTGAACCATGAGGTCCTGCTCCACAAGCTGAGGATGTGTGGTGTTGTTGGCGCACTGCACCAGTGGATCAGTGACTTCCTTATTAGGAGAAGATGGCGGGTTCAGGTGGATGACCACCTAACGGACTGGTACCCTCCATTAGCGGTGTACACCAAGACACAGCACTGGGGCCCATTTTATTCCTGATGCACATAAACGAAGTGCCTCAGCTTCTTCGGTCGCCTTGTGCATTGTTTGCAGACGACTTGAAGGGCTATTGACTCGCCCGACGACTGTGACGTCCATCAGCAGGACCTAGACCGTCTGCAGAAGTTGACCTACCGGTCAACTTGGTCAAGTCCTCGTTTATGAACCTAGAGAGGGGTGGGAATGAGCGTGTGTACACCCTGACCGGCAACCCGCTGCATCAGACCAGTTCTGTAAATGATCTAGGCGTACTCTCACGCAGTGATCTGAAGTCTGTAGATAACACGGACAGACTGTACGTAAACGGACTACGTCTGTTTTGGACACAGAGACACAGCTTCTGTACTTGGTCTGAAGAGATTGCCACCCGTCTGTTCTCTTCTATAATAAGACCGGTGCTTGAGTACGGTTCACTCGCCTATTGCCCGAGCACAATATGTGAGGTGCAGAGACTGGATAGGGACCAGCATGTAGCTACGCGGCTCATTCACAGTTTACGGGGTGTCGTACGAGGACCGATGTAGGAGACTAGGGCTTTATACCCTGTCATATAGTCGGCTTCGAGTTGATCTCATGATAACGCATCGCATAGTACACCTGGGCCACTTTCCTATGTTGAGGCCGCTGCTGCACGCTCGCGCGCTAAGCAGCACATGCGGACACCGGTACAAACTATTGGTGCTGGATTTGAAGCGCATCGCTCACCCTCTATGCTTCGAGCGTCGTAGTGGAATATTGGAACAAGTTGCAAAATTTTGCCAGGCAAAATCGGTGTCGGAATTTAAGAGATTCCTGGACGCCCACCGTACGGACTACAGGCATAAGGAGCGTGTCGCACCGGGATAAGATGTAGTGCAGTTGCAATATGCTGCCACCGCGCAGGAATCAGCGACGTGATTCTGCGTATGTGCCCGATCCATCTACGAGGGAGCAATACAGATTTTTATCTTCTTGCTCTCTATTCTCAGTATTCAGTATTAAAGAAGAACGTGCTAGCTGTTACCATGAAGTCAGTAAGATAGGCACAGTTCCAATGTTGGCCTAATCCTGAGAAACCATGGTCCAAGTTCCATACCGATTATGCGGGACTTGTTAATGGAAACGATCTCATGATCCTGGATAGTATTTAGAGCAAATGACCAAATGCCTTCGGCAACTGCTTCAGTAGCCATTACCACATTTCTTCTCGTTTTAGGCCGGTTCGGGTATCCAAACATATTAATGACGGACATCGGAACTCAATTCACCTCGGCTATTTTGGATGAATCCCGCAGCATAGCTCACATGCGATCAAACGGCAAAGCAGAACGATTTGTGGACACATTCAATAGGGCGTTATTGGAGATAAAGAGGAAGGGATCGACGGACGAAATCCTTGAAACTTTTCTTCTTGCTTATAGGACTAGACCAAATCCGCAGTAGATATATTTTCGGTTAAAGCCCTAGTTCAACGAAAATTGGGACCCACTTTCGATCTGCTTAAACCTAATAATCGGAACCGCAAAGTGGAACAGCAGCTCAATAGGAGACACAGTGTACTGAACCGAGTAGTGGCAAAGGGCTGGCACAATAACCAGATTAGGTGGATATTAGGACGTATCATTCGCCGAACTGGGAATGTCATGTACAGGTGGCTGTTAAGATCTAGGTGTGCGTGTGGCACGTCAATCAGTTACAACCCCGTTCCTTTCCAGATGCATTACCAATGTACAGTATGCAGTCGCTACACTTGCTACACGACACGTTCTGCATTAGTTCAGAAATGTCAACATCAGAATACGAAAGTGCTTCTCATACCTACACCGCAGCTGCTGCTAAAAAGATAGACGTGTCAGTGCCAAAAATCAATGATCCCGAGCCCAAGACGACAATATACGCGACCCAATCGAGAGGAGAGACATTAAATTAAGTAGACACCAACTTTCAGCCATCCACCACAAAGGGAAATGTTGGAATTCCCTCGCTGAATTTGACTGAAAACCAAGGGCATATCAATGACATGTTGTCAGAGAGTTGCAGTTAACCTGTAGAAAAACTACACCAACCACTGAAAAATTATACCCGGTGAGACTCTTCACCCGTCGGAAAAAATTGTCTTTGTTCAACGCCATCCAACTCCATTTTTCGATTGGTTTGAGCTTGGAAATTTGGCACATTCTGTGCATATGTGTGATGGAGAGGTGGCGAAGTGATAGTTGCTGTTTGATTTGGCGATTAGTAACAACAGCAGTAGTCAAGGTAACGGGAAAAAACCGCACGTGCACCACAACCAGGGCAGCGACGCCAGAGTTCATCCCCTATTGCAGGTTCTACCCTTACCCTACTCATCCTATCTTTTCCACTGACGCTTCAAGCTTTGTGTGACCAATAGAGGGGCTATACTGAGGCACTAGTTGAGTGTGTGTGTGTGTGTGTGTGTGTGTGTGTGTGTGTGTGTGTGTGTGTGTGTGTGAATGGACAGTCACGAGTAGCGCCAATATAAGCTGTGATTCACCCTGAGGTGAATTTCCGTCAAATCGATCACATTAGAATCGTGTTTGAGGCGGAGAATAACGTAGTTTGCCTAGACTCGGTGACTTGCAGATGGAGGATGCAGATGACATCTCGAGAGTTCCTGGTTCGCGTCACAGTCCCGCTATTTCTAACGGACGAGTGCAACCAAATTCGAATCGGTCGCGGGGTGCAGTGTTGCGAAAGGGCGAAACCGTAGATGTATTAACAATAATAATAGTGGTAGTAATGATCTGTTCTAGGTTATCAATGAGATGCACGCACTTTGTGGGGCCAATTCTTGCTCCCTTTTCGTGGGCAGCAAATACTTTGCTCCTTCCTACTGCGTGATTCCACTTAGTTTGAATTTACTCAGGCTAATAATTTGGAACTGTGTGCATGCGCCTGTATGATGTGAAGCCCTTGTTAAGCAACACAAGCAGACCTACTTGCTAGATACCCGTATAGTAATTAAAGCCGAAAGATACCACCGAAAGCCTGCAAACTCTCTAAATGCCTGTGATCGGTACTGTACCTTTGGAGGTTCCTCCCATATACTAGTTACGCTTAAGATATTGTAATGGCTACTTGATTGTACAAATAACTATTCGAGAAAAGATTTGTATATAAGTGCAAAATACATTTATAGAAAACATTGTGTTGGAAAATTCGACCGTAACATTTGTGGGTTTACACAAATCACGACAACTATTGCATATTTGGAATTCCGAGTAAATTTTCAATCACAATGATTCAGAGTGCAGAAGAACGAGTCGGGCGCGGGGAAGTGAGAGTTAAATAGGAAGCAGTAACTCCGATGAGTAACTATGTTAACAAACCAGCGGATGTAACGAATGAATATACACTTCTCTGACTTGTGCGGACAAGTAAATCAGAGAGGCAATCGTTTGTGGGACCTGTAACCATATTTAATCTACCACGGAAAATTAACCCCTCGCATTTAGTTAGTATCAGTCCCCGGGAGGACTGCATCTCGAGCCGCAGTGTTCGTAAGTTCCATGACAGTGAACGATAAAACGCGCTAAACCGCAGTCAGCTTGTAAGTCATGACGGTCTGTCTCCGTCCCCCATGGTTCAGTGGGATAAGCTGCAAGCTGCTAGTTAGTTCGCGCAAGCTGCTAGCGGTCACGGTTTCGGTTCCCTGCGGCCGACTGAGAGAATGAGCACTACTGAGGAGCCCCAACAGTGCGAGACAATCGTCTGGTGCTCTCCCGAATAAGTGCTTAGATTGTTGCGCATGTAAGCTGCTAGAACAAACCAGCTAAATTATATCTAAAATCTTCCTACTCATCAGCTATCTAAACGTTCTCCCTCACAGTCCCCAAATGCTATGTCTTACATAGATTTAATAGTTACATTAGGAATCGTCGACACAAACATCGCTTTGCTGGACCATCGCGCTCTACACGGACCACAAAACAATACGATTCATTTTCCATATCAAATCAGATGCCAAAAAGAACCGGCTCCCACAATATTCCATCCAGGGATTTGATTGGACATACTTCCAACATTTGGTCCGATCTTCCCCAACTGGGATACATTGTTCATATCCACCAATGTTTGCTAAACAATAGCACGGATCTATGCTAACATCCACTGTACCACAACCCAGCCTACTCCACATACTGTTGCCAACGGTTCTAAGAATACAAAATGAAGCTTACTCATCCAGAAGAGGCGAAAATTTCTGAAAAGACTTCAAAAGATCGGAGACTTTTCAACAATATTGTAAGTGCATAAATGGACCCCTGGGATCAAACATGTGCAAGCAATGAGACTCAAAAAGAACGGGAAGCAAAGCAAAGAAACTCCTTGTTATTCTTCATCAGAGAAGCGGCAACGGCTCTTCTCCTTTCACGGGACTCTTGGATGCATGCAGAACGACCTTCCGTGATTGCCTCGCCATTTGTCAGGCGTTTAGTGCATTTTTTGCTGCCTGCCTCTATGATTTGTAAATCTGATTTCATACCTGAATGCCCTCAATCCATGACGACCAACAGTTAACACATCGAACTTTCTCTCGACTATATTCGGTAGCAAATGAAAAGTGTCGAAACTTTCGCACACTGGACTTCGACGGTATGCCTTCAAGTGCGATTAAAATGAGTAGACCCGAGTTACCATTACTTTTGTTGGATATGTTCACCTTATCGCTACAAACTAGCTATTTCACTAATCAATGGAAACCTCGTTCATCACATCCCACGTCATAAAAGACGTTCGAAACAAAAAGTTACCATTTACAGACCAATTCATCATACTCTTTTACCATGGCCATTCTGTTTGAAAGAGTAGTCAAGAAAACGTTGATGAAGCTCCTTAATTCCCTGAACCCATTAATCATATCTCAAAATGGCTTCCTTGATAGATGTTCCTGCACGACCTGCCAGCTACACTATCTTAACTACACTTTAGAATCCCTAGACTCTGGTTATGCAATAATAATTTTGTTTTTGGACCAAGAAAAAACATTTGACCACGTAGCATACAAACAGTTGTTGAATAAAGTTGAATCCTTTGGAATCCAGAACGCGCTTTTAAGTTGGATTTCCTTCTACCTTAGCAATCGGTCTCAACTAGTCACTTTGGATGATCACCACTCTTCTCCTCGTCCAATAACCAGCGGCGTCATCCAAGGAACTGTACTCGGCCCTCTGCTTTTTCTCCTCTACATCAATGATATTGGCAGCTCCATTAAAATGACCGACTCTTTCTATTTGCAGATGATATCAAAGTTGTTTTTACAAACTCCGGCGTAATGCGCTTCAGAGCACACTAGTTTTAATTCCAGAGGATCTTCACTTTCTGAGACGTAGCAGATAAGATCCACAACCGACTAAATCAAAAATTATGCCATGTGGTTGCTCGGTCCCCGATGGGTCAATTAAACTTAACAACATAAGTATGTCCATAGGGCAGTGTACCTGTGAATTCAAAATCCGATATTCTTCCGAGTTCCGTTTTGCTGAACAAGCCTAATACCAAATAGTCGGAGCCAGACAATCCGTGGCTGGAATTTGTCACAAAATTTATACAGTCTCTGGCAAAAGGGGATTATTGAAAATTCTCACTCGTCTTATTCACGAATACTGCATGCGGAAGGTGGACAGAAAAGCTATGGAAATTTTATGTAGGTCATTCGTCAAACGGTTGTTCAATAGCACATCCAACCTAAACTATCGCGAAGGTTGCAAACAGCTTCACATCGAACCTGTCTAGTCGGGACGCTTAAAGCCAAATTTGATGCTCCCTCACAATTTGTTGCGCCAGAAGACGTACTCGTACCTAGCTAAATTAGAGATAAAACACAACAACCATCACAAACTTCGTAACAAGAAATTTACGCAATTGATAACAAGCGCTTGAACAACCATGCCCTGTAACATTTCCCCCGTCAGATGCGCTGTCTTGTGAAACAACCTATCAACCGCAATCACGGCATGTGAAAACCTCGTGTCATTCTACGTCAAACACGACAGATTCTTATACGTAGTAACGGTATGAGTCATGTTCTCAGCAGACAAGTCACCTGATGGCCCAAAAATATCTAAAAGGTTAAGAATTGACATCAACATTCATTCATGAAAGAACATGATCATTTCCGTACATACAAAGCTGTTACTAGTTTAGAAACAGATTGTCACGCTGTTGATATATATATATATATATATATATATATATATATATATATATGTGTGTGTGTGTGTGTGTGTGTTTGGCGGCATCCGGTTTCGGATTTGCCTGTCACTGTGATCAGCCACAGGACGCCTGCGCCTATAGAGGGACCATGGAAGGCTTGCGCTGCACCACCCACAGTTCCATCCACACACCCCATATCCAGTGTAAACCCGAAGGAATAAGACCGGGAGGCATGCGGATGGGAGCCACGTTTCATCAACGGAGCCGGCCTACACTCCTTCACAAGCAAACACAAACACGCTGTATTTGGGGAATCAACCGCACACAAGGCGGTGGCTGGACCGTAGTCCGCTCCACACTGAGTGCATGGAACCACTCTTTGATCCTAACAAGGCCACAAGGACCGTGCACCCCGTCCCCTCCAGCAACGACCAACTGTCTCCTGGAGCCAGTATGGATGAGGTGGTAAGTAATAGACAGGTAGACACCTTGACAACATGCACATCCAGCGCAACCGCACCGGGGATATCAAGCAACAGCCAATCGCTTGAGACGACCATATCAAATAAAATAAATCGAATAGTGCATACAGATACGATGAGATAACTGTAATAAATTAGCATATGAAATAACAACAAATGCCAACAAATCCGCGACAATTTCAAGGCATGAGAAAATGTCACAAACGCGAAAATGTTATCGAAGTATATATATATATATATATATATATTTATATATATATCGCCACTTTATTTCAGATGGTAGGTTTGCTATATTGTCCTAATGCTTTTTATCTCATATTAATGTCTACCTGAACTATCTTCTATAAACGTGCACACGTCCTTCAAACTACTTTGGTTTACTTCAGTTACATTTTCGCGATTGTAGCATTTCTGACGCCTTGAAATGATCGCGGATTTGTTGGTCAGAGGTTCCGTTCCGTGCAGGGGACGGAGGGAATGCGTACCACTGACAAGACGCAACATGGAAAAGCGACGAGCTGGTGCTTTTAAGAACCTGTGAAGGACTAGAGAGCCTGGAAGCCACTGCGACGAGCACTCGAAACATTAAAACAAAAGCCCCCTACCCATGAATACAATATGATATGTGTAGTCAAGATAGAAAACTAAGATAGAGTTAAAAAATAAAAAGTGTAAAAATTAAATTTAAATTATAGTTAGAAGTAGGGGATTTTTGATGTGAATAGATGGGGGTTGCTTTACAGCAGATTCGAAATCAGATGAGACTTCAAATGCCCGAAAAATTATTAGACGGCGGTTTTAACCAGTTGGAAGCTACTTTGAAGAACCCCCGACGGATTTACAGCAATACCTCAGTACTCATGAGTAGACAAAAGAAAATCCAAACTAAGATCTACTAAATGCGATGTGCTACATAGTTACTGTTAGTGGACGTCGTTTTTCGGCGCCAACCCTGTCCTCTGAAGAATAGGACGAGCTACATAACAGTTACCTTGTAAATCATGACGGTATGCTGCCGACTCCTAAGACTTAGTGGCACATGTTACTGACTGGCGGTTCTAGCCGCTGGTGGTTATTTGTCCGGATCCCAATGGAGGCGTACTACTGATGGCACGCGAAAGGACGAAACGGCCGTCAAGTGCTTTTTTGGACGTGAAAACTATCTGATAGGGCTTAAATACGATGGAGTTCAAGATCCATCCACCAACCACATTGTTGCAAATACCGAATTAAATAAACTGGGAAACCAAATGTGAGTGATAAAAAATCTAATCAATTCAAAACGTAATCCGCATGACATACTGGCTAGCCTGAGGAGTGTTATTAGTGTATGTGCAACTATGGATTATGTGATATGGCAATTCATGATGCACAACAATAGACGTAACTGTCACACTCACTTTTAGACCTTGCCATGGAAGGCTGCCACGGAGAAAATACATACACACATAGCCCAGTGATTCCAAATCATCTCGGCGCGATTGCTCGACACCAGCGTGTGAGTTAAGACTGGCGTAACGCGCAGTACCGATGAGTGCTTTGTCCTCTCGATACGGTATATGCCGACGTGTACGTGAATCTCTAGTAGGGGAGAGGGAACGAAAAAAAATGGTCCATCAAGAGAAAAATAAGCGTGGAAACGGAATGAAACTGAAAAGGTGGAGAAAGTTCAGAGTAGATAAAAATATCCAGATCCAAGTGAACATGAGGATGTCCAAAGAAAAAGGTAACCAGGTGGTGAGTTTCCAAAATCAACTGGAAATGTGTACAGAGTCCCAGTGGGGAGATCAACGATCAGTGGTTGATTTCCGCAGTGGTTGGCGATTCGTTAAATCACCGATGCATCTATCCGCCGAAACAGTGATCGACCGTTCGACAGAATCGCCACAGAAGCGAGAGAAATCGCATTTTCCACTAACAGATAATGCGGTCCAGACAATCAGTAGTCGCTACAATCAGCAGAACCAAAGTCTTAACATTTCCGCATATATATTCTCGAATATTGCAGCACCGTAAGAAGAAAAGAAACCGAACAGTTTTAAAAGGCAGTCGAACAAGTGTTCGTTAAGTGAAAATCCCACCCAGAACTAATGCAGCTGTTGTCCGTAATCTTGGAGCGTAACTTGATGCTGCTGCACTATCAGAAACATCAAAAGACCTACTCTGATATACTTGCACTAGAAGTGCAGTACAAATCCACATGCGAATTTCGCAACAAAGTTTGGTTATTAGTAATACCAAAAAGACAATAAATACCCCTTCCAATTTCCACTTAATCCGACATGCCGTCCCGTGAAATATTGTTGTCAATCATAGTCGGGTCGCGTGAGAATGCGGAAACATTACAAAATAAACTTGAAAGCCGCCTAAACATAATCAAGACAGTGAGCATGCTCTCACGTGGGGAACGGGGGGGGGCGCTCGCTTGATGAATTGTCTCGGGAACGATAAAAGTGGAAGCAGAAAAGATTCACAGCTGTTGGAGAAGACCTATTGATGCGAAGAGACACCCACCACCAAACCATGGGTATAACAAACCAGCGAAACAAAAAGCGGAAGTATCAACTGGGCATGGAAACTCACCACCCGTTAATTGATTGAGCGCAAACAAGGAGTAACATTCCCGGTTTGATCTTCGCTTCTCACGTGCCCCAAGGTTACAGTTACGAAGCTCAACCCGTGACACGAGAAGGTTGGACAGGGGAAAGACAAGCAAGGCACTCACACTTTCCGCTCGAAATTCTGCGTAGAACGCTTTCACTAGGCAGTAATCAATGCGTTGAGTCGAAAACATGCACAGGCACAGTTCTACCGTGTGCAAAAAGAAAGCGAATTTTTTTCTATAGCATCGTTAGTTCGCACTGTACAACCTTTCTAAACACTATCCGCGGCAAAGTAGTCCCCTCGATTGTCAGTGTACCTTGCACAATGATGCTTACAGTTTTGTTAACTTTTTTGGAGCGCACTCTCTAGGATGGTGGACAGGTCTTTTGTTGCATTGTCCTTACTCTCCTCTGTGCTTTGTAAACGACTTCCTTTCAGTGTGATTTTAAGGAAAGGAAACAAGAAAAGGTCTGCTGGGGTAGGTCCAGATAATACAATGGATGAAGCAGAGGATGAATTTGATGTTTTGCTAGACAGTTGCGGATAATAAGCAATTCGTGCCAGGATGCAAGAATCAAATCCGAACTAATAGGATGCATCTCAGACTTGTCACCCAAAGGTGGATGACATGATCCTAGCTGATACTCACTTCATCAGCAAGTTCTGGAACAGTTAGACGACGATTTCCCCGGGTCACACATGAACCATCTCGGTATGGTCATCGTCTGTTTATGTGGAATGTCGTTCAAACTTGGGCCCTCGCTGACCGACGTTTAACCGCGGTTCAAAACGCTTAGACTACACAAAGCACTGCGTAAGACTCATATAGTTCTCCTTGTATGATTGACTGATCAAATGAGATGTCTATGTAAATGTTTTGCCAAGTTTGTAGCAAAATGTCCCACACAATGTCATCCAAGCTCTTGAATTGTTATCTTGACACTAATCTGACGAGTAGCTTGTACAAGGGCTCACTTCAGTGGCTGTAGCTCGTCAACTAACAATAAGAGCGAGGCGCAGCAAAGAGCAGTTGGTTGTCTAAACATGCCACTACGTGCGTGCCGTATCCGCAGCGCGCGATCTCTGCTGGTTGCTTCGCTATTTCAAAAGTTCGCTTTCCTTGGAACACAGTAGGTTAGTCAACCCCATGTGTTGGACCCACGAATGAGCATGACACCACAGGTGGACAGAATGATTTGTGTCAAATCGGATACAGTTCATATGTACGTTGAGCAAGTAACCAACGATTATTACTACTATAATGAGGAAAGTTGGTCATTCTGGTCGCTTCTTATGTGACATGGTAAGTTGAAACGGGATGAGCAGAGGTTCGTAAAGGATCAGAGAAAGCCACCGAGTTAGTTGAAAAACATCGACCGAATCATCGAAAAGAGGTTGAGTCTGGCAGTTAGTGTATTACTAAATAATAAGCTTGGGTAACTTAAGACGAAACGCAAATGGAGGACAAAGTAAAGTGGATAAAATCGACAAAGATCGACAGTTAAGTGCAAAAGGTCGTAAGAAGGGGCATTGTTGACCTAGATTTTGAGTTGAGCAACTGGTGTGATCGATCCCGAGGTTCTCATCCACAAATATGTCAAGTGTCAGTAGACCGTACTGACGCTTCGCTGCAATATCACCACCACCGATGCCGTGTTGGTTAATTATACTGCAAGATCGCCTGAACCTAATCAGATTCGAACCAGTGACCACCGGATAAGAAGCCGAGTGCGTAATCCTTTCGGTCATCGGACCAATACGTTGAGGAACGCCGTCAAGGGGCATTTCAAAGACGTGACCACGTCAACTAGAACAGCTGAAACAATAGGGAACACTACAGTATTGCTCACCAGATGAGCAATACAGCGCAAGCATCGGAAATCAAGTAATGGTAAACCTTCAAGTAAGCGGGACATTCAGCTTGGCCGCTGCTGTTGTTGCTCCTTGGGGTAGTGTTTGTTACGCTATTTACTATGGATATATCCATGCTATTGTGCTGTTTTCGGAATTTCGTCTATCTAAACCATTCTAAAGTCCTCGATGATATCCTACACTGCCAAATTTATGGAGTCGTATCGAAACGCTGCGCGAATCACAACTAATGTCGAACGCGATGAAAAAGCCATAAACACCACCAATGTTTTGTTAAAATTAGAAAACAGCGCGCTGGTTAGCCTCAGATGCTGTCCTGAAAATAGAGATCAAATCCCGCTAATTCTCTCCAGCAATGTGCGCTGTCTCCTCAGTAAAATCGCTGAGCTTACTGCCACTATTATGCGTAAGCAAGTTGCAAATACAGGTGTCGTAATGCCTAAGAAAGTTGGCTCCACTCTGAAGTTGAGGACGAAGTTATCCAACTTAGTGACTACCGTGACATGGAAAGCCGCATAATTGTGGAGAAAGCGTCATCAGTTACATCAAGGAACTCTGGTGCAAATCGATGGCCATGTTGTTTACATACTCAACGTCAAAGGTTGGCTGTCATTCAATTGAATGTAAACCAAATTGTTAGAACGGTTTTCATTCTGTAGTCATCACAAATGTCTGTATAGCTCCTGACACATCACTTTCTCAGTTGAAGAACTTCGGAGATTATTTTCCACGGCATTATTGCAAAAACTTTAGGGTTCCCTCTGCATTGTCGTTGGTGACTTCAACAAGAGTGACACAGCATTCATCAAATCTCTCGGTCTAACAAATATGATGAAGTTCGAAACCACGCTGAACGCACA
Organism: Dicrocoelium dendriticum; assembly: GCA_944474145.2. Lineage (NCBI taxonomy): Eukaryota > Metazoa > Platyhelminthes > Trematoda > Plagiorchiida > Dicrocoeliidae > Dicrocoelium > Dicrocoelium dendriticum. The sequence goes on along the minus strand of OX104061.1, from coordinate 4,419,405 downwards.
GTTAGATTTTGTCTCCATAAATAAAACTCCGTTATTTTCTACACTAAAGATGGCTCCTCTCGGCAACTCAGATCAACGCATTTTGTAACTATGCCCAGTCATATACTGCAAGACCAAGTTTGTCTCTTTGACAAGTAAAACATTCGAAGCCGTCAGACTGCGAGACTGTTCGACAGAAATATTGTGAAACTCCAAGCGAAGTTCGCTTCAACCGACTTTCCAGTTTTCAAGAACGTAAATCTATCTTTGGTGTGCGACCACTTGACTGAACAGATTAAATTCTGCTTCCATTTGTACTATCACGTTGACACCATATACCCACGGATGGATAGCTTTTCCTCTCCGTTACTAAAGCAACTTATGAGAAAGAAAGAACAAGTCTATAATTATAAAATGAGTGCGAAAGTTAAAAGACTCTCTTTAGCAATCAAATCAGAGATAAAAAGGTTGAGTCGCCTATACACTGAGACAGTGCTGGGCTCTCACGATTTTCGCGATCTCTGGAGACTTTCGAAACAGCTATGTGAACAACGTTCCCATAAGCACATACATAACGTGAATGTGAACAAACTTAACGCTGAATAGTGTTCTTCACAATAAAAGTGTTAACTCTCTGCCCCACTTCCCCAACACAGGTCAGATATTCACCTTTGACAGGTTTAATGTTTGCCGAGAACACACATTATCACCATGTGTCCTAAAGCACTGTGTACATTAGCTTGCGTGCATTGGACTACTGGGAACGAAGTATTCGAGATTTGCAAAGTGGTTCCCACAACGGGTTGGTACACCGGGGTGAGTGATTTGTAAGTTGGTAGTTGATAAGAAATCCCTTGATGCAAATGACATTGGACTTTCATTGTACCCGAACTGTGCACACTAGATAGGTCATGCGAGTCATTCCAATTATCTGTTTACCGCAGTGACATGATGGATGGCACGAAGAGAGTCACCGAAAACTGAAATGGAGGGGCTATGTATGTGTGCGCCATCGACCTGGATGTTGTTCAGGAAAGCATCCGCAACCAGATGTGCGACAGTTAAGAAACCCGTTGGGCTGCTGAATTCAATGTATCATTTCTAACTAAAGAAGTGGATATATTTCCCGACTGGGAGGGAATAAGTCCCAGTTTGTGGAGTGATCATTTGTACAGCAAAAATTCATCAACCTTTCAGTTAGGAACTTGCATTCATTATGAATCAGTGAGAATTTTCGCTGTTTGTTCATCCCCACAATGTCCATTTTTAATTATCATTATTAATGTATTATTTTGGCACTGTGGACACAGCGCAGTTCGGTGCACTGACCTTTGTTGTTCACGTGATTCTATCTAGCCCTAAAGAAATTGTTGTCGATAACTTCAACTGGAACTCGTTGGTGGCGAAGAGTGAATCGTAAATTGAGGTTCCTGTACAATCAGATAGATAAGTAGAGTTACTCTGATTTGCCTACACACATGAGAAATGCAGCGGAATTTAAAACAGAAACCACACAACAAAGGTTTACCCAAGATAAGGAGAGGCAGCGCACTAATTCCTTCATGGCTAAATATGCGATCCGGTGGAAGATGGATGTGAATGCGATAACATCCAGTGCTGGAGTTGAAAACGATCATGATTTATCAACTGCCTAGTTCCCCCGATTAAAGGATCATGCACTTTAAAGCCTCTATTAACACCAACTACTATCTGATTACGAAACTGAAATGTGCTCGTGACTCTTCAGGGTAATATCCGTACAGTGGATACTAAATATAGCTCAGGTATGCTGTTGGCTCCTCTGAACAGAGATCATTCTTCCAATACACGCAGATATTTCCGCCGCGTGAAAGGAACGCAGGTTTAAAAATCGGAAAAAGTGTTAAATCCAGATATGTCTTCTCATCATTGGCGGTTCGTTCCGATGAACGGTGATTGTTTGGAAATATAATCGCACTTTTCCATCATTTTTATAATTTGAATACATCCAATTTACCCAAATATCACGATCCAAATTAGAGGATTAGAGTTGATACTGAGAGGAACACGACCAGGTTATCATCTCATCGATTTCCCGGGGGAAAAGTCTTGCGCATTATTCTCACAGACACTGCCCGGTAAACGGTAACATTTTCCATAAAGACATCCATCAAATTTCCCTTTTAAAATGATTATATTGAAAGTGTAGCAGCATTCTTCCGTCGACAAAGTAGCGCTAGCTTCCTCAAAAACAATTACACTGATGTGAGGCCAGAGACATGAATGGTAAATGTGTGACGACGTGTATGGGTTGAGACAACGAATATCGAGAAATAAAATACTACCTCCACTACACAGAGACAACTCGGACATGGAGAGATTCCTAGCAAATGAAAGGGATGAGATTTTCAAAATGCAACTATAAATCGCTAAACTTAACGAAAAGTTTCACCAATTTGGCATCGCTGGTGATTTCAGAGAGAATCAAACGGTTTTCTGGAATTTGATCAGATGCGCAGAGGCTGTCTGATTGAGTGTGAGGCTATGAGGAATCTTTTTTCGAAAACCAGTGATGCCCGTAGTTTTGATCACAAAATATGACTATGTAAAGATGAAATTTTTCTGCGTGTCCGAAAGAAATGACGTCGCTCGAGGATGAGTGGATGCGGAAATCACCGTTCATCGGATGGAACTGTGGTGTGGAGCAGAAGGCGAATTTGACTGCGCACAGCGAAATCGGTGTTCCTTTAGGATAGCCTGATGTCTCCGGGTGTGAGTGAAGACCGTGAGACGGACTGAAAGGCGTTACCATCGCAACAGCAAACAAGTGCAGTGCGCCGGCTATGAGGTCACGGCGAAAGGAAACCGATACACGCGATTGCCACATCACTTACAGTAGTGCAATCAAATCGTGTGACATGCTTAGATAATTGGCAGCAATGGCAACCATGACATCCGGTTGCGTCGATATACAGCTAGGTAGAGGTGCCATTATAGGCTCAGACTAAACAACAGAAGCATTCAGTGAACACAAAGTTTGGGTGCATGCCAATTTTAGCCGAGGCCTTGGAGTGAAGCAAGTTTGATTTGGAATCAGACACCACATTAGAAGGAGACCGATGTGCAGTGTCATAGAGAGTATACTGAGAAATTGAATAAATAAATAAATTGTAAATAAAACACAACAAACTCGGTGGACATTTATAGAAGACAAAAAGTCACCCACTAGTTGCGGTGACGAGGTAGTTTGATCTTTTAGCATCACAGTATGAAGGAGATTGGGATCGGTCGGCTGGCAACTAGTCACAAGCATTTGGGTTTCTCACCCAATAACCTGGAGTCCCGGTAGCGCCCATGGTGGTTAGATCAAACTCTATAAACGTCAATCATTCATCAATATCGACGCAAGTTGTCCGTCAAATAGCGCACCAGCGTGCAAATCCCCTGAGCACGGTACAGGAGTGGTAGGAACAGGGCCGAGTGAAGAGTGTTGGTGCCCGTCGCCCTCCACACATAGATATCAATGACTGGACACAGTCAACGGCTAGAAGCACTCTATGGAGCGCAGCAGTGAAAGTCGAAATCGTCCTCACAGCTGCTCTCCTTTGTCCCGGTTGACTCTGTAATCAAGCACTGGAACAATTTCCCCTCTACTATTGGCCTGTAACAAGGAAATGCGCCATGTGATCCGAATGCTTACAAACTGACTGTCTGGAATGAAAGAGCGTAATGTGGTTACACAAAGAAGTGCTGAGGCGGGTTGTTTACTTTCATCCTTCCAGAAGGCGTTCGCCGGATTGGTCAAATCCGGTTGTGATTGGACAACATTCTATGGAACGGCCACAAAGTTGGTGACGTACCTGAATTCGTTCCCTTATAGTTGTGATTCTTAACCATGTCATTTGAAGAGTTTAATTCTTGCATATTTGAATTATCATTAGAACTACTGTTACTACTACTTCTATGAGTTAAGTCAGTTGTGAGCAATCGAGACTGAAACTGCTAACCAAATTGTTCTGGTCCCATTGCCGTTTTCCAATCTCATCATAATTCTCAAATGTTTGCTAGGCTAGCTAGCAGTGAAAATTGGCAATCCTGTCCGCGGTAATCCTAAATGCGGTGGACAAACTGAAAGTCAAGTGAGAAATTCGTGCGGCTCTCAAAACATGCGAAACGATAGCGTTGGGGTGTCGAACGAAATGGCGCTGTTGGGTTTTGGAATGCGATATATAAGCGATTTACTTCGAAAAATAACTTTCAGCTACCTAAATCACCGAGCACCTGCACCTAATGCTGCATTTTAAAACTGGTTTCGACTTCAGACGTCTCAGGTGGGGAGCTCAGACTGGGTTTCGGCAGATTTCTTTACTAATAACCTACCGAGCATCACGAGCAGTTCAGTGCGAAGATAGGGTATTAATTCGAAACAATTCAGAGCGGATATGAATATCTGTGTTTGGCTAACAATAACTGTTCCCGAGTAACACTGGGTGTGAAGGCTGGTGAAACTTTTAAAAAATGGATGCTCACATGATTGGTTGGGGGGAAGGAAATGTTGTACCACACGCTGGACACCAAATGGATTTTGGACAATGTGGAGAGTAGATCCAAAGCGTCATCTCCCCATTGCTCGTCGTTCCGCGTTGAAGTAAATGCCAGTAACAAGGTAAGAGTGGCCACACAATATAGCACGGGGTGTTTCGCAAGAAGGGTTACAAATCACGGCGTATGACCGCCGTGTGTCACCTATCTGCGAATACTTGACAACCGTGCAGCTCGAAGTACCATGCCTGCCATAGAGGCATTGTTTAGACCAGTGGTTCTTAACCCTTTCGTATTTGTTAACCGTAATGCTTTCAACTAATGAATATCGTAAATCGTGATCTAAGTTAGTTCGGTTCCTTGCCTTGATGTGTGATCCCTGATCAAACATCAACATATGTCAATGGCTTCTCATTTGTTTCCAAGATCCCTTCCAATGCCGTCTTGGACATCATCACCCTGTATCGATACCTCCTGAACACGAATCGCCTGTTTTGTCCCTTCAAACTTGAAGAACTCGGTTGCTCTTTTACCTTGTCGGCTAACATATGCACACATTTTGGTGTTTACGTAACTTTGTAATTCGACCCTCAAGCGACTGTCTGACTCTAAAGGACAACGATCGACGAGCTAGCCGATAGCCAGCCGCTGCCTTACAGGCTTGTATCTGTATTTTAGGCAACAATATTTATGACTGAAAATTGTCTAATTCACTGAGCATTCACTAATGATTAGTCAGTGATTGCTAAACAAAAGAGAGTAGGCATTTAATTGAATGTCTGAATACGGATGATTTTGTTATTAATTTAGTTTGGCGACAGATGGATGACCCAATCCTGTGACTTATTTTTAACCACTGGTAAAATTCCATTTTACTTCCTTGGGGTTAATTACCACCAATGCGACTACTAACCCTACAACTGACAACTACGAACAACATTCAACGATTTAACCGTCTGAGTACGGTCAACTGTGACTCTTAGTGCATTGCATGAACAATCGGTGTCGAAACCCAAAGCCGCTCTGTTGACTGCAATTGGAAAGGGAAGTAACCGACCGAAGTAGATGCGTAGCCTATATACTGTGTCTCGTGAACGCTCGCGTGTACGCAATCACTGGCTGTTTAAAGTGGGGATATTCGAATCGCGGAATGGAGTGCCGATAACTCCGATTGTGTTCTTAGATGTAGTTATGCAACTGCGAAATAAAACGGTACGTGATATATCTCACATGCTGACAATTTGTGCAAACGCAGTTGGGAATGGTGAACGATTAGTGTGCGAACGACGAGCGTACAACGGGAGATTTAGGTAGATGGTGTTGACACCCTCAGTCGGAACAGCGATTCGGTTCTTCTGAACTGCTTCCAGTGTGGATAAGTGGCTGATATCGAATTCAGATCGACGTGCTCCTGGTTACTTAGTCAGCTAACCGCTAGCGCGGACATCACACTACTCGCGACCCCGAGAGAGAGGAAGACAATCACCTTCAGCGAAACGTTTATTGCCCAAGCCGGAAGCCGAATGTAGCTGTTACAGCCTGGTATTTTTTTTAGCGCGGATTCCTCGTTATGAAGAGGGCGGTGCAGTTGTCACTTGATAACGGAACGAAAATGGTTATCAAAGGGATGTTAATCATCACTTAACAACAGTATAACTAGGGAGATCACCCGATCGGTGAGTTGGAAACAGCGTTTCTCGGTAGGACAGAAATAATTGCCAAATGATAATGTTGTTTGAACAGAGCAATGAAAATACGAACACTGGTAGACGCTAGCGTTTGGTGATGAGCACAGATTCCTCAGCTAAACAATCGTTCGAACAGATACGTATAGCAATGTTCTCAGTAGCGCGTGCTTTTGTGCCATCGGTGAGGAGTTGGTAAAGTGCAGGTATTGACCGGACCATGTTGGCTTCCGGTATACTGATCGCTTAATGAGCCTATTATCCATGTGATTAATGAGAATGTCAACCTACGGCAGACATCCATTCGATTCGAATTCACGTTGTCACCGGCAACGCATTGGGTAAACGTTCCACAACATTATTGGAAAAAGAGGGGAAAAGGCGTCTGATGCAATGTTTTATGGAACCACGAGGCCACCACACCAGATATCGAAAGTGTGGAATAAGAAAAGATGAGGACGAGTGCTTAATCGTGAAGAGCAGTGGTGTGAACTGAAGACCAAACTGTCCATTGGGTAATATCACCCTTAGTTCCAACACCAGGTGATATCTGGAGACTGCTTAGTCTAAGCGTGAATGGCCCAAATTTGCTGATACCTCCATCTAATAGGGAAATCAGTGATCCGAGGCAACATGTTAAAAGTGAGGAGAGAACGACGACGACAACAACAACAACAGCCCGACGTGTGCATTGCGAGCCAACTAAACACTGTGTCTAGGGTGATTCGAGCGGATAGTCACCTTTGGCGGTGGAAAGTGGTGAAGGTGCACCAGGGACCGTAATTTAGAATGCCGGTAGTGTAGACAAAATTGGGCAGGAAGTAATCAAGAAAAAGGGTACCGTTTAATAGTAGTCGAAAGAGGAGGCGAATCTTTGGTCCTACGAATCCTGATGACCAAAAACGTCGTACAAAAGCCTGAGACGTTGGCTAGGCTACGATAAAACCGCGGATAAACAGGTAGCTTCACTATTAAGGGAAACAAGGTTTAAGCAATCAACCAGATTGGAGAGCAAATTCAAGTAACTTTCCATCGGGACTCTGTTATCAAGGTGGGTTTGTGGATGTGCCAACAGATGTCGCTCGTCTACGCTAACGCCAATTGGTCCTTAACGTGCTGTGTCATTGAGATCGGATTGTGAACTAGTTAGTGGCAGTTGTGAGGTCTATTGAATCAACAGCAAGAGGTCAGTTATGGATGCAGCGCACAGTATAAGTGCGACCTAGAATATACGTTTTTGACTGCTTGCAACCTAGCTCATGCTTGCTTAATAAATCGATCGCCTCTGGATGACAGGCTTGCTGCTGTAGACGACACTCCTAAAATGTATTTTAAACAAGCTGATCGAGAGCCCTGTGGTTAAGACACATACAATGACATTATCATTAGATCAGTTGAGCATGTGTGGATGCGTAGGTGTGCACAAGATGGTTTACGGTCGTATACTTATCTCCCAGAACATCTATGAAGGAGCTCAGTTGTGCTGCACACATTCAAAAAACAAACAAAATGTCGTAGGACATTTAAGAACGAACACAAGAACACGAGACTGCTTCCAGAAAACCAACTACTTGTGCTTGTGTGTAATGGTGACAAGGAGATTTCTGATGATAGTGCGTTGTCCCCCGTGAATGTAAGGAATCCCCCCGCGTGCGCTAAATTGCGGCAGTATTCCTTACGAGTCAAGGTGAATTATCGTCTGTTCTGCTATCAGAAAAGTCGAGATCCCACTCACGCACCATTAATATGCAACAGCAGGTGGTTGCAAGGGAGCTAGAATATCACCACGGCATGCAAAAGGATGGCAGGGAGCAATGACCCGAACTCTGCGGTGTAGTTAGTCAGGCCCCTGAACTACAGGTTTTATTCATCTACGAATTTCAGTATGTACAGAACAGATAAAAAGGTTGACCATTGAAGAACAGAATGAGATGAGTGTGTGAAGATCAGGGAATCAATTGAGCCACTAGGTTCTGATATCCAGCCCAGCTCAGGCTACCTCCACCTGACGAGTCCAAATCAGGACGAAACCGCGGTCGTGGGGTGCCATTGTTGGGATGAGCAACACCATAATATTTCCAATTGAGAACAATTTTCAACAACAGGGTGTCGAATATGCGATCAGATGAAAACGCCTGGGATAGCAGCAACATTGTGGACACTCGCAAGATCTGCTTCTCGCTCCCCGAATTTTCAGTTACGGGTAGTGGCAAATCAGAAGATATGCACCAGTGAACCAACAACTTTTTAACGTGAGCAAATAAAACTGAAACCATTCACATTCGATATGGTACTAGTGATCGGAATGACCAGGGTCTACTCCACGGTATGCTGAAGCCCTAACAGAGACTGCGTGTTGCAAGCCAAACAGACAGGGCGGGTACACGAAAGACAAACGGGGAATTCCTAGCCATTGCACCAAGCGTCGCCCACGGATCTCAGTGGCGTAGTGGTCAAGGCGTCAGCCGTCAATCGCTAGATAACGGGATTCGCGAACACATCCCAAAATGGTTTTACAAAGGCGAAGCGAGGTACAGTAACAGTTCCATCTTATCTCACCTTCTAGAGTGCACGCACGCAGGAACGGAAAATGATTTTAGAGTCATCTATACTGCTCTTGAACGTTTCACGCGCGGATTCCGGACGCATCTTCTGTCTATCGCGGAAGCTATCTACATCCGCCATCTCAAGCCAGAAGTATGCGTACGAAAACAGTTTGTACGTCCTTTACTTCTACCGTGGCCTACAACTTCGGATGTGATTTCCCCTGTACATACTTGCCACCTTCAATGACCCGGTGATTTATTGATTTGTACCCGTTAAATTAAACATTCTGTTCAATACGCAGCCCAATCCGGCACATTTAGCATTTTTCCTCATCATGTAAGGTTTGAGTCCGATGAGAATTACCGAAAAGAATTCATTACTCAAATTCTGCCTCCCTTGATTCATTTTAATAAATGGGAATTTTTCGATTGCTGAGGATCAGCATTCCCCGTGATTCAGACAAGAAACTAGTTGTGGAGTGCAGAGTTCTCAGGGAACAATACCGAATACCATCTATTTTGAATACAGTCCTAGTGATGGGAATGACCGAGGTACACTTCAAAGTATACCGATATCCGAACAAGAACTGTGTGCCGCAACCTCGAACTTTCTATCGTATTTATTTACGGACCGATTCTATCCCACCTGGTGTTCCAGCGTACGCGGACTCAGGTTTTCAGCTACGTGAATACATTTCCGTCCTCAGTGTTCTCACATAGCCTGTGGCGATTGATGGGTTTCAGTATTTGGTGCACGACTGTGCATTTGGGGTCCCAACCACACGAGGTTGGAATGTGCAGCGGGAAAAGAACTATCCTGTGGCACCTACGAGAATAATGCAGTACAGTACCTCGTCGCATTCGATGGGGAAGGCGTACGGAAATGGAACTGTGGACCGATGACTTAATGCAGCAGTGCGAAGGGTAAGGCATGAGGGCCAGAGTGGTCTCCGTAACGTCCATTTTGTCAACAGCCATCACCCTTCGCCTGGACCCACATTATTGCCCTAATTCCCCTTGAATTCACTCTGTTTGAACGTTCCACGTATACCGCCCTGCATGACCCTTAGTCGTTTGTTTTCCATGCCCACCTTACATTGGTGACACCACCTGTCTCGCTACTTTCTTTGATGCATGCTCCACTTTATCGATCACTGCTTCGCAGTTGTTCCATTTGCGTGTTACTATTGAGGTCAGGGTAGACCGGAGATTTTGTGGGGTGGACACACCACCCATCCGGCTGACATGTGCCCCTAACCTCAGGTCTTCATAATGTGTCCCCCATTGAACCTGTTTGATGTGATTGGACTAGTGGCTGTTGGTTTCTTGATTGGCTCACTGGTGCATGTCTCGCATGTCATGTAACCGCGCTGGGTCATTTTGCTGACTGGACGACCGTATTGATGTCCTGTTCTTGTAACGGCCAACTGATTGTACTTGTCTTTGTTTGAGGACATTGTTGAAGTATGTTGTCACTTTGATCTTTTACTCTTTGTATAATAGCACCGTAGTTCAGCATCGACTGTGGCTTTTGTTGTTTCTCCGGTGCCTACACACCAACTCCGATCCTTGTCGCTCATTGATCCCCTGTCGGAGGCCGCGAATCGGTGCCCTACGCGTTGTCCAACTATCCTAAGCGATTTTTGAAGCTTACAGTCTCGACTTCACAAGAGAAGTGCCACAGAAATGAACAGTGACCACTGGAAAAAGTCACCAGTAGCTCACGTTCCGAATGCGGCAATCATAGAGGAATCAGTCTGATCTCAACTGCCTTTAAGATACTCGCCTCTGTCGTTTTTAAAGAGTTGCTGGCACCAGTGAAAGCCAGATTCGTGAGGTACAAGCCGGGTTTCATCCAAGTCGCGGCTGTATTTATCACATCTTCACATCGCGCCACCTGTTGGAGCACCACCATATTCATCGGCGAACCACCGTAGTCGTGTGCCTAGACATCAAAGGTGCTTTGATTCAGTGGACCGATATGCTCGTTGAAACTTTCTACCTAGGAAGTGTGCCCGAAAAATACGTAAACATCATCACAGTGCTTTATGAGCATAGTTCGGGCGGAGTGAGGGCTTACGGCAAGCTGTTGAAGCCCCACAATATCTCGAGCGGTGGGAAGCAAAGTTTCCGCTGTCATCTTTCCTTTCTAACTTCTCCATCGAGGAAGTCATGGAAACTGCGTTCACTGGACACGACTTGCAATGCGTGGAGCTGCTCCCGGTTGACCGACTTCTTGACTTGGAGTACGCCGACGACATTGCCCTTCTCTGCGACACCTTTCAAATGTGTCAAGTTGCAATGAACAAATTAGCACTGGATATCAGTCGTTTTTGGCTGTGCTTTGCACCCACGAAATGCAAAGTCGTTCTCCAAGATTGGTAGGGACACACCCCTGCCCTGACCCTTGGTGAAGATCAAATTGTAGTCGCTCAAAAATTCAAGTAGTTTGGCAGCTATATTAGCGTATAGCAAAAGCTCGAGATGTTTTCAACAATCACCGCCACCTGTGCCGCCGACGCAACATCACTCACGCGCTGAAGGGCAGAGTTTACAATGAAGAAGTCCGTTTAACCCTCCTATACGACTGCGTAACCTGGTCCATCAAATCGGCAGATGTAGTGGTTAACTACATTCGACCATCGGGACCTTCGCAGTATAGCTCATACCTGGTCAGAACATCGCGTAAGCTATGATCGTGTTCAGCGTCGTGTATTTGGTGCCCGAAGAGCGAGTGAACTGCTCAGCACCATTAGTACACGCGCTAGGATCCGATGACTGGGCCATGTGTTGCGTATGCCAGCACACCGACTCCCGCGATGTAGGTTGTTTGTGCGTCGGGGGTGTGTGGATGGAAGAAGAGGAGTGGAAGTCAACCGGTGACAGTCAAGAGGAATGAATTCCCTCAGGTTGAACTTGGCGTCGGTTGGCGTTTCCCAAATGCCGGGCTGGGGACTGTAGATCGATGAACACCTTTGGGTGGCAGGGAGCGGACTGCAGTGGCGTTTGGGTTGTGAGTTTCTGTGTCCTCCTCCTCCCCTTTAAATTCCTCCTCCAACCACGATCTCGGTTTTGAGACATGATGTGTTACTAAGCAGTTTGTTACCTGTTTCTTTGTATACTATAATGCTTCTCGTCTCGCGTATTCGTATATTTGATCATTTTGTATTGCGGCACAATAATGGAAACGTGTTTCTCACCTTCAGTCAATGTGTAATGATGATGATGAAGATGTCGGATGATGAGTATGATGATGACGAGGAGGAGGAGGAGAAGGATGATGATGACGATGATGAAAGTAGAACAAAGTCGGGTTGGCTGTCTATGCAGACGAATAGAAAGCGAAAGAATGACAACACGGCGCGATGATCCCTCTTAATCATCACTCAGGAGCTCACTGTGCGGTGTTCGTTGGGGGGGGGAGTGCACATGCAGTAAGAACTTAAGATAGGAGAGTGAAAGAAGAGAAAGTTGGGTGCCAAATTCGAGGACAGAGACATGCTGTTCAGAGCAGCCCTTACTACCATCCATTGTAATAGACAAGCGGAGAGCACAAACTATGACACATCAGCTCAATGTCAATAATAAAGCACGAAATATAAAATAGATAGCTGGAGTATAAAAAAGCAAGACGGACTGGTCAGGTGCTGAGTAGAAAGACTGAACACGGGGACGAGAGTCAGGGAAGCGCCATTTAATCCGACAGAATGATAATAAAAGATACCTCGAGCATATGGGAGAAGGAATAAGGAGATTCAAAGGGGAATCCAATACAAGCGAGACGGTCCTACAACATTCAGAGGAGTAGAAGGCAGATCGGAGGGCTATTTCGTAGGACTCGTTGTGTGAATGGGTTGTGAAGTGCGCATTGTGCACCGTGATTCACAATGAAGTGAATCTTGGCCAATTCCATCTCTGGGACCTTAACTGATGAAACAGAGGTACTGGATGTTGATCGCCCGAGAACACTGCACTCTACGAACAGCTTGGAACTTATCAGGTAGATAACAGACTTTGAACCCGGGACAATTGGGATAGTGACCGAAACCTCACCACTTAAGCAACCGGGTCACAAAGTTGCAACAAGCGTTGCCCGTGGTGACCCAGTAGTCAAAGCTGTAGAGGTTTCGGTTAACATACTAATGGTCCCGGGTTCGATACCTGATATCTATACCGGTCGTTGAGCGTAGTGTTTTCGGGTGGGCAACACGCTAGAAGATAGTTTCAAACTTATTGTGATAATGTAATGTTTTTGTCCCAGCTGATCACAAGCCACATAGCACGCACCTAGTCCAGAAATGCGCCAGACGCGTTTCACTCTAGTGGGGCTCGTCAGTGGTGCGCATGCCCCCGGTCTCCTACACAGGATCGAACCCATGAACGCTAAAGACAGATGCCAAGTAACCAGCAGTCTAAGCCACTGAGGCATGGCCGAGGTCGGCTGGGCTACACAATTTGCAAGCTAACGGATATAGCACAACCTATCTCCCAGTGCCACGCAGGTTACTACCTTAGTAGATGACAGAGGCTGGCTTGCCGAACAACCTCCTCGTGGTGCTAGCTGGGTGGTTCGGGATTTTCCCGTTCCAGCAAATGGTTCGGCGGCAGTGTTCCAGGACGTGGTGGGTTTCGCCTGGCAATCGCTCTCCCTATAAAAAGCCACATATGTCCGTTTAACAAAATTGTGACGTTGCGGACGTGACTCGCCACTAAATAAAGACACTGCCCCTTGCTTCATCTTGGCGAAGCATTGTATTCCAGCAAGTTCATGCTGTAATTCTGAGGAGCATTGGGCCCCTGTTTGACAAAGGAACAAACGAAAGGCGTATGAACTGAGCAATCAGTCACCGGCTCCCAATGGGCGCGATTCCCTGAATTCGCTCCGCTGCCTTGCGGACAGGCTATTCAGCCAAAGACTTGGGGTAGTGTCCCCTAAGTCAACACTCTACTTCGGCTTGGGCGACCGGGTAGTTTCTCGCCTTCTGACGAAACCATGGACTTTAATGCGTTGTGTTGTGTTTTCTTTTACTATTTCAGTACCTCATGGTTTCTGGTGGCTTTATGTCTATTCGTAGATTGTTGCAAATATGTAGATGACAGTGACTAGCTTCCGAAGGTCATGACTTCCTCTCACTAGACGCCACGTCCATAGCATTTGAAACTAGGAGAGGCTACATTTTATATAACTAATGAGTAGGAGGATATCGCAATTATAATTTTAATGTAATGTGATTTGTCAGTGGTGTGCAATCTCGGCGAAATAGTGCACACTCTGGGTTGTTACTAATTAGTGCACAGTCTACCGATGTCCGGAAGGTTTAAGTCCTTGCATACAACAAAACCTGGGGTGATGGCCTCGGGCTTTTTATCGGTCGTGAGAATGTGCTCTACCAGCGAGTCACAAAGTAAGTAGACGACGATAGTTTGACCGAGGCCACTTCTAAGGAAGTAAGTTTACACTGCGCTAGAATCCTACTATCACTCTCCTGTAATGGGTTATCTGCCGTTAAACGTACAATGCCGTAGATTAAGCAGTCAACTAAAAAACCGTAGGTAGGAGGTTGTGTTGTTTTAAGCTTAACAGCAGCGTGAGAGTGAAGCGTGAATAAAATGTGATATATAACCAATGAGAAGATAATTATGTGGACTGTCGATAGCAGAGGTGGTCCATGAAACATTGGGTCACGGTTGGGAGCGAATGTGCGTTGCAGCAGAGACCCGAAACAATGGATTGGCCTCTACGGATGTTGAACATACCCAATGATATTCCAACAAGAGGAACCTAGCCTTTGTGTGGTCGAAAACAGTAAACCTGCATAGCGAAATGGCTTCCAAACAGAAGGAAAGACTAGATTTATTGTCAGCCGATAAATCTGATCCATCAAACAAACGGATAGTGCTTCCCTACATCAAGAACGTCTCCAAACTGACAGGAAAATTGCTGCAATCATATGGAATCTCTGTGACTCACAAGCCAAGTGCCACCCAAAGGAAATTGATCCCAAGACCCAAAGGAAAAGTCAAGCAAGTCGACCAATGCAATGTCATCTACCCGCTAAAAAGGCAGCGACTGCGATAAAATCTAGGTCGGACAAACTGGAAGAAAACTTTGTACACGAATCACCGTACACAAGGCAGTCGTCAGAAGGCATGATCCACACTGCGCATGAAGATCAAGAAGGCCACCATTTCGATCTGGAGGATGTAAAGATCCTATCACATGAAAGTACAAAACACGCAAGGGAGTTTTTGGAAACCTGGTACCTTACAACGCATTTAATCAATTGACACATCGAACTGGACGCAGTATACGCCACACTAATGATGAACGACCGCCAACTCGATCGATTGAATCCGGTGGAACGTGTGACTAGACAACCAAAACTGACGACAGACTCGCTCGAAAGAGCAAGCAGACAAAGGCCACGAAACATAAGGAGGCGAGGTCAAAGGTCATCTGCCCATCAACCAAGCTGAACGCGGATCGAAGTCCCAACCAATAGCATTGCTCGGCTCCACGGCGGTATAAAAACGCACGCACACCACGCTCAGCACACTCTCACCGAGGCTCCTATACGCTATTGCACGCCACTCAACTACGCACTGATGATATCACCTCGATTGCTGACGAAAAGTTTGCAACAAAATGGCCAAGCTCAGCGAACAGTTCAACAACCATCTGAAAAACCTGAGCTACCAGTCTTCAATTCTATAGCCAGCCAATAAATGCATCAAGTGAGACGATTGTTGACTGAATGAAGGAATGCCCAAGTACTTGAGGGTAGAGCCGCTAGTGAAAATATAGACAAGGGAAGAATATAGGAGAGAGAGAGCAATATCTCACTAATCCCAACATGTTTGCCGAAAATTTTCGGAATATATTGAAACTACAATACAAAGTCGCTGAATAGTGTTCATATTGTGAACGATTCAGATGATAGTTGTGAAACAGGAGACGGTTATGTGACGTGAAAAAACGCCCTGTATCCAGCGGGATTGGTCTTGGAGCCCTGTCACAGAACGCTACCAAGTCAAATGATGTTGATGAGCGCTCATTCGGTAAGCGGAGTACGGGAGGTCACAGTGTCTTCCACACGCAAAGTGAAGAGCCATGCGTTCAGTAAGAGATGTGATGGACCAAAATTTGTTCGATTGTCATCCTTAGACTCGCAAGCAACAAAAAATCCATTGGGCTATCAAGGTGGGTGATAAATCTGCCAGAAAGATGGGGTTTCATGAGGTACAAAAGCAAACCTCCCCTAATGCACCACAGAAAACAAAAGGCACTGACAAATACGACAGGCAGGGCCAAAGCAGTAAAAAGTGTCAGAGGTGAAGAAAACCGGATGATAGTGAGAGCATCTGACAACATTTCACGCGGAGTGCGGGTGCATGGAAAATCGACACTACAACCGTGCACACACAACATAAAATAACGGTCGGAATGTGACCGTGCTCTATAAACTTACATGGGCCGTTCAGTAAGTCAAAAGTGGTATCGCCCTTGAATGGAAGTCGATCGCTGGCAGTGAACCAAACATGGTTGGCGGCATCCGGTTTCGGATTTGCCTGTCACTGTGGTCAGCCACAGGACGCCTGTGCCTACAGAGGGACCATGGATGGTTTGCGCTGCACCACCCATAGCTCCATCCACACCCCATATCCAGTGTAAACCCGAAGGAATAAGACCGGAAGGCATGCGGATGGGAGCCACGTTTCATCAACGGAGCCGGTCCACACTCCTTCACAGGCAAACACAAGCACACTGTATTTGGGGAATCAAGTGTACACAAGGCGGTGGCTGGACCGTAGTCCGCTCCATAGTGAGTGCATGGAACCACTCTTCGAGCCTAGCACGACCGCAAGGACCGTGAACCCTGTCCCATCCAGCAATGACCAACTGTCTCCTGGAGCCAGTATGGACGAGGTAGTAAGTAATAGACAGGTAGGCACCTTGTCAACATGCACATCCGGCGCAGCCACACCGGGGATATCAAGCAACAGCCAATCATTCGAAATTCCGATATCGATTAAAGTAAATGCATATGACGACATAAATACTCGCTAAATGAGCATATAGAAGAAATTGATTATAAGTGAATCCGTGATAATGTACAAAATGTCCGAAAGTTATTTTAAAAAATACCACGCGATAAAAGTACGCAAGTTTACCACAATTTGCGTGAGCGACGTGTGCAAGTAAGGAGAAGATTATCAAGTACGCAGAACAAACCGAAGGAAATGTAATGAGTTTTATCCACATTAAAAAGACCTAGTTTAAGTGTAAGTTGGTTTAGCCCAAATGCAGTGAAGAAACATCATGAATGCAACATCAGCCTCACCAAACATACCCGGACGATAAAGTCCATACATTGGAAAGATGCGTGAGGTATCAATGCAACAGTTCCTTTCTACGGTTACACTGTACACTTAGCTTGTGCACACCGGAGGCAGAGAAAAAGAAAGGCATCAGCAGTATGCCACCATATCGTACCCACACTTCGCTGACATGCGACCAACTACAGTAGCGCGTAGGCCGGGTATACTTCACGTACGCACACCGGAAGTGGAACGCTTTGATTAAGCTCAGTGCTCATGAACTGCGCTGTTTACGATGAACACAGGAATCAACTGCTCGTAGACAAGTACACTTTCACGCAAGTGGAAGATTGTGTGACAGAAAGAAAGTTCTCCAATACACCCATTAAAGGTATGCGCAGTGCCGCATGCAAGAGACTGAACAAATGGATCGAACGAATCAAGAAAGGCACCTGGTAGACAGACTGTGGGTATGAAGATGATGTTTGAGTGTATGAAGTAATGGAACTGTGTAGTCGAAGTACGGACTACAGGAACAGAAACTAGATTCTCTCTTCCGAGCTCGATTACTGAGTGTTCAGTGTATGGGGCGTGTGAATACTTTGCAAGAAATGGTGATGAGCCAAACACCTTGAAGATAACTCATGTAGCTCCTTTAGAATAACAATGGTGAAACGGAGGGCGCTCGCATTGTGCAACACGTATCGCCAAAGACTGCGGCTTGACAGACCACCAGTGAGTCACCATCACCTTTCAAGAAGTGCGGGTGGACCCTCTCGAGGGGATACCGTACGTGGAAGCAGGTTCTCTGGAGACCGTTCCACCACAAATGGTCGTATAACTTCACTTGGTGACTTAGCTAAATGTACGTTTGTTAGTGTTCGCAGCTGCTCGATTTCTCTACTACCTATGACCTGCTAATCAATTTAAAATCCATTTGGGATTCATTGTATAAACATGAACAATTACCAGTCTTATGTGATCTCTCTGTGCAAATTGATCAAATCAATCAGTTGCATCGGGCCTCGTGCCTTCAAGAAATTTACCGTTTATTCAATTATGAGTAAGGTAAGAGAAGGTTAACAGAGCCAGGGAACTTGTGAACCAGAGAATAGTGATGGAGTAGTGAAGTCGGCGTTCCATGTGGATTAGGTCTCGACAAATGATGGTGGCGCCACGGGTCGGCGTAATTGCTTTGAAATGTTCGGTTCAACGCCTAATTTTATAGATCGGACGACGGTAACTACGTAACTTCAAGTGTGTACAGTTACGCACAAAAGGACACATCGCGTACTAGGGGCGGTGGAGCAGTAGTCGGCTGTACCCAACGGCACTTTCCCCCAGCATTAAGGTACCCGCGCATATGTCAAAATTTTAGCAGGTATCGGTTTGGGGTACAGTAAACGCTATAGAAAGACGGATCGAATAAATGATGCCGTGCGCACCGAAAATTAGTTGAATCTCATAAAAACCCACCAAGCAACTGTATACACTTGCCGATATGGGACAAACAACGCGCAAAGCCCCAACGAAGTGCACTGAAAGTAGCTGTAAGCAGCATTAGACTCAATCTCTTCATTCATAAGTGATAGCTGCTATTGCATTTCAAATAGACGTTGTTTTAATGACTGGGATATCAGCAAGTGAACTGGAGAAGTGAGCATCGCCGGGGTGGGGAGTGTATTGAGCGTCGTATGAATAGAGATAAGCGCTTAGGACAGTCACGCATGAGGTTCAGGCAACAATTGCGTCCCAGATCCCAGTCCACGATTCCTTACGGGTTTGAGTGCCCTCGCGGCATCCCAGTTCGCGCACCTTCGCAACGGCATAGCAATGAAGTAACGGTACGTAACACTGGCAGTATGCTGCTGATCCCCAATTCAAACAAGCAGGCAGACAGTTTTGTGCTCGCGTGCGCTCTGCGTTCAGGCTAGTTGGTTGATGGGCACCAGACAGCGATGCGAATGCTGGCAATGGGTTGTTGAACGGGAAATGGTGCAGGGCGGGACTGGAAAAACTGGTCCCTATCACTAAGGTGCTAAAAAATAACGCCAAAACACAACAAGATGACATCCCGAAATCGATCGCATCATCAAAAATGGGCACTAAGTTCGCATCCTGACGGCAAGAAGGTCAGATGATTGCCACCCAAAAAATTAATCATACATGGTATTCCGAGTACATAGTGTGCGAGTTTAAATAATGTAGAAAGACGCTTTGATTGCAGTCAGTGTCTGGCAAAGTAACAAGAAGATGGGGATTGTGAGATTACGCCGTCATGTCATGCAGTCTTACCAATCACGAAAACATGCAACATTGAAATATAAACAAACGGTGCTCATAGATAGCAAAAGGCATGGGCTACTACGGTAGGCTAAGAGCCACTGTCAGCTACTTTTGAATGCACAGCGGTGGCCCTTCGCGATTAAAAACGATAGCCTCCAGTAACCTAAGGATTTGGTGCCGCTGATCGCGCGTTAGGACTGTGAACGACTCATCAGGATTGACCTGGTGAGCAGTAGTCAGCAACTGCCGAGGTAGCTCGGTTGCCCGAGTCAACTGATTCGATCGCCACAGATCCCTTGCGGTCGCGTAACCACTTTGGGATGGGTTCAATGATTCTGACACCTACACCTCGTTCAGTGCGCCAGACGTAGCTATCTCCACAGCTACAGGTAAAGTTGTACAGTGGGACATGCACTGCTTTGTCATGGGTGTCTGAATCGAACACACAAAACCATGGACTGTTCAACTGCAATATCGCTCTCAGCTACTTTTGTTCCTGCTAGTCACTCATATTCACATGCCACGTGTTCATTTGTTACCAATCAGTTTTAACCGTTACCAAATGATTCTTGTCTCCGTGATTCTACTCCGGATGGTTTCGTCGACACCGAGAGAACTCGCCCAGTCGCACTCGTTCGGTCGCGGTCTTCGTTCCGTCTAGCGTGCTTCAATGTACGTACAGTCATGCAGATCGGGCAGCAAGCTGGTCTTGCGCGCACCCTGGAATCCCTCGCCACCGATGTTTGCTATCTTTCCGAAACGCGCTTACAAGATCCCAGTACTGTGATTGAGTTGAGATCTCCATCCGACCACGGAGGCATATTTCACCTACGTCTATCTGGCGACGCAGAAGCGTCTGCAACAGGCTTGGCTGGCGTAGGTGTAGTGCTAATTAGCAAAGCCGAGGCAGCACTGCTGGACTGATTCCCCATTAATAGCCGATTGTACGCAGTTCGGCTTCAGGGATCATGCATGCTAAACCGATGTCGTAAAGAGAGACGCAACTTCATTGTGATCACAGCTTACGCTCCAAATGACTGCAGTTTCGACTCCGTCAATGACGAGTTCTACAGTGAACGTAACCAGCTCTTGGGCAGAGCCTGCAAACCCGATATTGTTGTCCTTGATGGGGATCAACGCACGGGTCGGTCGTCTGCTGGCATGTGAAAGTCACCTCGGTGATCACCATGCGCTCGATGAGAGTCGTTCAGATAATGGAGAGACTTCACACATTGTGCGAAGATAATCAACTTTTTCTCTCGAACACCAACTTTCGGCATTCGAGGAGACGTGCCGCTACTTGGTGACCCCTTTCTGCGTCTCAATCATGGTCTCAGATTTATTATATCACAACCAGTTTTAGATGGAGGGGTAGTGTGAAGGATTGCAGGTCCGCCTGACTAAGGCTCAGACCATGCTCTTGTCTGTGCGAACATCTGCGTGAGTTTCAGAAGGTCCCCGAAAATGAAGCAATATAAGATAGACAAATAAACTATCTACTGTTTCGGTTCATCAGATTTATCAAGCTTTCCTGGCTGGTACATTCGACTGCGACCCACCACAAGATATTGATGAACACTGGACGTGCATGCAGAGGAACCTGATATCTTCCAGACAGCAAGTCTGTGGTCTTACTCAGCACCCTACGACGGCCTGGATCTCCACGCGCTCTTTGGATTTATTTGACCGCCGCAGGAATATCCCAGCGGAGTCTAATCATGATGAAGTGCGTCGCTCTGTCAGTCGGCAACTCAAACAAAGCCTACGCAGTGATCGTGAAGCCTGGTGGTCTCAGCATGCTTCGGAAATGGGGGCCGCTGCGCTCTCTGGCAATACTCGCAAGCTTTTCCAGTTCATTCGATCCAATGGCCACAGAAAGCCTATATGCAAAACGGGTGGTTCGCCGATTGCCAACTTACAGAGACGCATGGACCGATGGGCCGAACATTTTCATTCCGTTTAATTGGCCCTCATCATCCACTTATATCCCCTGCGAACCCAGCTGCCCGCCCTGGATCGTCATACTTGATTCACCCAGCGAAGCGGAAATTTGTCATGTGATTGGACACCTAAGACGTTGCAAGGCTGACGGCTCAGACGGACTTCCTCCGGAGCTGTTCAAATATGGAGGTACGGTTATCATTAGCCAGCTAACCTCATTGTTCTTCAGAAGCGGGTATGAAGAAAAGGTGCCTTCTTCCTGGGGCGAGTCATTGTCCCGGTTTTTAAGAACGGTGCCCGCATTTCGCGTACCAATCACCGGGGGATTAGTCTCATTTCGGTTGTCTCCAAGCTATTGGCATCTACTCTACTCCGTAGACTATCCCCCATTAGCGAATCGCAGTACCGGGAAGCTAGCTTCCGACCTGCCCACGGGTGTGTGGATCAGATATTCACACTCAGTCAAATCCTGGAACACCGCCACCTTTACCAGAGACCTGCCATTGTTGCATTCCTGGACATCCGTGTCGTATTCGACTCGATTGGTCGACCTGCACTATGGCGTTGTTTGCTAAGGAACGATGTCCCAGAAAAGTACACTGCCATCCTACGAGAATTGTATTTGAACATCTCTGGCAGAGTGAGGGTGTATAGCAGGTTTTCATCGTCCTTCGGTATCAATAGCGGTGTACGACAAGGCTGCCCTATGTCCGCGTTCCTCCTCAATTTTGCGATTGAGGACATCCTGTCGAGTGCTCTAGACGGTTGTCAAAATTTTGGTATACAGCTATTACCGGGAAATCGAGCAACCGAGTTAGATTATGCCGATGATATCGCCTTACTTGGTGAGGACTCACAGAGCATGCAAATTATTCTAGACTGCTTGGCGATTGAGGCATCTAGGTACAGAATGTGCTTTACCCGTTAAAGTGTAAACTGCTGCTTAAGGACTGGCACCCAACTATTCCCGTGCTCAATATTGAAGGTAAACGGCTTAAACAAGTGGATAACTTCGTCTACCTTGGCAGCTGTGTGCCTGCTGATGGTACCATTAGAAGGGAAGTTTCTCTTCGCATTGTCAAAGCTCGATCGGCGTCTGTCAATGTACAGCAGTTGTGGCGTCGCCGGGAAATTTCCCTTTTGATAAAGGGTCGTGTTTATAATGCTACTGTTCGGGCAATGTTGATATGCGGAAGCGAGTCAGGACCAGTTCGAGTAAATGATATGCGATGGCTCTCAGCCTACAACAACAGGTGCTTGAGGGGAATTGCTCCTGTGCAGTGGCAACAACACATTTGCAAAAGTGAAGCTAGACGTCGTGTCTTAGGGAATGAGAGTATTCCCTTCAACAAGCTGATTTTGCTGCGACAGTTAAGATGGCTCGGTCATGTCCTGCGTATGTCAGTTGAGCGTCTTCCCTATCGATTTCTGTTTGCTCGTGCAAGACTCAACTGGAAGAGAGAATGTGGTGATCCACCATCCACCTGGCGACAGCAAATGAAATCGTTGACTTCACGTCTTCCCACCATTGGATCCACACGTCTTCCTGGTTGGGGACCAAAGGATGAAGAGTGCCGATGGTTCTTAATAGAAACCAGCGGAGGCGGAGCTTAGATTTGGATACTTAATGCTTAACGAATAAAAAGGACTAATAATAATAATAATAATCGAACACATTAGTACAGGTCTAGTCGAGTTGAGCAGCCAAAATTCCGCCGAGTTGTACACTGTTTTCAATGAGGCACTTATGCGTTGCACGGTGACATCCATCAAATTATCACCTTTGAAAGGTAGCTGAATGAAAATGGGCTTCTTTGAAACTGTTAGCGTACGATCTTGCTTGTTTGTTTTACAGTGGCACTCAATAAACTTTAACAGATAACCGTTGAATTGCAGCGTGTTAAATAGCAAGTTCCTTACTGCTTCTACGGTGTCTGGGATGCAAATCATCTTGGCCCGATAACAGTGTCCGGACAAGAGAGCGTTAGTATTGAATTGGAGAGAAACTCGTAAAATACAAATATTGGTCAGTCCAGGTCGGCTTTCTGTAGACAGACCTGATGGAACCACCTGGCCATGGCGTATTCAGCACGTCTAGATACGGAAGGATACTGTCTTGCTCATCGTCACGCATCACGGTAAGGTTTGTATGTATTTTGTCGATAGTTTCGGTCGAATGCACGATGTTCACCTCGGTGTTCATGATTGGCGATTTGTCATCAACATAACGCTTGTATAAAGTGACCGAGCATATGACGTCATCTGCTTTTTCTTCAATCACACCCAAGAATACATCTCGCAATAACGGACCCAGTGGGCTACTCATCGCCACACCATCAAACTGCCGATAATTTTTCCCTAAAAGGTAATACTTAATGTTTTGTGTGCACAAAAGAATCATGTTCTGCGACAATTCCGTAGGAAGCCGTACTCAAACGTTAAATATTGGTATAAATTCACATAAGTAATCAACAGCTTCATTCAAAGGGATGTTGGTGAAGAGACTGAACATCAAGAGAGTACATTCGCTGTCCAGTCAAATCTAGGCAGTCACCTGTCAATTGCTGACTACTGCTCACTAGGTCAATCCTGATGAGTCGTTCACAGTCCTAACGCGCGATCGGCGGCCCCAAATCCTTAGGGTATGGGGGGGGGCTATCGGTTTCGATGGCGAACGACCACCGCTGTGCATTCAAAAGTAGCTGACAGTTGGATCTAGGCCCATGCGTTTTGCTTCCCATGAGCGCCGTTTATTTAGGTTCCCGTGTTGCAAGTTTTCGTGATTGAAAAAAATGCACGAAATGGCGGCGTCACCTCACAATCTACGTCTCCTGATTTTTATGTTTGGAATCATAGAGGGAAATGATTATTTTTAATCAACAAGAGTTCTGAATTAGGGCAGTATACGTGCAGCATTCTGTAGATATCCTACAGAAAAGTGTCCAATGCTATGAACATCGTGAAGCGAGATCTGTCAGTGGCACAGAAGTCGGTAGGTTCAGATGTATTGTAACACTACTACCTGGGATGCAGGTTCGGGAGACAGCGCGTAGTAAGTAGTGAAAAGCGCAGTGTTGGTATGGGTGTCAACTGTTGGTACAGTTGACAAGTGGCATAAACGTAAAAAGAGATCGCCTAGTGACGGACAGTCAGAAAAGGTGAGGGGTACAGAATGGAGAGTAACGGCCAACCTTGAATTCCTAGTTTACGATTCAGAGTTTGATGGGGGATCTACACCTCTACTCCGTGACTCGGTGATGGTCTCACTTTCAAGGCAGTCAGGTAAATGAAATGACGAGAAGGGTATGCTGACTATCTCGACGGTTGAATTCGTGCGGCAGTGGAGAAAAGCCAAAGGAGTGTGACTGTAGGGACCTGCGGGGTCTAGTTGAGACGCGTCATGTTCCGTTTTAGAGTGTGACCGGCCACGCAAAAGCGCAGTGAAATTTCGGAGGGTTAGCACCCGAATTGCCAGATACCATTTAGCTTGCGGACGGTGGTGAATCAATGACCAACAGACATACTCCTCCTTTTGTCACTTGTTCATCCCAGCTGCTCGCGAGCCAGAGTATTCCAACCTCAATCAAAGCACCACATGATCGTTTCGCCCTATTGAGGCTCGTCAGTGGTCCGCAATCCCTCAATCCCCTACACGGGATCGAACCCAATGACCGTTAGAGGCAGATGCCAACTAGCAAGCAGCCTAAGTCACTGAGCCATGGCTTGGTCGGTACTCGAAGCTGCATCGTCACCGGATAGGCGCAATGAGAAAGTGCTGCTAGTGTCACCTGAAGGGGATCGCAAAATGAGCACGGAGCTCGAATCTTGCAGGCGGGTCTCCGATAAGCAGCATATATCAATCGAGAGGGTCTCTGATGTTCGGGCAAGTGCTGCCTCTTGACCGATCTGAAACTATGTACGTAGCTTGAGACATACCAATCTGAAGGAGGGTCGAGGGCTCCAAATGGAAGCCGACGAACTGGGCTTGACCGCTTGCTTAGAAACGAGCCTGTTGACAGGGCAGGAATGACGCTCCGCGTTCACATGTGAGTTGAAAGTAGAAGTCAAGCGACTATTGAAGGAAGGTAGAGGAGGGCCAAAAGCTGGGGAGTTGAAAACAGGGGGGATAAAAGTGAAGTTGAAACGGGACGATCAGGGTGAAAAAGCGCAAGAGGGGGAATAAGAAGACGGAAAGGTTGAGCAGTAGCATCCAAACCCCTATCCACTCTGCTCGATGCAGCAGATAAGGGCACCATTGATTATCCTCTGTGGTGGACAGAGCATCAGGAAATTGTTTGAGGATGTGCTAGACCCGCTGCCTTGCGGATGTACATTTAATTGTAGGCTTTGGATGAGGGAACGAGCAGTTCTCCTGTCAGGTGTTTTAACCCTGCCAGTATCATAGTCCAATTCCCTCCTCTTCGGAGATTAGGTAGTGATCGATGGCCCGCTTCTTGTAAAACCTAGCCATGGGATACAACAGGTACACGGGTTATAAGCTCACAGCTCGATTCGCGTAGAGCAAGAGCGCCATGCATTGTCTCTGACGGTAAGAGGGCACCACCAGTTGCAAAATGGTTGGCTAATTCCTGTCTCCTGCCAAGCAGCCCCTGATCTAATTGGTGCAAACCCGCCAATCCCACCGGCGCCTGGCCGTGTTCGCAAGTGCGTATAATACTACGGTCGAAAAACACATGAAATGTTCCAGATCTCCAAAGACTGCGCGTGACGGCCGTCAAGCAGATCCCAATCTGTCTCTGCAATCACATTCCCGAGCTGGATCTGCTCTCCACTGCCTAGTGGGTCAAGCTATAAGGTTAAAGGCTCCGGGCGGAGTCCCTTAAGCAAATCAAAAAATCACTCACAGCCTTGTAGGTCATGCTATTGAGCCAAAGGAACCGGGCAGAGTCCCTCAAGCAAATCTCCGAAGCACAACAGCCACTTCGAATGCGACTTCCCAACAATGCTATCGTATACCTGCGCGCAAAGCACTCAGCATCGGGTGCTGGAACGTGCGCACACTACTGGACCGGAACTCGACTGGGCGCCCCGAGCGACGCACTGCACTGGTCGCGATGAAACTGGCGGGCTACCACATCGATATTGCAGTGCTCAGTGAAACCCGGCTCGCTAAGCAAAGTAAGTTGCATGAAGCAGGTGCTGGCTACACATTCTACTGGGTGGGCAGCGCCGCCTTAGCACTACATGAACATAGGGTCGGATTCGCAATGTCCGACTGCCTAAATGGCCACCTGGTGAGTGAACCAACAGGTATCAGAGCGGAACTGATGATCACTCGCCTATAACTCGGAAGAAGTAAGCTTGCCACTTGTAAAAGCATGTACAATTCAACCATGTGTTATTCTGATGACACGCGTGATCAATTCTCCACCCAGGTATCCTCCGTGATACTGTCTGTTCCGAGGAGCGACCGACTATTTCTACTGCGTGATTTCAACGTGCGCGTTGGGTGTGATGCATCAGTGTGGACAGATGTCATCGGTCCACATGGCATTCGTTCAACGAATGCGAACGGTGACAGGCTGCCCTCACTGTGTGCCACTCACGAACTGACGATCACGAACACTCGGTTTGCACTAAGTGCGAGTGATATAGCAACTTGGACGCACCCACGGAGTGGTCACGCTCACCTGCTCAACTATGTCTTCGCACATCAGCGTGATATGCGTGAAGTGCGCATGACACGTGCACTGCGTGGAGCTGAGTGTGGCACTGATCACAAATTGGTGCAGACCAAACTGTACATATATTTTCGTAAATCGATGTATTGTACTCCTGCCATGAACCGGCGTAAATTTAACATTATCTTCTTCGGTATTGTGGCGAAACGTATTGGCCTGGAGAAGGCGACAGCCACACGACTATGTGATGTGGAACGCACAGAAACAGTGGGTGACCTGTGGCACCACATTCGCGAACAGGTGACAGCTGCTGCCGAGGAGATAATCGGGCGCGCAAACTCTAAGCGGCCTGATTGGCTTGATGACAACAATGCGACGACTGGCGCCTTGGTGTTGGAGAAGAATGCAGCATTTGCTGCACATGTCGCAGACCCCAATGACTTGGGGAAGAAGAGTCAGTTTCGCAAACTTCAACGGCGACTGACTCGCGAGCTCCGTCGCATTAAAAATGCATGGTGGGTGGAGAAGACGGAGCAAACGGAATGCTACGACGAACGTCCCCAACAGAAGGAATTCTTTGATTCCTTGAAAGCGGTGTATGGACCGAGGTTGGAGCCGCTAAGGACGCTGACCGATGGTAGTTCAGGCGCTGCCTGCACACAGACTGAAGACATAATGCAGATCTGGCAAAAGCACGTTGACTGTCTTTTGAACAACCGTTCAGAGATCAACTGGCCTACATTGAACGGCCTGAAGCAGCACGATGTGAAGGCGAGTCTGGCAGACAAGCCGACACTGGGTAAGAAGCAGAGAGTAGTTGCTCAGCTGCAAAACGGCAAGTGTGCCTGTGCCGACGGGATCCCGCCTGAAGTACTGAAACACGGCGGACCCGCGTTGGTGACTGCGCTGCACCACTTGGTGCAACGCGTATGGATTGAGTTGGAGGTGCCACTAAAGCTAAAGGATGCTTTTGTGCTACCACTGTACAAGGGCAAAGGGAGCAAGCAATGTTGCACGAATTATCGTGGCATCAACTTACTGAGTTGTGTGGGCAAGGTGATTGCCCGAATTCTGCTCAACCGCCTAGTCAGCCAGGTTGTGGAACCTAACGGGGCGGAAGAGCAGTGCGGATTCCGTTCGGGTCGCAGCACTATGGATATGGTGTTTGCGGCTCGTCAGTTGCAGGAGAAGTGCAGAGAACGGTACCAGCACTTGTACTCGCTGTTTGTTGATTGCATCGAAGCATTTGGCAAGGTGAACCGCGAGGTATTGTGGTTGGTATTGGGTAAGTAAGGTTGTCCACGTAATTTTGTAAGTTTAACTGAATGTTTGCACAGTGGTATGTGGGCGATGGTGCAGCTGAGTGGAGAGACCTCGGATGACTTTGCAGTTATCACTGGGGTGAAGCAAGGCTGTGTCTTAGCTCCTACCCTCTTTAATATATATCTTCATGCAATGATGTCTTGTGCTTTTGATGCCGCTTGAGCTTACGGTGCTTGTTTGGAGCACCGTATTGATGGTGGGTTGCTGAACATCCGTCGTTTCGGTACAAAAATCCTATCTGTGCGACAATTATCCGTATGCTGCTGTTCGTTGAAGACTGTGCGTTGTTTGCACACAGCGCGGATGAGTTGCAGCACATGACTAGTGCTCTGGCTTCGACAGCGGCCAAATTCGGACTCACCATCAACACAAGCAAAACTGTCTGTCTCTTTCAGCCTTCACCGGAGTTGCAACCTGCAATGGTGCCGCTAATCAGCATTGGTGCTGAAGTATTGGAAACCACCTCCCGCTTCTGCTACCTTGGGAGTGTGGTGTCGACTGAACAGCAGCTAAACAGTGAGCTGCGTATCCGCGTCTCGAAGGCAGCGGCGGCGTTTGGGAAGGTAGAGTACCGAGAGCGGAACAACCATCAGCTTAAAGTTGGCACGAAGCTAATGGGTGCACAAATACATGGTGCTGTCCGTATTTCTATACGGCAGTGAAAGGTGGACAGGCGGGATGTGCGTTATCTTGAGCGGTTCCATCAACAGTGTCTGCGACGGATTCCGCGCATCGGTTGGTGCGACAGAGTTGCAGACACGGAAGTGTTGCGCCGAAGTGGAATGTATACAGTGGCCTGCATACTTTTGCTGAGACGCCTTAGGTGGCTCGGTCTTGTGAGCCGTATGGATTCGACGTGGATACCGAAATAACCATGATATCGTCAGCGGAGTGTAGAGAAGCAGTATGCGGGGAAAGTGGTGCTTCGTTACCAGAAGAGGATCAAAGTAAGCCTAGCACGTTCTAAGCTTGATTGCAGGTCACGGGAATCGAAGCCGATTTATCGGCGTGCATGGCGCGATCTGATCACAAAGGCAGTTGCCGAGATGCAGGAGAGAAGAAGAACATATGGAAAAGAAGCATGCGCCGACGGGTTATACTCCATTGACTTCGAGCGCGTGATGCTATGGCACATGCGATCGCGAGTGCCTGAGTCAAAAGGCCCAGTAAGCAATAAGCGAGTTCACTCTGGGCCAACCACGAAAGCACGACGGGTCTGGCAGAGAACCTAGGCCGAACCGGCGCAGCGATTTTAGGTAAGCTGCATTCGATGTACAAACCGCGTGTTTGCATGCTGCGACTTGAGTAAGCGTTCACTGGATACAGTTGAAGGTCACTGGTCTCATATTCACCAGACCTTACTTGCAGCAGGCAAATCCTCATGTGTTGTGTCTAATCGCCAACATGGACATTAGGTGTCTTCGCAGTCTCTGGAACTTATAGATGCTCGCCGGCATATTCCGGCTGGAAGCGAACACATTGAAATATGCAAAGAGCTCCGGGAAAAACTCCGTGCTAGCCTGAATAGAGACCGCGAATCTTGGTGGTCTCATCGTGCTTCAGATGGAAATGGCCGCTGCCTTTGGTAACCATCGTAAGTTATTCCGCCTGATACAGAAAACGGGCAGAAGAAGACCTGGTGTTAGTGAAACTATCCGTGGCGAGAGTGGACAGCCTATACACAACTTGTCAAAACGCTTAGAGCGTCGGGCTGAGCACCATGAAAGGCAATTCCATCAATAGGAATTGTTAGATTTCTCACCGGCCACTTATCACCCAGCTCTGTGGGCTGTCTCCTTGGATTCACCCTCTCGCTCAGTAGTCGAACGTGAGATCAGACTGTTGAAGTTAAATAAAGCCGCGGGACCTGATGCTCTTCCTCCAGCCCTCTTCAAATTCGGGCGACCTGTTCTTGTGGATGATCTACACGAAGTACTAGTGAAATTGTGAGAGTAGGAAGCTGTCCCAACCGACTGGAGCCGCTCCGTTATAGTCCCAATTTTCAAGAGACGCTCACGATCGGAATGCGGCAGCCACAGATTAATCAGTCTGATCTCCATCGCCTCCAAATTGCTTGCCTCTGTCATCCTTTACAGACTGAATGGCACGCGTGAAAGCCATATTCATGAAGACCAAGCCGGGTTTCGTCGAGGTCGTGGATGCATTGACCACATCTACACTTTGCGTCAGTTGTTGAAGCACCGTCACATATATACTGGCGGCCCACCATTGTCGTGTTCCACGATATCAAAGGTGCATTCGATTCTGTGGATAGACTTGCACTTTGGGACTGTCTACTCAGGAAACGTGTACCTGAGAAATATGTAAATATTATCCGAGGATTGTACGCGCAGAGTGAGGGCTTATGACACGCTGTCGTCTCCTTTCAATATCTCCAACGGTGTGAGACAAGGATGCCCGCTGTCACCTTTCCTCTTCAACTTCGCTATTGACGAAGTCATGGAAATCGCGTTTACAGGACACGACTTAGAAGGTGTGGATCTGCTCCCAGGAGAACGACTTCTTGACTTAGAGTATCCAGACGATATTGCCCTAATCTGTGACAGCTCCCAGACGTGCCAAGCGACACTAGACAGATTAGCACTAGCTGTCCGTCACTTCGGGCTTTGCTTCGCACCCTCGAAGTGCAAAGCGTTGCTCCAAGATTGGTCTGGACCGCCTCCTATGCTGACCGTTGGCGGGAATCAGCTAGAAGTCGTTCAAAAATTCAACTACCTGGGAAGTTGTATCAGCGCCCGTGGGATTGAAGATAAAATCACGAATCGTATAGCAAAAGCTCGTGGCGCTTTTGCTAAACTTCGCCACTTATGGCGGCGGCGCGACATCACTCTTGCCCTGAAGGCTAGAGTGTGCAATGCAGCGGTACATTCGACCCTACTGTACGGTTGTGAAACCTGGTCCGTTAGATCAGCGGACATGAAGAGGCTAGTTACGTTCGACCACCGGTGCCTTCGCAATTTACCTCACATCTGGTGGGAACACCGCGTGAGCAACGAGCTGTTTGACACCATGTTTACGGCACAGGAAAAGATGAACCGCTCAGCAGCGTTATTTCACGCACCAGGCTCCGATGGCTAGGCCACGTGTTACGCATGCAAGCCCATCGACTCCTGCAACGTGCGTTGTTTGCTCACCGGTGGTGTGGATGGAAGAAGAGGAGGGGTGGCCAAGCGATGCCTTGGTCGAAAGGAATGAAGGCCCTCATTTCGAAGCTGGCCTCAGTTGGAGCGTCTCGGCTCCTTGGTTGGGGTCCGAAAAACGAGGAACACGTTTGGTTGGATACACTTGTTGATATGGCTAGGAGCTGCCCTCAGTGGCGTTCCTGCTGTGAGTTTCTTTGTCCCTCGCCCTCCAACTACAATCTCATTATTTTACATTTTATAATTTTGCATAGCAAACTATTTTTTTTCTGCTGCATAGTAGCCGGCTGATAGCTCCCCGGAACGATGTGCATTCATTATCGGTAGCTCAGCTGGCATGCACCTGTTGCATTTTATTCCCTTTTTTCTTTGGGTATTGCGGCACAGCAGCTGAGGTGTTTCCCACTTCTAGCTAACATGGATAGTGTGTGTGTTTGCATGCTGAGTCACTTTATTTCAGGTTGTGGGTTTGCCGCGTAGTCTTAAAGCTTTCTAAATTCCATATTAATGTCTACCTGAATTATCCACTAATAATTTGCACACGTCGCTTAAGCTAATTGTAATTAACTTCGATAAAATGTTTACAGTTGTAGCATTTCCTTTAAATAAATTTTCTGACGCCATGAAATAATCGCGGATTTGTTGGCAAATAATAAAGTGTACATGCACATTTAGTGAAGAGTCGTTAGCATATCTGTATGCGCCATTCATTTACTTTATTTGTCACGGTTCTCTCAAGTGACAAGCTGTTGCATGATATCCCCGGTGTGGCTGCGCTTGATGTGCATGTTGTCAAGGTGCCTACCTGTTTATTACCTACTACGTCGCTCATACTGGCTCCAGGATACAGTTGGTCATCGCTAGAGGGGACAGGGTGCACGGTCCTTGTGGTCGTGCTAGGCTCGTAGAGCGATTCCATGCACACAGTGTGGAGCGGACTACGGTCCAGCCACCGCAATTGTGTCTGCTTGATTCCCAAACACAGGGTGCCGGTGTTTGCTTGTGAACGAGTGTGGACCGGCTCCGTTGATGAAACGTGGCTCTCATCCGCATGCCTACCAGTCTTATTCCTTCGGGTTTACACTGGATATGGGGTGTGTGGATGGAGCTGTGGGTGGTGCAGCGCAAGCCATTCATGGTTCCTCTGTAGGCGCAGGCGTCTAGTAGCTGGCAACAGTAATAGGGAAATCCGAAACCGAATGCTGCCAACCATATATATATATATATATATATATATATATATATATATATATATATATATATATATATATATATATATATATATATATAATCTGATTACGGATAATGTGCCGT
Source organism: Dicrocoelium dendriticum (assembly GCA_944474145.2). Classification (NCBI taxonomy): domain Eukaryota; kingdom Metazoa; phylum Platyhelminthes; class Trematoda; order Plagiorchiida; family Dicrocoeliidae; genus Dicrocoelium; species Dicrocoelium dendriticum. The sequence goes on along the minus strand of OX104061.1, from coordinate 4,386,688 downwards.
CCTAGCCATAGCGAAAAGAAGAGCGAAACGAAATATAACACGAAAAGAAAACGATTTTTTGGGTTGTACATGCGCCATTTTGAGTTCCTTTGTTTTCTGTTCGATTAGACATTAGCCAATTGTTAATACGGTTGAAGAACACTGTCACCACTGATGTCTGTTGCGTACCATGACCTCCAGCGTTTCGAACCACTAGCAGTCCGAGTCGCGTGTTCCCCATCCTTGAAGGCGGACCGGTCCGACGGATGGTAAGCTTGAAGTTACCTCCTTCACGTTCCTTTCCCACGTCACTGGTTGGCCAACACGGCACTACTTCTAACCGTTTCCTGGAAGCGCAAAAACGCTCGACGGGGAAGGCGGTAAGCTAGCGTGGGCAATACATGGCCGAACTAACGCAAGCGGTGTCGGAGAATAACGTTTTGGAGGCATGTGCTGTTTGCTCCAAACATCCGCTCTCGGACTTCTGTTTTGCTCACGTGATACTGCCACCACACGCGAGCCCTCCTACGCAGATAAGGATTGCCAAAAACTGGCAATCGCTTCATGTCTTCCGAGCGAATGAACCAGGCCTCAGGCATAAAAGAAGACCGCAAGGACAGAGGCAATGTGCACCCTGCCCTTCACTTTTAGACTGACATCGCGACACCATAGGTGTCTCAGTCTGATGAATACAAGATGGGCCAATGCGATCCGTCGTGAGACCTAATCTCTTACACCGCCGCCAGCTGTGATGCAAAGAGAACCTGTTCCAGGACGTCACCAGCAAAGGTGAGGGCAGACTTGGGCCCGTGCCAATCTTGGAGTAGTATTTTACATTTGCCTAGAGTGAAACACAGGCCATATTTGGACGCCTCCATCACTAAGCGGTACAAGGGGTCTCTGGACAGTTGGTGGATCGCCCCCAAGCAAAGCAATATTATCAGTGTAGTTCAAATTCGCTAATATGTCACCTGTGAGAAGCTCAATACAGCAGTTTTAGCGGGATACCGCAGTGGGCTACAAAGAGTCCGCTTTAGGGATTAAAGAGCCACTCACATCATCATCATCATACACGTTAGCTAGAGGTAGGGAACACCTCAGCTACTGTGCCGCAATATATAGAAAAAAGGAGAGAAAAAGCAACTGGTGCAAGCCGGTTGAGCTACCGGTAACGGATGGGCATCGTTCCGGTAAGCTACCAGCCGGCTACTGTTCATCAAAAAAATTGCTATGCAAAATTAGATAAGGCTAAATGATGAGATCGTGGTTGGAGGGGGAGGCTAAGAGGGATGGGGTGGGACAAAGAAACTCACAGCAGGAACGCCACTGAGGGCAGCTCCTAGCCATGTCAACAAGTGTATCCAACCAAACGTGTTCATCGTCTTTCGGACCCCAACCAAGGAGCCGAGACGCTCCAACCGAGGCCAGCTCAGAAGTGAGGGCCTTCATTTCTCTCGACCAAGTCATCGCTTGGCCACCCGTCCTCTTCTTCCATCCACACCACCGGCGCGCAAACAACGCACGTTGCAGGAGTCGATGGGCTTGCATGCGTAACACGTGGCCTAGCCATCGGAGCCTGGTGCGTGAAATAACGCTGCTGAGCGGTTCATCTTTTCCTGTGCCGTAAACATGGCGTCAAACAGCTCGTTGCTCACGCGGTGTTCCCACCAGATGTGAGGTAAATTGCGAAGGCACCGGTGGTCGAACGTAACTAGCCTCTTCATGTCCGCTGATCTAACGGACCAGGTTTCACAACCGTACAGTAGGGTCGAATGTACCGCTGCATTGCACACTCTAGCCTTCAGGGCAAGAGTGATGTCGCGCCGCCGCCATAAGTGGCGAAGTTTAGCAAAAGCGCCACGAGCTTTTGCTATACGATTCGTGATTTTATCTTCAATCCCACGGGCGCTGATACAACTTCCCAGGTAGTTGAATTTTTGAACGACTTCTAGCTGATTCCCGCCAACGGTCAGCATAGGAGGCGGTCCAGACCAATCTTGGAGCAACGCTTTGCACTTCGAGGGTGCGAAGCAAAGCCCGAAGTGACGGACAGCTAGTGCTAATCTGTCTAGTGTCGCTTGGCACGTCTGGGAGCTGTCACAGATTAGGGCAATATCGTCTGGATACTCTAAGTCAAGAAGTCGTTCTCCTGGGAGCAGATCCACACCTTCTAAGTCGTGTCCTGTAAACGCGATTTCCATGACTTCGTCAATAGCGAAGTTGAAGAGGAAAGGTGACAGCGGGCATCCTTGTCTCACACCGTTGGAGATATTGAAAGGAGACGACAGCGTGTCATAAGCCCTCACTCTGCGCGTACAATCCTCGGATAATATTTACATATTTCTCAGGTACACGTTTCCTGAGTAGACAGTCCCAAAGTGCATGTCTATCCACAGAATCGAATGCACCTTTGATATCGAGGAACACGACAATGGTGGGCCGCCAGTATATATGTGACGGTGCTTCAACAACTGACGCAAAGTGTAGATGTGGTCAATGCATCCACGACCTCGACGAAACCCGGCTTGGTCTTCATGAATATGGCTTTCACGCGTGCCATTCAGTCTGTAAAGGATGACAGAGGCAAGCAATTTGGAGGCGATGGAGATCAGACTGATTAATCTGTGGCTGCCGCATTCCGATCGTGAGCGTCTCTTGAAAATTGGGACTATAACGGAGCGGCTCCAGTCGGTTGGGACAGCTTCCTACTCTCACAATTTCACTAGTACTTCGTGCAGATCATCCACAAGAACAGGTCGCCCGAATTTGAAGAGGGCTGGAGGAAGAGCATCAGGTCCCGCGGCTTTATTTAACTTCAACAGTCTGATCTCACGTTCGACTACTGAGCGAGAGGGTGGATCCAAAGGGACAGCCCACGGAGCGGAGCGATCAGTGGCCGGTGAGAAATCCAACTGGGCCGATTAAATTGGCTTCCAAAGTGCTCAGCCCGACGCTCCAAGCGTTTTGACAAGTTGTGCATAGGCTGTCCCCTCTCGTCATAAATTGTTTCACCAATACCAGGTCTCCTGATGCTCGGTTCCAGTATCAGACGGAATAACTTACGACGGTTGTCAAGGGCAGCAGCCATTTCCATCTCTGACTCACGATGAGACCACCAAGATTCGCGGTCTCTATTCAGGCTAGCACGGAGTTTTTCCCGGAGCTGTTTGCGAGTTTCATTGTGTTCGCTTCCAGCCGGAATACGCCGGCGAGCATCTATAAGTTCCAGAGACTGTGAAGAGACCCAATATCCATGTTGGCGATTAGACACAACACATGAGGATTTGCCTACTGCAAGTAAGGTCTGGTGAATATGAGACCAATGACCTTCAGTTGCATCCAGTGAGTGTTTATCCAACTCGCATGATAGCGTACTTTGATAGGCATTCAGAACAGTTGGCTTCGCCAGTTGGCTGGTGTCAGTGCGCTCACAACGTCGTCGTGGGCGTCCGCCAAAGCGCATCCGCAGGTCAGCACATACAAGTGCATGATCGGTGTCCACACCTGTGCTCCAAATCGAGCGACAGTTCTGGACGCAGCCTCTCCAGCGGTAACTGATAGCAATGTGGTCCATTTGCGTCCATAGCTGGTTCGAGGCTGGTGGGCGCCAAGTCACCCTCCGGCGGGTGCTGTGTCGGAAATTAGTGCTCGCAAGAAATAAGCGAGCATCCTCACACAAATGAAGTAACCGCTCACCGCTATCATTACGGGAGCCTACACCATGTTGGCCGCCCAGATGCAGCTCATCTGCGGATAATTTTCCAACTTGAGCGTTCAGATCCCCGGCCAGCACTACAGTGTCCGAGCTTCTTCTGTGGCTAAGGAGCTCGTTCAATTGACGATAGAAGTCGTCTTTTACCGAGTCATTGCTAGAATTTGTCGGTGCATAGGCAGCGATAACGAATAGACACCTGTTAGTCCCACGCGACTTCGAAGCTTTGAACGAGCCAGCCTATCGGACCGCACACATCCGGCTACTGAATGGAATCCAATCAACCAGAGCAGCTTCAGCCCGGGGACTCAGGGCAATACCAACAAGGGCTTGGCCGGTGATCGAAGCGGCATCGTCACCGGATAGGCGCAATGAGAAAGTGCTGCTAGTGCCACCTGAAGGAGATCTCAGAGTGAGCACAGAGCTCGGGTCTTGCAGGCGGGTCTCCGATAAGCAGCAGATATCGATCGACAGGGTCTCCAATGTTCGGGCAAGTGCTGCCTGTTGACCGATCTGAAGCAATGTGCGAACATTGAGGCAGGATCGAGGGCTCCAAATGGAAGCCGATGAACTGGGTTTGACCGCTTGGTTGGAGATGGGCTTGTCGACAGGAGAGGAGTGACGCTCCGCATTCATATGTGAGTTGAAACTAAAAGACAAGCGACTATTGAAGCAAGGTGGAGGAGGGCCGAGAATTGGGGGTTGAAAAACAGGGGGGGATAAAAGTGAAGCTGGAACGGGACGATAAGGGTGAAAAAGCGTAAGAGGAGGAATAAGAAGACGGGAAGGCCTGAGCAGTAGCATCAAAACCCCTATCCACCCTGCTCGATGCAGCAGATAGGGCACCGTTGATTATCCTCTGCGGTGGCCAGAGCATCAAGAAATTGTTGTAGGAAAGGTTCATTGTATTGCGTGGGCAGAATACTGTCAGGTTACCCAGGCCTAGACAGGAGAACGATTAGAGTTCTCAACCAAAGCCTTTGGTACAAAAACCTGTCCGCAAGGCAGCGGGTTTGGCATTGGGCTCCAAGGAGTCCGTTTTAAGGAATAAGGAGCCACCCTCATTCCAACCCCCAACCTGGAGGACCAGGAGGCTGAGTTTGTCTGGCCTCTAACCATTGACCAATCTGGTATGACTGACTCTGAAGGTGCAAAAATGCACCACCCAGTATAGCTCAATGGATCACTGAGGCACACAAACCATCGCACCACGGTAAGGTCCAGCCTCATTGCGATGGAGGAGCCACTCACACAAGAATCCAAACCTGGAGACTGGGTTTTTTAACCTCTAACAATTGACAAATTTGGAATGAGTGGTTCTGAAGGTGCAAAAAGCACCACGCAGCATAGCTCAATGGATCGCTTAGGCACACAAACCACCGCCCCACGGTAAGGTCCAGTCTGATTGCGATGAGCCTCCGGTAACTCGATCATTTACATCGTATTCCAGGAAACTAGTTTCTTCGCTTGGCTGGATGAAACCCCGAGGTGACCAGTTTAGGAGATAGTGAAGAAAACATGAGAAAGTTGCTAAAAATGGAAGTAGGAAGTGGGTGTCGTCTCCCTTGATAGAACCATAAGGATGAGCCTCGTGTGAGTTGGTTGCTTACTCTATCGGATAGGGCGCAGTCGAGTAATCAGTAGCATCCTTGAATTCGTGCACTCATTTCTGACATAAAGTCATTTGGCTTAACTAGCTTGATTTCAGCCGGCTCATCTAAACTATCATTAGACCTTGCTGAAGCGTGGTCTGATTTTGATACAACCATCCAAGAAGTAGAAATCAACGGCTACTTGTGACTCCGCTGAGATAGACCACCAAATAACCACCGTGGCGTGACGCTATACATGCGGTCCTCCTTGTGCGGGACTCGTGGGCAGCTACAGATGCGCCGATGATGCATGTGAACAGCTGTGGTATCCGACTCATCGCAAACGCAGCTGGCTGCTCGTAGTTGTGGTCTATCGCAGTCCCCTGAGCACCCGTTTGGACAGGTTGCCGCAAGTCTACAACCACGAGTCATCCGCAGTTCATGCTCATGGGCGATTTCGACTTAGCTTGCATACAATGGCCTGAGCAAAGTTAAAACCAGTGGACGCGCATAACCGCGCGCTCGACTTCACAGTGCCAAGATCTGCTATTGACCAGCTGTGGTCAACGTGTGTATGATATTCAGGCCTTGGAGCCCAAGGGAGCGAGTGACCACACCTTGGAGCTGCCGCTGCCGTGTTCTTCTCCGCAACGGCCAACGTTCAATTACTGAAAGTCGGACTTTAATAGTCTCACTAAAGACGCGGACCAGATGGATTAGTCGTTACTATAGAATTAATCTGTTGAAACCTGCAAGTCTATTATAGACGAGGAAGTAAAATCGTTGTGCACCCGATTTGTGTCCTTTAAGAATCGGAAAGTTGAACCAGTCAATACACAATGATTTGGAATATTGGTAGCTCGGGAGGCTTGTTCAGTTGTTGTGGAGTTCTCCCAGCTCAGAGAACTCCACAACGACTGAACAATACACAATGGTTCGACAAAGAGTATAGTAAACTGGCTTGACGCCGGCACAGGCTATGGAATAAATTCGTGTTGTCTCACTTCAATTTTGCGATGGAAGATGTCCTTTTAAATGCTCTCGAGGGTTTTCAGGGTTTTGGTGAAGAGCTTCTTCCTGGCAACCGCGTGATCGATTTAGATTATGCTGATGATATTGTCTTGCTTGATGATGACGCTTGGCGACTGAAGCATCAAAATATGACATGATCTTTACTCCTACGAAATGCAAAGTCCTGGTCCTGGATTGGCATTCACCTGCCCTAGTGCTCACTCCCCAAGGTACGCGGCTTGAACAAGTGGACAAGTTTGTTTACCTGGGAAGCTGTGTCTCTGCTGATGGTAGCACTGGAAAAGGGATTTCCCTCCGTATTGCCAAAGCCCGTTCGGCGTTCGCCAACTTGAGGCATCTGTGGCGGCGTCGTGACGTTTTACTATTGGTAAAAAGCAGGGTCTGCAATGTTTGTGTTCGCGCGGTGTTACTATATGGGAGTGAGACCTGGCCGATTCGTGTAAATGACTTGCGTCGGATTTCGGCCGTTGACAGTGAATGTCTGCGAAGAAAAGCTCGAGTATGGTGGATAAACCATGTGCGCAACGATGATGTTAGACGGCGCGTCTTAGGTAACACGGAACTTCCACTTGACAGACTGGTACCGCTGCGCCAACTAAGATAGCTGGGTCACGTTGTAAGCATGCCATGCGAACGGCTGCCCCAACGCGCAAGGTTCGCTCGAACAGGACCAGGCTGTAAGAAACCGCGCAGTGGTCAGCATATCACATGGCAACAAACGATTACAGCGATGACTTCCAGTTTAGCTGTCGTAGGTCTTGTGCGCCTTCCGGATTGGGGATTCAAGAGGAAGAATACCGCTGGCTGGAAACTCTTTCGGAGATGGCGCAGAACCGGGCCCAATGGAAATGTGCATGAGTAATTGTCTTGATTCTCTTGATTTACATCGCAAACATTTAACGAATAAAAAAATGATATAACGGAGTGTGAAAATAACAAAACAAAAAAGACACAACATACGAAAACACAGTTTTTTTCTACAACGCTCATCCTTATCTTCTTAGTTGTCTCTGCATTTATTACTTCCATTTCATGGTTCTCGCCGGCTCTATATCTATAGTGTAGTCTGCTAATTATATATATATATATATATATATATATATATATATATATATATATATATATATGGTTGGCGGCATCCGGTTTCGGATTTGCCTGTCAGTGTGGCCAGCCACAGGACGCCTGCGCCTACAGAGGGACCATGGATGGTTTGCGCTGCACCACCCATAGCTCCATCCACACCCCATATCCAGTGTAAACCCGAAGAAATAAGACCGGGAGGCATGTGGATGGGAGCCACGTTTCATCAACGGAGCCGGCCCACACTCCTTCACAGGCAAACACAACCACGCTGTATTTGGGAATCAATCGTACATAATTCGGTGGCTGGACCGTAGTCCGCTTCACACTGAATGCATGGAACCGCTCTACGAGCTTAGCACGGCCACGAGGACCGTGCACCCCGTCCCATCCAGCAACGACCAACTGTCTCCTGGAGCCAGTATGAACGAGGTTGTGGGCAATAGACAGGTAGGCACCTTGTCAACATGCACATCAAGCGCAGCCACACCGGGGATATCAAGCAACAGCCATTTGCTTGAAACGACAAGATGAAATAAAATAAACCCAATAATGCATACAGATACGGCGGCATAACTCTTCCGTAAATTAGCATATGAAGTCAGTTGGTTAGCAACGAATTCGCGATAAGTAAGAAATGTCCACAAGAAACTTAAAAATGCTACAAACGCAACAAAGTTACCAAAGATAAGCGCAATTAGCGTAAGCAACGTGGCCGGTTAATAGCAGATTATTCAGGTAGGCAGAACAAACGAAATAAAGTGAAAAGAAGCTTATCCAGCGTAAAAAGACCTTGTTTAAGTGTAAGTTGGTTTAGCCCAACTGCGGTGAAGAAGCATTAAGAATGCAACATCAGCCGAGGACTACTAAGCATACAAAAGACAGCGAAATTTCTGCAACAACGCGAAAACACAAAAGCGCCAGAACTTTGAAAAGCAGGTTGTAATCACAGCAAAAACGGCTTCCAGGAGGATATTTGCCTACGTAATGCGGCGCCTGAGGCTTGTAGGTAATGTGCCAGTGTTGGAAGCTTCAAATGTACAGCCCGTAATCTGGAGTACTGAACGTGCGTCCTCATTGGCAGCGCACTTCCCTTCCGTAATTGCAAATGACCAAATGTCGCTAACGAGTATGACGGCTATCACGTCTACCGAACCAGACAGACTGAATTGTAGCACTTAAGATGTACGCAAGCTGCTGGCCAGTCCTAACGGGATCAGGCCTACCAAGCCTGATGCAAGCCACTTGCTGATCCTCAAATTATCGGCCATCATCTCGCCATCCGTGACTGAGCTGTGCAACAGATCGCTGTCCACAGGTTCATTACCAAGGGACTGGAAATGCTCAATCGTAAAGCCATTACCGAAAGGAGATGAACCAAGCAAGGTGGACAACAACCGACCGATCTGCCTGACCGCCACTTTGACCAAGACACTCGGGATCGTGAAGAAGGGCCTTCTGCAGCCTCCCGAGGCGAAAAGCTTTTTGACGCCAACACAGCATGGTTTCGTGAAATGTCATTCATGCAGTACCAACGTGATGGTGACGAGATACGAATGGTTGAAAGCGCTGAACGAGGGGAATCCGATCAACGTCATTTAGATTGATTTTAGTAAGGTGTTTGACAAGGAGAAGCAAGTGGTTCTTCTCCACGGGCTGATGATGAGCGGCGTGGGCTTCTCGCGACCTCAATGGATTAGGAATTTCCCTGTGGATCGAAAGTGAAAAGTACAGGCTGACGACCATCTGACCAAGTGGTATCCCTCGAGTAGTAGCGTGCCCCAAGGCGCGGTACTGAGACTCATTTTGTTCCTGATCCATTAAACAATGTGCCTCAGCTTCGCCGTTTGGCTGAAACGTTGTTTACTGATGACTGGAAGGTGTGGATAATAATCAGTTGGTCTGATGACTGTGACCTGCTTTAGCGCCATCATGACCAACCCTCCATGTGGTGTGCAGGAGTCAGCCTTCCGATAAACCCGGACAAATCGTTATTCATGAGTCTGCGTAAGGATGGACACAGTTGAACCTACACTTTGGTCGGTCAAATGGTGCATCCCAAATCATTCATGAAAGACCTCGGTGTGCTTTCACGCTGCGACCTAAGGTACGTGGACAGCACAAATAGGCTTTGCCAAAACGCTTCATGTGCTAGAGGTGCTCAGGCGCAGCTTCTGCACTTGGTTCTATTACCTGGGGTGAGGTGCAAAGGTTTAACGGGTAAGGCATGTGGCCACAAGGCTCATCCCAACGTTACAAAGTGTACCCTACGAAAACCGGTGCAAAAGACTAGGACGTTACATCCTGGGCTATCGTTCAGTGCGAGTTACCTTATCATGGTGATTACTGCTGCTCACATGCGCTCATCAAGCAGTACACCAGGACACCGGTAGTAGTTGTGGTACCGGATTTGAAGTGGGCCGCTCACCAACTCTGTTTCGAACGGAAAGTAATGAATATACGGAAGAACTTGCTGCTGCACATAGTCGAGACAAAGCCGGCGTCGGAATACAAGAAAATATTGGGCGAAGACTACTGAAGTGAAACGTCTGAAGTACTCTTTAACATAATAGGTCGTTGTACCTCACGGCTTTCATATGCAGCCACACAAAATTATCTCTTCTTGCTTCTCCCGCACATTGTTCAGTAAAGTTGTCATCAATGCTATTATTCTTTCGGCGATACGAGTCAAGGTAATTGGATCCGGACCAAGTATACAGACGGTTGATAGTTGATCATTTGAACTAAGCTGAACTCATCATGAGAATGCATTAACTAGACACGAAGCTAAGTGGTGCAGCCAACCGGAACGAAATGGAACTTAGGTGAGGGTAGTTAGGGTTTATTATCCACCCTGAAGCCAATGCGTAAGTTTAGATGAGTTTTGCTAAATTAACGTCCAAATCAGTTGGTATTGTGCACCTGGACCGCGTCAGACATGCAATTGACAAGGTAAAGACGATATATAAAGGGAGAAGATGGCCACCATAGACTGCAAACACGTTGTGGGTCTACGGGGGCATCCAGTGCACAAGAGCGAAACACCAGAGAAAACTAACCGGAATTTTTTGGCCAATCCGAAGTCCACTAAAAATACTTTGTTGCAATTCCTACCGATCCCCATCAGAAAATTGTCCGGTTTAATGTCACGATGGATAAAGTTCTTGCCGTGCAGGAAATCCAACCGCCACAGCATCTGGTCTGCCAGCATCAGTACAGTTTTCATGGTGAATCGTCTGCCGCAGAAAGTGAACAAGTCCTCCAAACTGGGACCGAGTAAATCCATGATAAGTGCATGATACATGTTTCGGACGCCATCCAAGCCGTAGAATTGTATATGTGGAATACCCGAAGTGCCCTTATACAAGGAGGATAGATTAGTTGAAATCGCAACCAACCTGCAACACTTTATAAACGCGGCTCTCAAAATATAACTGGGGATGTCTAGCATTGATCCGTTCCAATTTCACAGCCACTTCCTCCGATGTGTGGACATTGACGCCAAGGAATATAGCACCAAATGATCCATTGCCTATTTTGCGGATGAGACGCCACTTTCCGGCAACAATAAAATCCCCAGACCCAGACAATTGCGAATCATCCATGAAAGCCTGGAAATTGAGGCAAAGGAAGTAGACGGCGAAAGCTAGGATGCATCAGACAAGACAAACGATGGGGGAAGTTTAACAGTCGAAGTGACAGCGATTTAATGCTCCGTGTTCTGTTTCTCGTATAAAGAAGTCTGTGTCCAGAATGGATAATAATGACAGCGCTGATCCGTTATCATTGACAGAGGCGATTCACGCTATCAGCCAAAAACCTGAAACAGAGGATCAGTGAGTAATCATGGTGAACGTAAGAATTGTGGTAACATAATTAAGATCAATGCTTGCGATTTATAACGGGTCCAAATCCCGGTAGGACAGGACAAAGCCATTTTTATCACCATACTCTGCTGACAGTGCCAAACTTGGCAATCAAACCGTATCAATTCACTGGCAAAATGATTCACGCGAAACATAAATTTAAAATCTGTGTCCGGCTCGTCACCGTTATTAGTGGCAACCATATATTTATTTATTTATTTATTTATATAAATTCACAGTCTGTTAAGACATTGTGCCATCAGAACCATGGCAGAAAAAGTGGAGAAGATAGAAACACTAACTGAGATTTTAAAAATGGAAAACGATTTTTTTGGTTTTACACATGCCATTTTGAATTTTTTTGTTTTTTTGTGTTGTATCTATTAAAGGGGGGATAAAATGGCAGAACAATATTGGTGCCACTGATGTCCGTTACGGGCCATGATATCTAATGTTTCCAACCAATGAGATTCAGCATCTCGTGGTCCCCAACATGGGAGACGGACTGGTCCGACTGCCGCCAAAGTTGAAGTTGCCTTCTTCATGCTCCTTCTCCACGTCATTGGCTGTTCACCGCGGCAGTTTTTCCAATGGCTCTATGGGAGTGTAAATAGCGCTCGACGTGGAAGGCGACGGGCTGTCATGCACAAAACATGCCCGAGCCAACGCATGCGATGTCGGTGAATAACGTTCTGAAGACTGGCACTATTCGCTCCAAGCACTGGGTCTCGCACTTCTGCATTGCTTACGTGGTGTTGCCACCACAGCCGAGCAGTCCTTCATAGACAGCGATTGTCGAAGATTGGCAACCGCTGTATGTCTTCCAAGCGAATAGACCAAGTCTCACAGCCGTACAAGAGTACTGCACTGACAGAAGCATTGTACACCGTCCTTGAGCTTGAGACTGACATCACGACATCGCCATTGGGTGTCTCAATTTAATGAATGCAAGGCGGGCTTTGCAATCCGTTGTGAGACTTTATCTCCAATGCCGCCACCAGCAGTGATGCAACTCCCTAGATACAGCATACATGGATGTATGTTCAGCCCATTAGTGAAAGGAACATGTGGTAGTAGGTATATTTAGTATCAAAAGTACGCCTACTATAAGCTACTCGATGGATATTTTCAAAAAATACTCAGTAAAGTATGTTGTTGCGAGGTGGACGATAAAGGCAAGAGAATGTGAGTTGTTAGCGAAAGTGAGGTATTCTTGAGGAAGAAAGGTACGCTGACTCAAGTAATATTTATGGTAGATAAAAAATGGCCCGGCCTTAATGATACTAAACAGCGCGAGTGAACAAATGATGAAAGAGCAAACAAATTACATCCGCCTTTATCGCAACCAAAAGCGTATGCACATACTGCGCGCTAGAGGTGTGTTGAGCAGTCAAATAAATGTGAGAACATGACCATCCGGTGAGATGGAGGCGCTTACTTGTGTGCAACCGATAATAACTTTTCATATTAAAGAGCGTTGTGGTTTTCCCAGGGAATAGATGAAGTGGCTTAATCAGGCTTATGTGGTAATTGAATGTTGTGGAAACATGTAAGAAATACACAAAGCGGTAGACAGGGGAGTTGGATTGAGATTTAAGGTAATGGATCACAGCGATCTGGATATGATATGTATGCTTGAAGGGAAATTACCTAGGTAAGAGTGGGATAGACCCAATAACGTGGAGAAAAAAAGGTTTCCATGCGCTAAATATGAAGTGAGATTCAAGGATGTTGAATAATCGACAATCCTATGCTGCCACAGTAAATCTATGAATAAATCAGAGAAAGAGTTGTTGTTGTCGTTGTTGTTGTCGTCGTCGTCGTTGTTGTTGTTGTTGATATGCTGAGAAGTTCATTTATAGTGCGATTGCAAGGTTAGCAATTTTGCATCATCATATCATCATCATACACGTTAGCTAGAGGTAGTAAGGAACACATCAGCTAATGTGTTGCAATATATTAAAAAAGAAAAAAGTAACCGATGCATACCAGCTGAGCTACTAGCAGCTGATGGTCATCGTTCCGGAAAGCTACCAGTCGGCTACTATGCAATAAAAAAATTACCATGAAAAATTATATTAGGCTACGAAATAAGATGGTGGCTGAAGGGAGAGGGACAAAGAAACTCACAGCACGAACGCCACTGAGGTCGGCAAGTGTGTCCAGCCAAAGGTGTTCATCGTCTTTCGGACCCAAGCAAGGGAGCCGAGACGCCCCAATCGAGGTCAGCTTAGAAGTGAGGGCTTTCATTGGAAATATTTCTGTGTTGCATCTCCCAACACTGGCACAACACGACTACGATTTCGTCCTAATTTGGACCCAACAAGTAGAGAAAACCTGAGCGGAGTGGAACTCAGCCAAATTATTCATGACTCAGGCCACGAGCACTTTGAGAGCGTTCATTCTTCTCCACCAAGTCATCGTTTGGTAACCTTTCCTCTCCTTTCATCCACATTCCCGACGCGCAAACAATGCACGTCAACGGAGTCGGTGGGCTGGCATGCGTAACACGTGGCCGAGCCATCGGAGCCTGGTGCGTGAAATAACGCTGCTGAGCGGTTCATTTCCTTTTCCTGTGCCGTAAACAAGGCGTCGAACACGTTCGTTGCTTACTCGGTGTTCCCATCAGATGTGAGCTAAATGGCGAAGGCACCGTGGTCAAACGTAACTAGCCTCTTTATGTCCGCTGATCTAAGGGGCCAGGCTTCACAATCGTACAGTAGGTCGAACGTACCGCTGCATTGTACACGATACACTTCCGGGTGAGAGTGACGTCACGCCGGCACTGTAAGTGGCGAAGTTAGCAAAAGCGCCTCAAGCATTTGCTATATGGTACGTGATCTCATCTTCAATCCCATGGGCGCTGATAAAACTTACTACGTAGTTGAATTTTTGTACGAATTCTAGCTGCCCTCCACCAAGGATCAGCGAAGGAGGCGGTCCAGGCCAATCTTAGAAAAAACCTTGCACTTCGAGGCTGCGAAGGAAAGCCCGAAGTAACTGAGAGCCAGTGCAGCTTGGCAAGTTTGTAAGCTGTCACAGATGAGGGCAATATCGTCAGCACACTCCATGTCAAAAAGTAGTTCACCTCGGAGCACCTCCACCTTCTAAGTCGTGTCCTGTGAACATGATTTCCATGAGTTCGTCAAGAGCAAAGATGAAAAGAAAAGGTACTAACGGGCATGCTTATCTCACACCGCTGGAGATACTGAAGTGCGGCGACAGTTACCCGTAAGCCCAAACACTGCCCAAGCTAACGCTTAAAGCGCTCTTATATAAATAACATATTATTCGGACACATCTTTCCGTAGCAGACCGTCCCAAAGTGCAAGTCTATCCACCGAATCGAATGCACCTTTGATATCGAGGAACATGACAACGGTGGGCACCCAATATATGTGAGAGAGCTCAAACAGCTGACGCAAAGTGAAGATGTGGTCAATGCAGCCACGACCTCGACGAAACCCGGCTTGCTCTTCACGAATCTGGCTTTCACGAGTGTCAGTAAGTCTGTGAAGGATGACAGAGGCAAGAGATTTGGAGGCGATGGAGATCAGACTGATTCCTCTATGGTTGTCGTATTCCGATCGTGAGCGTCTCATGAAAATTGGGACTATGACGGAGCGGCTCCAATCGGTTGGGACAGTTTCCTGCTCCCACAGTTTCAAAAGTAACTCGTGTAAATCATCCACAAGAGCAGGTCTCCCGAATTTGAAGAGGGCTGGAGGAAGATCATCTAGTCCAGCGGCTTTAGATAACTTCAGTAGTCCGACATCACGTTCGAGTACTGAGCGAGAGGGCGGATGCAAAGGGACAGCAAACGGAGCAGGGCGATTAGTGGCCGGTGAGAAACCTGGCAATTCTGATGGACTAAATTGCCTTTCAAATTGCTCAGCCAAATACTCCAAACGTTTTGACAAGTTGTGAAAACGCTGTCCACTCCAGGTCTCCTGCAGTCCGTTTTCCGTATCAGCCGGAATAACTTCCGAGGGAAGCGGCCACTTCCATCTCTG
The DNA here is from genome assembly GCA_944474145.2 of Dicrocoelium dendriticum. Lineage (NCBI taxonomy): Eukaryota > Metazoa > Platyhelminthes > Trematoda > Plagiorchiida > Dicrocoeliidae > Dicrocoelium > Dicrocoelium dendriticum. Next base: position 4,371,414 of record OX104061.1, on the reverse strand, counting down.
ATGCACGATGAGACCACCACGCTTTGCGGTCTATCTTCATGCTAGCACGGTGCTTTGCCCGGGTTTCTGAGTCTCACTATATTCGCTTATAGCCGGAATGCATCGGTAAGCATGGATAAGTTCCAGAGAACCAGAAGAGATGAAATGTCCATGTTGGTTAGTACTCACCAGATGAGGATTTGCCTGCTGCTCATAAGGTCTGGTGAACCTGAGACCAGTGACCTTTAATTGTATCCAGTGAGCTACTTCGAAGCTTTGAACGAGCCAGCCTATCGGACCGCATACAGCCGACTACTGAATGGAATCCAATCAACCAGAGCAGCTTCAGCCCGGAGACTTAGAGCAATACCAACACCGGTTTGGCCGATGCTCGAAGCTGCATCGTCTCCGGGTAGGCGCAATGAGAAAGTGCTGCTGGTATCACCAGAAGAGGATCGCAAAACGAGCACGGAGCTCGAATCTTGCAGGCGGGTCACCGATAAGCAGCAGATATCGATTGAGATGGTCTCTAATGTTCGGGCAAGGGCTGCCTGTTGACCGATCTGTAACAATGTGCGTACACTGAGGCACGCCAATCTGAAGGAAGATCTGGGGCCCCAAATGGAAGCAGATGAACCGGGGTGGACCGCTTGGTTAGACATGGGCTTGTCGACAGGGCAGGAATGACGATCCGCGTTAGCATGCATGTTGAAACTAGAAGATAAACGCCTATCAAATCATGATGGGGGAGGGCTAAGACATGGGGGTTGAAAACGGGGGGATAAAATTGAAGTTGTAAAAGCACGATAAGAGAGAAAAAGCGTCAGAAAAGAAAAAGAAGACGGGAAGGTTTGAGCAGTAGCATCCAAATCCTTATCCACCCTGCTCGATGCAGCAGATAGGGCACCGTTGATAATCCTGTGGTGGCCAGAGCATCAGGAAACTGTGTTGCAAACGATGCATAGTATTGCGTGCGCAGGATAGTGTCAGGTTACTCAGGCCTAGACAGGAGAATGATTAGTGTTTTTAACCAAAGCCTTCGGTTCGAAAACCTGACCGCAAGGCAGCGGGTTTGGGAGTGGACTAAAAGAAGTCCGTTTAAAGGAATAAGGAGCCACCCCCATTCCAAAGCTTAACCTGGAAGACCGAGAGGCTGAGTTTGTCTGGCCTCTAACCATTGACCATCTCGTATTAGTGGCACTGAAGGAGCAAAACGCACCACACAGCATGGCTCAAGGGATCTCTGGGGCACAATAACCATCGCACCACGGTAAGGTTCAGTCTCTCATTGCGACTAAACTCAGTCAATAGTGTAAAAGGACAAGGCAGGCGGCTTGTAGGACAGTCTCATGGCGGTGCCCACTGTGTGGTCCGGGATTATCCCCTTCCAGTGAAATGCTTAGTGAACGTGTTCCAGAACGTTGTGGGTTTTCGTTTGGCGAGCATTCTTCAAATAAAAGGCCACATGTCTGTTTAACAAAACTTCGGCATGGCGGGTTAAGCTCGTCTCCAAATAAATCCAGTGTCATTGCTTTACCCATGTATTCCAGCACCCTTGTTGAAAGCGTGGGTAGGATGGGACCCCTGTTCGATAATTCACCAAACGAAACGCGCATGTACCGGGAAATAAGTCACTTGTTCTCAATGGGTACGATTCGCTAACTATACAGCCGAAAATTCGTTCGGCAACCTGGAGGTATTACGTCCACAGGGAAAAGTCGTGGCTTGTTCTACATTGCGTTAATTAGCTCCATCGCGACGAGACTGGACCTCAGCGTAGTGCGATGGTTTGTGTATCTCAGTGATCCACTGAGCTATGCTGGATAGTGCATTTTGCACCTTCACAGCCACTCATATCGGAGTAACCAATGGCTAGAAGTCTGACAAACTCAGTCTTCTGGCCCTCCAGCTTGGGGGTTGGAGTGAGAGTGGCTCCTTACTCCATAAAACGGGCTCTCTGCAGTCCAATGCCAAAATCTCGATGACGTGCGGTCAGGACTTCGAATCGAAGGCTTTGGTTGAGAACCCGAATAGTTCTCCTGTTTAGGCCTGGGCAACCTGACAGTATCCTGTCCACGCAATACAACACCATGACTTTTCTTCTAACAATCTCTTGATGCTCTGGCCGTCGCAGAGGATAATAAACGGCGCCCTTTCTGCTGCATCGAGCAGAGTGGAGAGGCGTTTGGATGTTACTGCTCAGGCCTTCCCGTCTTCTTATCCCCCTTCTCGCGCTTTTTCATCCTTATCGTCCCGCTCCAACTTCCCTTTTATCTCCCCCATTTCAAACCCCCCACCTTGACTCAATAGCCGCTTGTCTTCTAGTTGCAACTCACACACAATCGCAGGGCGTCGCTTTAATCCAGTCGACAAGTCCATGTTCAACCAAGCGAACAACGTCAGTTCATGCGTTGCCCTTTGGAGTCCTCGACCCTCGCTAAGATAGACATACCTCAACGTGCGTACTTTGCTACAGATTGGCTAACAGGTAGCGCTTGCCCGAACACTAGAGACCCTATCAATCGATATTTGCTGTTTCTCGGAAACCCGCATGCAACCGTATAGCAAAAGCTCGAGGGTCTTTTGCCAATCTCCGCCACCTGTGGCAGAGTTTATAACGCAGCCGTCTGTTCAACTCTCCTATATGCTTGTGAAACCTGGCCCATCAGGTCGACAGACATAAAGAGGCACGTCACGTTCGAACATCGCTGCCTTCGCAGCTTAGCTCATATCTGGTGGGAGCACCGCGTGTGCAATGAGCGTGTTCGGCGTCGTGTAATTGCTACAGAAAGAGCAAGTGAACCACTCAGCACCATTAGATCACGCACTAGGCTCCGATGGCTGGGCCACGTGTTGCGCATGCCAGCACACTGACTCCCGCAACGTGCATGGTTTGCGCGCCGCGGGTGCAGTTGGAAGAGGAGGAGAAGGCCAACTGGTGACTTGATCGGGAGAAATGAAAACCCTCACTTCGAAGTTGACGTCGGTTGGTGCATCCCAACTGCCCGGCTGGGGTCCTAAGGACGATAAACACGTTTGGTTGGACACACTTGCTGATATGGCTAGGAGCCAGCCCCAATGGCGTTTGTGTTGTGAGCTCCTTTGTCCATCTCATCCTGCTTAGCCTCCCCTCCGATCAAGACCTTATTCATTGAGTATAATATAACTCTTTTTGCGGCACGATAGCCGGCTGTTAGCTCTCCGGAACGATGTCGATCCGTTACTGAGGACTCAGCCGGTGTGTCAGTGTTATATATTTCTTCTTGTCTTTTGTATTGCGGCACAACAGCTGAGGCGTTTTCCACCTGCAGCTAACGTGTATAATGATGATGATGATGCATGCATGCAAGATCTGAGCTCCGTGCTTACTCTGCGATCCCCCACATGCAACAGTGACGGCACATTCTCATTGCGGTTGTCTGGAGATGAGGTAGCTTCAAATGCCGGTCAAGCTGCCGTATGTACTTTTTACATTCCGCTTTCATCAAATGGCAACTCGACATTTGTTAATAATCCATGTTATTCGCTACCTGATTTCGGTTTTCATAGATCAACTTTCGATGGCGGTTTTGACCATTAACATGGAGTTCAAACAGTGGCTGTCCTATGATCCAAATCCTAGTTCCGTCTGGCCATGTATCAAGGGACGGATACTTGAGCAAATTAGGCAGCAAGCCAGTTTAGCGCGCACATTGGAGTCCATCGCAAATGATGGTCACTGTCTTCACGAAACCGTTCTCAAGATCCTAGTTGATATCCCACACTGAACAAAGAGTTATGCTTCAGTTGCGTCTCTCTGGTGGCACGGAAACAACCGCAGCTGATTTGGCTTATGTGTGTGCAGCGCTAAGTAGTAAAGCAAAGGCCGCACTGCTCGACTGGTTCCGATCAACAACCGACTGTATGTACTCTGGCTTCGGGGATCATGTAGAATCAATAGCCATTGCGAGAAGAGACGTAATTTGCTCTTAACCACCTCGTACGCTCCAAGTGACTGCAGCAGTGGTTCGGTGAATTTTATCAAGTACTTCAGCACCTAGTGAGAAATGCTAAGAAATCGAATATCAGTGTCTTCGCTAGGGAGTTCAACGCAAAGGCTTGTCTCCTGTTACCAAATGAACACCACTTAAGAGTTCACCACGTACTCGATGATCGCCGCTCACATAATTCAGAACGGCCATTCGTATTGTGCAAAGTAAATCATCTGTTTCTTTCAAACCCCAATTTCAGACATACGAGGAGACGTACTGTAGCTTGACGTTCCCTTCCTCAACACAAGTGCAATCTCAAAGTGATCACCTTGCGATCAACTCCAGATGATGCGTCAGTGTACAGAACCGCAGGCCTTTTTGGTCCACAGTTATAGACTCAGAAAACGCTCTTGTATGTGACAACATCTACGTGTTTTGTAGGTCCTCGAAAATGAAGCACCATAAGATTGGTGCGAACCGATTAGCTGATTCTTCTGTCCAGCTAAAGTACCAAACTTCACTAATAGACACTCAGTTGCAATCCACCACAGGACATGGGCAACACTAGACTTGTATAACGAAGACTAGGATTAATTTCGAGCAGTCAAGCGACGATCCAAGTTACAACCCCTTGAAGTCTTGCATTGTTGTGCGCTCTCCGGAGCTATACAATCGTCGAAGAAATACCTCGGTTGTATACGCTCACCAAGAAAGACGTCGCTGTCAACTAGCAGAACAAAGTCAATTCAGTAAAACCGAATCAGTGCCAATTCCGCCGCCTTGAGAACAGGCTTTTGAACCATCTTGGTTAAAGACCATAATCGTTCTTCTGTCTACCTTCGAGCGTCTTGGCAGTACAATTGGTATAATCTCAACCAGGTGAGACACGGCCAAGCTAAGCCGGTCCGATCATAGGTACAAAGGAAATGCCGAATGGTTTTACAAAATCGCTGTACAAAAACACTTGTGGTTCCAATTCCATTGATATTTGCGGCATTGATTTTGTTGCAAAATTCGTCGGAATCCACGACAATTGCAAAACGTTCAGATATGTTTAGGCGGATGTTTGGGAAAAGAAAGCAAAATAACAAAGTTTTAGGAGATGAGTGACAATATGTACATAGAAAATATAATCTAAATATTCGTAACATTGGTACATAACTATAAGTTATAAGTAGTGAAAGTGTGTGAGCAGGCACGATAACACGACAAACGGTAAAATTGAGAACTGCATCCATCATGAAACATAAATCAATTAGAATTAATGGCGTACCTCACACAAGAGATAAGATGTGATAACACAGGGCAAATGGAATTACGTACATAAATTTGGTGGGTTGGTTGCGGCCATCAACAATTCACCCTTTCAGTGGGTCCATGTCTTGCAGGCACTCATGCCTTTCACCTAGCTGTGTAATAGAAAGGAAGCACTATATGAAGGCTAAGGAAAAAGCTTACTTATCCAACCCACCAATGTGCGCATGTTTTTAAGTGTCATCAGTGGGTCCTCAAACTAAGTAAGAGCATAGTGAGAAGCAGTGTAGATGAAGAACAAAAATCAAAGATAACTCCCATCTATCCAACTCATCGATGTGTCCATGTTTTTCATAGGTCACCAACATGCCACTAATCTGAGTAACACGAAGAATATAACAGTATAGACTAAGAGGAAACCAGAGACAGATCTCATTTATCCAAGCTATCGGTGTACCAATGTTTTCATAGGTCATCGATAGGTCATCAATTTGAGTAACGTCAAAAAATGTGACAAAGTAGGAGGAAGGAATGAGAAACAAATCTAAGTTATCAAGCAAGAGAAACTCATGATAATGGAACACTGCATTTCACTTGATGTCGACAGGCCCCTATCGCCATATTTATCTGCTTTATTTTGCGAATTCCGCAAGTACTTAGATGTTATGAGGCCCGTTCTCGTACACCCATTCGTCTGTGTAACTGACAAGGAACAGTTAACAGTTAAGTACTCTTTTAGTTGCGTCTTAAATGTTAGAGGCGAAGATGTACTTCTGGTGGTCTGAGGCAATCTATTCCATAACGTGGGATATTCGCGTGTAAAGCTGGTATACCGCAGACGTGTGCGGCAACGTGGTAGTTTTATCAGTCTTTGTTTTGTAGGTCATACGGTGAAGATTCTTGGAACACCGGCTGATAGCAACCAATGTATATCAGTCGATGAACAAGTTTGAATAATAGATATAAATTCATCCCTAATCTTCGAAGTCATAGCGGTTCGATTTTTAACAAATGACATCTATGTTTGCAAGTGAGCTTAGAGGTACAGCTCACGATTCTTTTAGTAATCAACCTTTGTGTAGCTTCGATCGCAATCTTGTCGCATCTTCTATTGCTACTAAAAGTGGTGACACGGTACTCTAATAATGGTCTGGAGTACAGTTTGAATGACAGGAGCTTAACATCGTTTGTTATAAACAAGCGACTTATCATTCTAATAGTCTGTCGTGTTTTAACCTCAACTCAACTTTGAGATTCAACGAATATGAGTAACGGAGACCTAAGTCACATATCGATTCACATAAAGGGAGTGAAATTCCATGAAAAAACATTTAGGTAGAACCAAGCATCCATAGCATATAATGCTGCATTTAGATGTAGAAAATTTCATGGAAGATCCGACACACCAGCCTTCTAGGGAAACTAAGTCACTTTGGATCGCAGATAAAAAGGACGGAAATTGAGAATCAGTAGCATCTAAAATTTTTATACTATCTGCGAACAAGTAAGGTCTACCATGCTTTATTGCAGCGAAAAGATCACTTATATACAACAAAAAGAAGAGGACCGAGTACACTACCTTGTAACACGCCACTAGTAATATCTCTTGTTACCGACAGATACTCATCTATCTTGACTGTCTGCTTTCGACCAGTGAGGTAAACATCTAACCAGGATAGCAGTGTCTGCGATTCTACAAAGGCAATGTTTATTTATAAGCGTTCTGTGTGAAACTCTGTCACAAGCTTTTGGAAAGTCCAAGTGAAGTACCATACAGGCCTTAGTAGAGTCTGTCAACTTTGTTAAATGATCAAAGATATCTAGCTAGCGACACTCGAATGCTTTTGAAGAAATCCGTATTGAAAATGCGACAAAAGGCTGTTTGATGTTAAGAAGTTAACAATTTCATTGTTAACTAGGTGCTCCATGATTCTTGAAATTATAGTAGTGTGAAATATGGACCGATAGTTTTTAACATTATGTCTAGGCCCGGTTTTATGGCGTGGTGTCACTATCGTCAGTTTCCATTGATCGAGATAAAAACCCAGTTGTCTTGTTGTAGTAAATAATTTTAGTAATAAGCAGGGGACATTATTCCCACCTGACCTTAAAAGTACTGGAGGGATTCCATTTGGACATGAATGAAATGTAGTCTTAAAGCCTTAATTTGACGCTTAATTGAATCAGTGTCGAAATCTACGTTAGAGATACATGGCCCACAGTACTGTGTGGGGTGATCCCAAAGTATATCGTTCTCATTAGTAAAAGAATCGGCAAAATAATTGTTAAAAGCTTCAGCTACAGCTGCAGGAGTATCGATAAGGACACCCTCAGGCGTAATAAGATGTAGTGGTGGGTTTCGTTGTGTGCGACTCCGTTTTTTAGTAATCGTGTTATCTCAATCACTGGATTAGCATTTTTCATGATTGTGTCTCTTCAGTCTTGAGACGAAGAATTCGCAGGTTTTCATTTTCTATTAACATTCTGTGAAGCATAAATAGTACTGTAAAGTCATTAGTCTGTTGCAACTGTTTGGAAAACACTCCAATCTTACGTTTGTGTTTTTTCTCTTGTGGCTGCGAATTATTTCGATTGCGAGCTAGAGCAAGCGATAGTATTTCGATGAATCGATGTATGCTCTCATAAAATGGTTGAAATGACACATTTGGATTAGATGACAAGAAGGAAACAGTCCAGTCAAAAGTATGCACAGGGGTAGCAAAGTTTCTCTAGTTTACTCTGCTCTACCAAAATCACACACGTGTCTGAACGTGGCATTAGGAGTATATGCAATGTTCATCTTATAACTGACAACATTATAGTCACTACTGTGTGGACAGTGCAGTACGTCGATAACAGAAAGTATTGGTGCCACAGTGTATTTGAGGTCGAGTGTAACATGCAACCGTGTGGGAGATGTTGCATGCCGTGTCCAGCTTTTACCAAGCAGGCAATTTAAGATTTTAGTGTTTTTCTGCACCTTTACACTCGGTCTATGAAATGTTTGGTAAGTTGAAATCTCCTGTAATTACCTTAAAGCGCATAGGAAATGCAGAGGCTTGTCTCATCGCATTCTGAAACAATCTGCTTTCAAGGTCACTAGAGGACGGCGGTAAATAAACACAACCGACCAACATTCTATGATTACCCAGGGATACTGTTATCCAAATGGACTCCTCGAGGGATGAGAAATGCTCGTCACTGCATTGTGAAGCACATAAATTGTTCATACAGTAAATGATACAAGCCCCTCTCCTACCATGATATCGGACTTTTCGAAAGAAATAATACATTTGGATAGCAATAAGAAGGTCCGCAGTCTCAGGTACACAACGATTCGATAATAAAAATATGGGGTTGATGAAGAGTGACAAAGCAGTGGAGCAAGTGCAGCTTATGTACTAGAGTACGGACATTGATAAACATTAGTTTTTGACCAATTCCTAAATCTTCAAGCACATCTTACATCGGCCGTGGCGCAGATTGTCAAAGGTCGCCATAACTGCTGCATTAAATAGAGTGGATAAGCGAAAAATGCTACTGTTGGCGCCTCCCTTCTTTTTTCCACCCGTTTCTCTTACTCCCCCAACATTTATTACTAAACTTCCTTCTTATGAGGAGGATGGGTCGGGCTATATCGCATTTAGCTAACAATTCGTGATGGTCGGATACCGTCCTCCATGGCGCAGTTGCATAAGCTGCGGGCTAGTTGGCAAGAGCCACTAGCAGTCATGGGTTCGATCCTCCGCAGAGGACCGAAGGATGCGCACCACTGATGAGCCCCAATAGGGCGAAACGGCCGTCTGGTGCTTTTCCGGATAGCTAGTTGATTTATATGAATTGTCGGCTGATTGCGACGAACAAAAAAACTTCTATAATTCCCAGCCCAAGTGACACCATCGCAATGAGGCTGGACCTTACCGTGGTGCGATGATTTGTGTGCCTCAGAGATCCATTGAGCTATGCTGGATGGTGCTTTTTTTGCACCTTCAGAGTCACTCATACCAGATTGGTCAATGGTTAGAGGCCAGACAAACTCAGCCTCCGGGTCCTCCATGTTGGGGGTTGGAAAGGGGGTGGCTCCTCATTTCATAAAACGGGCTCTGTAGTCCAGTGCGAAAACCCGCTGCCTTGCAGTAAGGTTTTTTTTAACTAAAGGCTTTGGTTGAGAACCCGAATCGTTCTCCTGTCTAGGCCTGGGCGACCTGACAGTATTCAGCCCACGCAATACAATGAACCTTTCCTACAATAATTTATTGATGCTCTGGCCGTCGCAGAGGATAATAAACGGCGCCCTATCTGCTGCATCGAGCAGGGTGGATAGGAGTATGGATGCTACTACTCAGGCCTTCCCGTCTTCTTATACCCCTTCTTGCTCTTCTTCATCCTTACCATCCCGCTCCAACTTTACTTATATCCCCCCATTTTCAATCCCCCAATTCTTGGCCCTCCCCCAGCTTACTTCAATAGTCGTTTGTCTTCTAATTTCAAACCACCCACTATCGCAGGGTTTTGCTTCAATTCAGTCGACAAGTCCATGTTCAACCAAGCGGACAACATCAGTTCATCCGTTCCCCTTTGGAGTCCTCGTGTCTCGCTAATACTGGCATGCCTCAACGTGCGCACTTTGCTGCAGATTGGCCAACAGGCAGCACTTGCCCGCACACTAGAGACCCTATCGATCGATATTTGCTGTTTATTAGAAACCCGCCTGCAAGGTTCGAGCTCCGTGCTTACCCTGAGATCCCCCACCTGCGACACTGGCGGCACATTCTCATTGCGCCTGTCTGGCGATGATGCAGCTTCAAATGCCGGTCAAGCTGGTTTCGGCATTGTTTTGAATCCCCGGGCTGAAGCTGCCCTGGTTGATTAAATACCAGTAAACAGTAGGATGTGTGCCGTTAGATTAGCTGGTTCGTTCCGTGCTACGAAGTCGCGCGGAGACAAACGGTGTCTGTTTGTCAATGCGGCCTACGCCCCTACAAACTGTAGCACTGATTCGGTAAAAGATGATTTCTATCAGCAACTTCACGAGCTTCTTCGTTACAGAAGAAGCACGGATATTGTGGTGTTGGCTGGCGACCTAAACGCCCAATTCGGAAAATTGTCCTCTGATGAGCTTCATCTGGGCGGCCAACATGGTGTAGGCTCCCGTAATGATAATGGTGAGCGATTGCTACAGCTGTGTGAAGATGCTCGCCTCTTTCTCGTGAGCACTAACTTTCGACACAGCACCCTCAGAAGCGTGACTTGGAGGCTACCAGCTTCGTGCCAGTCATGGACGCAAATCGATCATATCACGATCAGTTACCGCTGGAGAGGCTGTGTCCAAATCTGTCGCTCGATTTGGAGCACGAGCGTGGACTCTGACCACGCACTTGTCTGTGCCGACCTCCGGGTACGTTTCGGTGGACGTCCGCAAAGTCGATGTGAACGGATTGACACCAGCCAGCTGGCGAAGCCAGATGTTCTGAATGTGTACCAAAGTGCGCTGACATCTGGGCTGAGTAAGCGCCCACTAAACACCGTTGAAGATCACTGGTCGTATATTCGTCAAGCGTTGCTGTTAGCAGGCATGTCTTCATGTGGCAAAGCAAATTGCCAAACCGGATATTGGGTCTCTACACAGTCTCTGGAAATTGTGGATACTCGCCGACGTATTCCGGCTGGAAGCGAATACAATGAGGCTCGCAAAAATCTCAGGGCAAAACTACGTGCTAGCCTGAAGAAGGACAGCGAAACCTGGTGATCTCATCGTGCCTCTGAGCTGGAAACAGCCGCTGTCGTTGGTAATTATCGTAAGTTATTCCATCTGATACGGAAAACAGGCAGCAGGAGACCTGGTGTTAGCGAGACCATTCGCGACGAGAGTGGGCAGCCGATTCACAGCTTGTCAAAACGCTTGGAGCGTTGGGCTGAACACTTTGCAAGGCAATTTAACCAACCTGAGTTTTCGCTTTCTTTTTCGGGCATTGAGCGCCCTTTTCCCTGGGCAGTCTCCTTGGATCCGCCCTCACGCGCAGAAGTCGAACGTGATATCAAGCTGTAGAAGTTGCATAAGGCCGCAGGGGCAGATAGAATTCCCCCAGCCCTCTTCAAATTCGGGAGACCTGCTCTAGCAGATGATCTACACGAGTTGCTAGTAGAACTTTGGGAGCAGGAGACAGTCCCGACAGACTGGAGCCGCTCCGTCATTGTCCCAATTTTCAAGGGAAACTCCCGTTTGGAATGCGGCAATCACGGAGGGATCAGTCTGATTTCGATTGCCTCGAAATTGTTTGCCTCTCTCATTCTCCACAGACTGACTGACACTCGTGAAAGCCAGATTCGTGAAGAGCAAGCCGGATTTCGTCGAGGTCGGGGCTGCATCGACCACATCTTCATTTTGCGTCAATTGTTGGAGCATCGTCACACATATTGGCGGCCCACCGTTGTCCTGTTCCTTGACATCAAAGGTGCCTTCGGCTCAGTCGATCGATGTGCCCTTTGGGACTGTCTGCTGAGGAAAGGTGTGCCTGATAAATATGTAAACATTATCAAAGCGCTGTACGCACATAGTCCGGGCAGGGTGAGGATTTTTGGCAAACTCTCGCCACCCTTCAGTATCACTAGCGGTGTGAGACAAGGAGGCCTGCTGTCACCTTTCCTGTTCAATTTCGCTATTGATGAAGTCATGGAAACAGCGTTCGCTGGACACGACCTAGAAGGTGTGGAGCTACTTCCTGGTAAGCGACTTCTTGACTTGGAGTATACGGACGATATTGCATGTGACAGCTCCAAAACATGCCAAACAGCACTGGAACGATTAGCACTGGCTATCGTTTTGGGCTATGCTTTGCTCCATCGAAATGCAAAGTACTTCTCTAAGATTGGCAGGGGCCCAACCCTGCGCTAACGCTTGGTGGTGATCTGCTAGAAGTCCTTCAGGAATTCAAGTACCTGGGCAGCTATATGAGCACCCATGGGATTGAAAATGAGGTTACGAACCGTATAGCAAAAGCTCGAGGTGCTTTTGCCAATCTCCGCCACCTGTGGCGCAGACGCGACATTACTCTCGCCCTGAAGGGCAGAGTTTACAAAGCAGCCTTCCGTTCAACTCTCCTATATGACTGTGAAACCAGGCCCATCAGGTCGACAGACATAAAGAGGCTCGTCACGTTCGATCATCGCTGCCTTCGCAGCTTAGCTCATTTCTGGTGGGAGCACCACTTGAGCAATGAGCGTGTTCGGCGTCGCGTCTTTGGTGCAGAAACAGCGAGTGAACCACTCGGCAACATTATATCACGCACCCGGCTCCGATGGCTGGGCCACGTGTTGCGCATGCCAGCACACTGACTCCCGCGACGTGCATTGTTTGCGCGTTGTGGGTGCGGTTGGAAGAGGAGGAGAGGAGGCCAAGTGATGACTTGGTCGAGAGAAATGAAAACCCTCACTTCGAAGTTGGCGCCGGTTGGTGCATCCCGACTGCCTGGCTGGGGTCCTAAGGACGGTGAACACGTTTGGTTGGACACACTTGCTGATATGGCTTGGAGCCGGCCCCAATGGCGTTTGTGTTGTGAGTTCCTTTGTCCATCCCCCTCCTGCTTAGCATCCCCTCCAATCACGATCACACTTGTTAGGCATAATATGACTCTTTTACGGCAGCCAGCTGTTAGCTCTCCAGAACGATGTCCATCCGTTAATGGGGACTCCGCAGGCGTGCCACTGTTTGGTTTCCTTTTCTTGTCTTTTGTATTGCGGCACAATGGCTGAGGTGTTTTCCACCTCCAGCTAACGTGTAATGATGATGATGATGAACCCAATTGACAATAGCTGCAATGTGGCTGCGATTCAGCCATCTGCAGCCATTTTCCCGCAGCGCTCACTAGACGGCAATCGACAACAGCTCCTTCTAAGGTCAAAATGGTCCGTTTTCCGGGCGGCAAGAGGCCTTTTCTTCGCCCCGTTTATGCTCCCACTGACTTCAGCTCGGAGGGTACCAGAAATGATTTCTACTACCATCTTTCATCTTTTGTTTGCATGGCGAAAAAGACTGACATCGTGATTGTTGCCGGTGACTTGAATACCCAAGTGGTTTGTCTTTCGGACTGAACAACACCTGGGAGGGCGCTTCTGAGTCGATTCATGCCGAAAAGACAATGGCGATCGATTCCTGCAACTGTGCGCCGACCACAATCTTTATATTAGCAGCACTGCTTTCCAGCACAAATGTTCACACCGCGTCACCTGGCACTCACTGAATTCCTCAATGACATGGAGCAAACTTGACCATATTGCCACCAACTACAGGCGGCGTACATCAGTCCAAGACTGTTGGTCAATTTGGAGTACATACCTGGATTCCGACCATGCTCTAGCGCGCGCACGCTTGGTGCTCACTCTTCTCACTTCAAAAAGGCGTCTATCTTCTTACCTATAACTTGAACTCGCAGTCCGCGGTTCAACAATATCAGAACGAACTGGCCCACCAATTGTCAGTGATGGAGCATGTTGGTAAACCGAACGCTGAATGGAATCGCCTCAAGTGTGCCATGAAGAATGCCTTTGACGCTTGCTGTGCACCCGACTTGAGATGTCGTAACAGTGAGTGAATCTTTGAAGTATCGATCAGTTTGACCGAAGCGCGTAAACAGGTTCCGATGGGCACTGAGTTGTAGCGTACCCGTCTGACAAGGAGTCTTCGAGTTGACCGGGTACGTTGGTGGGTTGCAAAAGGCCAGTGAGATGGAGAAATTCAGCATTATTGGAAACAGCCGGTGCTATTCCAGCTCATCCGGAACACACGTCCGAAAAAACCATCAGTAAGCGAGACAACAGCTGAGAAAGATGGACTGTTGATTCATTCCCAGAGTCGTCGACTAGCCCGTTGGGCGAAAGATTTTGAGGAGCAGTTCAGCAGACCTGCTGCGACACTGCCGTTTGCCGAATCACCTGAACCGATGTAGGAAGCAGATGTCATACCCACTTTGGAAGAGAATCGACATGAGCTCGTCATGGCAAAAACGAAACAAAGCTCCGGGACCCGACGACCTTCCCTCAGCTATTGATGAAAGATGGCAGTGACTTTTTTGACTAGACTTGCACCTCGGTTTAACACGATTTGGGACACCGAAGAAGTGCCTTCCGACTGGCGAGGACCAATCGTCGTGTCTATTTCCATGAGGGGTCAGCGTACTCTGTGCGGAAACCATCGAAGCATTAGCCTTATTTCCATTGCCTCAAACATTCTCGTGGGCCTAATTTTTCGACGACTTACTGATCCCCGTGAGGACCGAATCACTGAAAGCCAGGCTGGCTTCCGCCCTCGCCGTGGTTGCATCGACCACATATTTACTCTTTGCCAAGTTTTACAGCAGACATACAGACGACCGACAATGGTGATTTTCCTTGACTTGAAAGCCGTCTTAGACTCTGTCGACCGAGCCAGTTTGTGGCACTGTCTATCCAAGAAGAGCGTGCCAGCTAAACTCCTTCCTATTTTGAAGTCTCTCTACGGCGATTCTCGGGGCCGTGCAAGTCATCATCGTCATTACACACGTCAGCTATAGGTGGGAAACACCTCGACTACTGTGCCGTAATACATAAAGGAAAATAAATACAACAGTTGCATGCCAGATGAGCTACCAGCAACGGATAGACATCGTTCCGGTAAGCTACCAGCCGGATAATAGGAAAAAGAAAAATTATTAAAACACAGGGTTGCAAAGAGATCTCTTTTCGGCAGTTCACATCAGGCAAATACAACTACAGGACTGTAAAATGCATTAGTAAACTGGTGCAAGTAACAAAGAGGACGGATGGGACGATTTGAACAGTTTTAGTATGTTCATTTGATGCTCGAATCGATTTAATCAGGTGACATCGTGATCGGGCTAACCGACAGCTAAATAACTTGTGTAAACAGAAAGGGCAAAATTACTAACCAAATAAAATTAGTTAATTACGCAAATGAATAGCACCCGGTTAAGCGAGATACTCCGGGGAAACTTATCATCAGGGCCATGGCAAAGTCAAGGGTTGCACGAGCACCCTATGCTTGCATAGCTCTGGTTGTGTTAGCCTGATCGCGATGGCTTCAGCTGTCTGCAGGAGGCGTTTCCTTAGCCCTTTCGGGTATCGCCTCGGTACGGCATAATAGACTTTGAAAGCATCTTTTGTCAGAATCTGATGCCCACTAAGAATCAGATGCTGCATAATTGAGCTGTTGATACTTCTGTGCACGCCTCTCCGCAATGACCCTGCACAATGTTCAGCTATTCGTACCGACAGACGCCTGGTCGTATGCCCGAGGTACTTTGCACCACAAGTGCAAGTAAACTGGTAAACAATGTACGATTCGGACGACACTGGCAGTCTGTCTTTAAGGCGTTGAGCTATGAAGGGAGCGGTCTCTGCAACTACATGCGGTTGGGCGGCCGGGTAGGTTCTTGCTACGGCATTAGAGAGTCTTCTGTTCAGGAGATCGAAGGCGATATCTCACTTAAAAGGAACAGTGAGATGGCGTGGCTATGGGGTCCCCCCTTGGACCTCTTCTTGCCGACATCTTTCTCGCTAAGCTTGAGCGCGGTCCCATCCAAAGGCTTATTGCCTCATTTGATTCTTATTGGAGGTATATGGATGACACTTTCATCATCTGTGATTCGCACATTGATGTCAACCATTTGCTCGACCAGTTCAACAGTGCACACCCCTTAATAAAATTCACTAGTGAAATGGAGAATGAAGGTAAGCTGGCTTTTCTGGACGTTTTGTTGAGGAGGCGCGAGGACGGATCACTTGAGCGTAGAGTCTTCCGCAAAGCTACTTGGGTAGGACAGTACACACACTTTTCGAGCTTTGTCCCTCTGAGGTACAAACGCAACTTAGTACGTTGCTTGAATTACCGGGCCACCAAAATTTGTAGCCCCGAAACTCTCGAAGATGAGAAGGACCGAGTTGTGAAAACACTTCTTGCGAATGGATACCCAGAGCCTTTCATCAAAAAGCATGCCATGACCCGTGAGCGGGATAAGCCCGTAGCAACGGTTCCGAAGAAGGATGTGTTTCTCACTGTTCCTTTTAAGGGAGATATCGCCTTCGATCTCCTGAACAGAAGACTTTCTAATGCCGTAGCAAGAACCTACCCGGCCGCCCAACCGCATGTAGTTGCAGAGACCGCTCCCTTCATAGCTCAACGCCTTAAAGACAGACTGCCAGTGTCGTCCGAATCGTACATTGTTTACCAGTTTACTTGCACCTGTGGTGCAAAGTACCTCGGGCATACGACCAGGCGTCTGTCGGTACGAATGGCTGAACATTGTCCAGGGTCATTGCGGAGAGGCATGCACAGAAGTATCAACAGCTCAATTATGGAGCATCTGATTCTTAGTGGGCATCAGATTCTGACAAAAGATGCTTTCAAAGTCTATTATGCCGTACCGAGGCGATACCCGAAAGGGCTAAGGAAACGCCTCCTGCAGACAGCTGAAGCCATCGCGATCAGGCTAACACAACCAGAGCTATGCAAGCATAGGGTGCTCGTGCAACCCTTGACTTTGCCATGGCCCTGATGATAAGGTTCCCCGGAGTATCTCGCTTAACCGGGTGCTATTCATTTGCGTAATTAACTAATTTTATTTGGTTAGTAATTTTGCCCTTTCTGTTTACACAAGTTATTTAGCTGTCGGTTAGCCCGATCACGATGTCACCTGATTAAATCGATTCGAGCATCAAATGAACATACTAAAACTGTTCAAATCGTCCCATCCGTCCTCTTTGTTACTTGCACCAGTTTACTAATGCATTTTACAGTCCTGTAGTTGTATTTGCCTGATGTGAACTGCCGAAAAGAGATCTCTTTGCAACACTGTGTTTTAATCTTCCATGGGCATTATTTATGAACTAAAGAAAAATTATTGTCTTACGCTACGAAATCAGATCGTAGGTGGAGGGGGAAGCTAAAAAGGATGAGGAGGGACAAAGAAACTCACAGCAGGAACGCCACTGAGGTCGGCTCCTTGCCATGTCAGCAAGTGTAGCCAGCCAACGTGGTGTTCACCGTCTTCGGGACCCCAACAAGGGAGGCGTGAAGCTCCAACCGGGGCCAGCACAGAAGTGAGGGCTTTTATTCCTCTCGACCAAGTCATCGCATGGCCACCCCTCCTCTTCTTCCATTCACATCCCCGGTGAGCAAACAACGCACGTCGCGGGAGTCGGTGGGCTGGCATGCGTAACATGTGACCCAGCCATCGGAGCCTGGTGCGTGAAATGACGGTGGTGAGGGGTTCATTACCCTTTTTATGGGTTGTAAACAAGGAGTCGAACACGCTCGTTACTCACGCGGTGTTCCCACCAGATGTGAGTCAAACTGCGAAGGCACCGATGGGCGAACATAACTAGCCTCTTCATGTTCACCGATCTTAGGGGCCAGGTTTCGCAACCGTACAGTAGGGTCGAATGTACCGCTGCATTGTACACTCTACCCTTCAGGGCGAAAGTGATGTCGCGTCGTCGCCATAGGTGGCGAAGGTTAGCAAAAACACTTCGGGCTTTTGCTATACGGTTCGTGATCTCGTCTTCGATCTCAAGGGCTCTAATACAACTTCCCAGGTAGTTGATTTTCTAAACGGCTTCTAGCTCATCCCCACCAAATGTCAGCGAAGGAGGCGATCCCTACCAATCTTGGAGGAACGCTTTGCATTTCGATGGTGCAAAGCAAAGCCCGAAGCGGCTGACAGCCAGTGCTAATCTGTCCAGCGCGGCTTGGCACGTCTAGGAGCTGTCACAGATGAGGGCAATGTCGTCTGCATACTCTAAGTCAAGAAGTCGTTCTCCTGGGAGCAGATCCACACCTTCCAAGTCATGTCCTGTAAATGCAATCTCCATGACTTCGTCAATAGCGAAGTTGAAGAGGAAAGGTGACAGCGGGCATCCTTGTCTCATACCGCTGAAGATATTGAAGGGTGGCGACAGCTTGTCGTAAGCCCTCACCCTGCCCGTGCTACGCGCGTATAATGCTCGGATAATATTTACATATTTCTCGGGCACATCTTTCCTGAGTAGACAATTTCAAAGGGCACATCGATGAACCGAATCGAAGGCACCTTTGATGCCGAGGAACACGACAACAGTGGGCCGCCAATATGTGTGACGATGCTCCAAAAACTGACGCAAGATGAAGATGTGGTCGATGCAGCCACGACCTTGACGAAACCCGGCTTGCTCCTTACGAATCTGTCTTTCACACCAGTCAGTCTGTGAAGAATTATGGAGGCGAGTAATTTGGAGGCGATGGAGATCAGACTGATTCCTCTATGGTTGCCGCATTCCGATCGTGAGCGTCTCTTGAAAATTGGGACTATGACGGAGCGGCTCCAGTCGGTTGGGACAGCTTCCTACTCCCACAATTTCACTAGTACTTCGTGTAGATCATCCACAAGAACAGGTCGCCCGAATTTGAAGAGAGCTGGAGGAAGATCATCTGGTCCCGCGACCTTGTTCAACTTCAACAGTCCGACCCCACGTTCGACTTCTGAGCGAGAGGGTGGATCCAAAAGGACAGCCCACGGAGCGGGGAAATCAGAGGTCAGCGAGAAATCTAACAACTGCCTTTCAAAGTGCTCAGCTCAACGCTCCAAGTGTTTGAACAAGTTGTGGATAGGCTGTCCATTTTCGTCACAAATTGTTTCACTAATACCAGGTCTCCTGATGCTCGATTCCAGTATCAGACGGAATAACTTACGATGGTTGTCAAGGGCAGCAGCCATTTCCATCTCCGACGCACGATGAGACCACCAAGATTCGCGGTCTCTCTTCAGGCTAGCACGGAGTTTTGCCCGGAGATCTTTGCGAGTTTCATTGTGTTCGCTTCCAGCCAAGATATACCGGAGAGCGTCGATAAGTTCCAGAGACCGCGAAGAGACCCAATATCCATGTTGGTTATTAGACATACCACACGAGGATTTGCCTGCTGCTAGTAACGTCTGGCGAACATGTGACCAGTGACCATCAACTGTCTCCAGGGAGCGCTTACTCAACTCGCATGTCAGCGTACTTCGATACGCATTCAGAACAGCTGGCTTTGTCAGTTGACTGGTGTCAATGCGCTCAAAGCGTCGTCGTGGACGTCCGCCAAAACGCATCCGCATGTCAGCACATACAAGTGCATGATCGGTGTACACAATTGTGCCCAAATCGAGCGACAGTTCTGAATGCAGCCTCTCCAGCGGTAACTTATCGCAATGTGATCGATCTGCGTCCAAGGCTGGTGGGCGCCAAATCACATTCCGGCGAGTGCTGGGTCGGAAGTTAGTGCTCGCCAGAAATAAGCGGGCATCTTCACACAAATGAAGTAACCGCTCACCGTTATCATTATGGGAGCCTACACCGTGCTGACCGCCCAGATGCATTTCATCAGTGGACAATTTTCCAACTTGAAGGATGTTTGTGAGTAGCGTGAGATTCGTAGAAAGTAGAAGTCACGATCAAACTGCACACAATAATCTACCATCGCCCTTTGGACATCAGAAGGACAGTTACTTCGGTCCATTGGGAAGCGACGAGTGAGTGAGCCAATCTGCAACACCAGGAGAGATACTGTGAGCTCATTGGCAATACGTCGCGCACCAAGCAGAAGTCATGTATTAAATTGCGCACCTAATCGTCAGCCCTCGGTAGCTCAGTGGTAGAGCAGCGGACCGGAAATTCGTGGGACCGGGGTTCGATTCCCCGTCGAGGCAGATTATTGTGTGCAGTTTAATCGTGACTTCTACTTTCTATGAACTTTCCAACTTGTGCGTTCAGATCCCCCGCCAGCACAACAGTATCCGGGATTCTTCTGTGGCGAAGGAGTTGGGTCAGTTGGCGGTAGAAGTCGTTCATTACCGAAGCATCGCTACAGTTTGTGGGCGCGTAAGCAGCGATGATGAATAGACACCTACTAGTCCCGCGCGACTTCGAAGCTTTGAACGAGCCAGCCAATCGGACCGCACACAACCGGCTACTGATTGGAATCCAATCAACCAGAGCAGCTTCAGCCCGGGGACTCAAAGCAATACCAACACCAGCTTGGCCGGTGCTCGAAGCTGCATCGTCACCGGATAGGCGCAATGAGAAAATACTGCTTGCGTCACCTGAAGGGGATTGCGGAGTGAGCACAGACCTCGAGTCTTGCAAGTGGGTCTCCGATAAACAGCAGATATCGATCGAGAGGGTCTCTGATGTTCGGGCAAGTGCTGCTTGTTGACCGATCTGTAGTAATGTGCGTACATCGAGGCATGCCAATCTGAAGGAGAATCGAGGGCTCCAAATGGAAGCCGATGAACTGGAATGGACCGCTTGGTTGGACATGGACTTGTCGACAGGAGAGGAGTGACGCTCCGCGTTAGCATGTGAGTTGAAATTAGAAGATAAATGTCTAGCAAAGCATGTTGGGGGAGGGCCAAGAATCGGGGGGTTTAAAACTGGAGGGGAAAAAGTGAAGTTGGAACGGGACGGTAAGAGTGAAAAAGCATAAGTGGGGGAATAAGAAGGCGGAAGGCTTGAGCAGTAGCATCCAAACCCCTATCCACCCTGCTAGATGCAGCAGATAGGACACCGTCGATTATCCTCTGCGGTGGCCAGAGCATCAAGAAAAGGGTTGACGAATGATTCATAATGTAAGAATCTACGGGAAACTCTATCCTGAGTTCCCCATGACAAGTGAGGTTCGCCAAAGTTGTCCTATATATCCTTACCCCTTCAGGTTTGCGATCATGAATGACTCGTTTCTTTCAGACTATTCTGGAGTGGAAGTTCTGCCAAGTGACCGACTGACAAACCTGGAGTATGCGGACGACATAGTTCTCCTTGGCTCTGATGCATTAGCAATGCTAACACTATTGTACAGAATTGTGCATAACGTTGCACAGTTCGGCACACACTTTACACCTTCAAAGTATCAAGTGTTGCTGAAGGACTGGGCCGACTCACCGGTTTTAGCTATTTACGAACAGCTACTGGAAGCGGTGGAGGGGGTCACTTACCTTGGTAGCGGTGTCACCTCTAGTGGTTACTTCATTGAAGAAGTTACCGCGTATCGGCAACGCCCATCTGGCCCTCCAGAGGCTCACAAACTATGGAGACGGCGGGATATCAGCTTATCGGTGAAAGATAGGGTGTATAACGCTAAAATAAGGCCAGTGTTACTGTATGGATCGGAGATAGGGCTACTTCGTAATGAAGATATTAAATGCGTGGTCGTGTGTGACCACCGGTGCTTGGGAAGTAGTGCACACGTTTGATGGGAACATCGGGTGAGCAATGCGGAGTTCCGCCAGTTGGTTTTTGGAAAAAAGCCTTCTGGCGCCTCTCTTGAGTGTTTGCTAGATCTTTGTCGCTTGCGTTGGTTAGGTCATTTCCTCCGGATGCTCATTACTCGGGTTCCTGGGTGTGCATTATACGTCGTGGCTGCACCAAGTTGGGCAAAAAGCCGTTGGCCAGTCCATGACACGGCAAAAAAATTGAAAAAATTGACAGAGACTTGGTCAGGCTGGTGCGTGCCGTATTCCTGGGTGGGGGCTTGGGAACAGTCCACACCAATGGTTGGAGACCCTGTCAGACATGGCGCAGTCACGAGGTCAGTGGTATTCTCACATTCGGCTTCTTTTAACTGGGTGTTATGCTTCGTACCATGTGGATTAGCTAACCGTAACTCCCTTATGTTTTCATTTTCCCTACATTCTATCTGCACCCAACCCTACGATCCTACCGGTGTTATTTAGTATTACTCCAACGATGTGAGTCGCAACAACTGGATTCACCCCAATTCGGTGCTCGGACCATAGCTGACCAACTGAACTGAACTGAGACATTTATTTCAACAGACTGTACTCGCATGCACGTTGGACATACGTGGCATTGCCGTGTGCTGCGTGTCCGAAACTAGGATCAATGATCCTCAAGAGATTGATGAACTAACTGTATTCGGTTTGTCATCTCACTACTGGCTGCATGCATCCGGAGACCTTCATGTGGCAAGCGCTAATCAAGCCGAAGACGGGCATTATTCTCAGCTCAAAGGCTGAGTCATCTTTCAATAACTGGATGATGGTAAGCAGCCATTTGTGTTCAAACCGTTTAACGACATAAACTAATATCGATTCATGAAGTAGTCTCTAGGTCTGAACACGCTGGCAGTATTTCAGCCAACATACCACCATGACATTTTCTTCAAACGTAAACTTCATCCTGCATCGGCTGTCGCGCAGGTTATCAAGGATCGCCTTATCTGCTGCATACTGCAGGGAGGATAAGCAAAAACATGCTACTGCTGGCGCATCCCTGCTTTCTTTTCCACCTTTTTCTCTTACTCCCATGCCGACCTCCATTACTAACCTTCCTTCTATAATTCCCAGCTTAATTGACAGCAACCGAAATGCCACTGGAGTAGAGCCATCTGCAGCCACCATCCCACCGCACCTATCAGACGCCTATCGGCAAAAGTCCCTTATAAGGCCACGCTATCCCGTTTCCATGGCGACACTCAACGTTCGCACTCTAAGACAAACAGGTCAACAGGCTGCACTCGCACGCACCTTGGACACACTGGGTACTGATGTGTGTTGTGTGTCCGAAACTAGGACCAACGACCCTAACGGGGTCATTGAATTAACTGCACCCGGCTTATCCTCTCGTTATTGGTTGCACGCATCCGGAGACGCCGATGCAGCACTCACGGGTCAAGCTGGTGTAGGTATCATTCTAAGCTCCAACGCTGTGCCATCGTTGGTTGATTGGATTCCGGTGAATAGCTGTTTATGTGCAGCCCGCTTGACGACATCAGCTAAGGTTGCTTCACGAAGTAGTACAAAACGCTGCTTGTTTGTGATTTCCGCTTATGCTCCCACCGACTGCAGTTCTAATGCTGTCAAGGACACATTCTATCGCGAACTGAACGTGCTACTACGCAGTGCTATTAGTTCAGTTATTACAGTACTTGCAGGGGATATGAACGCACAAATAGGGCCTCTGAGCTCTTCAGAAGCTCAGCTGGGTGGTAATTGCGGGCTTAACTCCGAACGGACTGACAACGGTGAGCGTCTGCTGCAACTGTGTGCGGAGCACCACTTGGTTCCTAGTAGCACTGCTTTTAGACACGGTGGGCGCCGAAGTGCCATTTGGCGTCCTCCTGTAGGTGGCCAGCGATGGACCCAAATTGACCACATGACCCTAAGTTACAGATGGCGTGGTTTCATCCTGGATTGCCGCTCGTACTGGAGTACCTGTGTCGACTCTGATCATGCCTTGGTACGCTGTCGTTTCTCCATGAACTTTACCGGGAGGCGTCCCAAGCCTCCCCTACAATTGGCAACAGAGAAATTGTCTCAGCCCTCAGTCAGACAAGCCTATCAAAAAGCACTGCGTACCGAACTTTCGCTGGCTTGTCCTAATGACACCGAGCTTCGGTGGAATAGGATCTCGGCCGTCATGCACGACGCAGGAGCATCTGCTTATGACACTATCATTCGTCACCGCACCAGTCACTGGATATCCGAGAGGTCGGTAAACCTGTTGGAATCTAGAAGACACCTGCCGGCTGGCTCTGAACACAATGTGACCAGACGGGCTGTTAGGCATGAACTAAAGCAGAGCCTACGTGCTGACAAGGAAGCCTGGTGGACCAGCCGGGCTCAAGAAATGGAGGAGGCAGGAGCAGTAGGCAATTACCACAAGCTCTTCCAGCTAATCCGCGCCACTGGTCCCAGAAAACCAGGCGTCAGTGAGACAATCAGAGACAGCGCGGGTGCGCTGACACACAATAAGGAGCGCCGTATGGCTCGTTGGGCGGAACACTTTCAAGATCAGTTCAGCTGGCCCTCTGCTCCCGGATCTCTTCCTACTCAGATGATGCAGGACGAGTCATGGACGGTTTGTTTAGAGCCTCCGTCGGAGGCCGAGGTCCGAAGCGCGATCACAGCCCTTAATCGTTTTCGTGCCGCTTGCCCGGATTCCCTCCTACCTGCACTATTTAAGGATGGAGGTGAGGTCCTCTGCAAAGCACTGACCTCCTTATTCGAATGTATCTGGAAGGAAGTGTCCCGGCTTATTGGAGCGAATCGATTATAGTGGCAATATACAAGAAGGACAGTCGCACAGACTGTTCTAATCACAGGGTCGTGCTTTGCGGTGGATTTCATTCCCATCCTTGAACCGTGCGGGTGCAAAAGTATCCGGGTAAGCAGCGCGAAAACGATTAAGAACTGTGAGCGCGTTTCGAACGTGAGTCCCCGGCAAAACTTACAAATTAGCCGACCATGGCTGGGTCTGCGTCACCTGTGTAGGAAGAGGTGTGGCAGCATGGGGCCAACTGAACTGCTTTTGAAAGGGCTTTGCCCAACAGGCCTTACGGTGCTCTTTATTTTATATCAGGACGCACGCTCTATCTCTGATTGTCTCACTGCTTCCTGGTTTTCTGGGTCCATTGGTGCGGAGCAGCTGGAAAACTTTGCGATAATTGCCAACTGCTCCTGCCTTTTCCATTTCTTGAGCGCTACTGGTCCACCAGGTTTCCTTATCATCATGCAGGCTTGGCTTTAGTTCACGCCTAATATTCCAGCTGCTTACGTTCTACTCAAAGCCAGCCGGGATTTATCTTCTGGATTCCAACAGATGCACTGACTGATGCCGTAACGATTTATGCTGCCGAAAGCGGAGGCTGCTGCATCGTGCATAGCGGTCAAGATTCTATTCTATTGTACGTCAGTGTCATTGGGACTAGAGAGCGAAAGTTCGTTACGCAGTTTATCCTGGTTAGCTTGTCTGATCGAGGGCTGCGGTAAATAAATAAATAAAAATCGTCAGCTGTACGCCGTAACGGCGCTTCGCTGCCGCACGACCACCACCAGTCGCGCGTGGGCTGAGTATACCGCGAGGACGCCCGCCCCTACGCGGATTCGAACCGGTGACCTTATGGTTGCAAACCAGGTGCACATACCACTCGGCCACCGGCCGACTGCGGTAACTTTTCAGCTGCTAGTCTAGGGAGGTGCTTGGTACGCCTCCCGGAAAAGTTCATGAAAAAACGATAGCGTATCATGGCATGCTCTGATTCGACGCAGATACTTCAAAACGAATAGCAATCTAGTATGGAATCACGCCATCTGTAACTTATGGCAACGTGATCAATTTGGGTCCATCGGTGGCCAGCCATAGTTGGATAACAAGTAGCACTTCGACGCCCACTGTCAAAGTCGTGCTACTAGAAAGCGACCGGTGTGCAGCATAACTAAGCTGGGAGCACTGCGTAGTGGCTTGTACAGGTAGTAGTAGATGTCCTTGGCAGCATCAGAACTGCAGTCGGTGGGTGTATAAGCGGAAACCACAAATATACAGCGTCTTGCACTCAATCAACAACAGCAGTACATCAGCCATTTAAACTGATGCTTCGCTGCCATACAACCATGAGGACCTATGAAATAAAGAATAAGGAGAGAAGGGGGACTTACCTGAAAACCTTAATGCCCTAAGCAAACATTCAGAGTTAAGGCGCCTACACCTTGTGTAGACAACATACCGTCACAAACAGCTGGCTATCGTGCAAAGATAAGGCGGCATCGGCGAGAAAGCTTCCTTGCGGCTTTCACTGCCACGCGTCATAATCAGACATTACCCCGCAGATAACTCAGCACCAAACACACTTTAAACAGGCAATCCGATTAGGAGACGGCAGCAGACGCGCCTCTGGTGTCGGTTGCGAACCATGTCCTGTAAAGTCTCGAGCCATGCACAAGGCGCGACAGGCGGACTCCAGCCCGGAAGGCGAGACGGACCAACGGCACCCAGTTTGGTCGTCAGTGACTTCATTTCCCGCTGCCAAGTCAACTTCTGTCAACCTCGAGCCTTTCGCCACCTTACACCTGGCAGACTAAACAAGACTCTCCTAGGTAAGCGGTGACCAGGCATACGTAGCACGTGTCCAAGCCAACGCAACTTATTCAGTGCTATCTGTTGTTCTAGGGAGCTAGCATGATTATCACCACCTAGTACTTGCCAATGCACATCATCGTTGCGGGCACGCTAGTGTCATCCGACACCAGTAATGCTTCGCAGACAATGATGATCAAAGACTTGAAGGCGCCTCAGATCTTCAGAACGAAGGGGCCAAGTCTCACTACCACAGAGCAGAACGACCCTCACTGTGGCTCTGTATACACGGCCTTTCAGATGGAGGGAAACTCCCATCTGTCGCCAAAGATGCCGCACGTTCAAGAAGATAGCTCTGGCCTTTGCAATGCGTGAGCTGACGTCAGTTTCTATGCGCCTATCATTGCTTATGCAGCTGCCAAGACAAGTGAATTGATCAAGCACCTCGAGTTCCTCGTTAGCAAGCGTCAAGGGGTCATCAGGTAGCTGGTGGTCCTGCAGCAGCACTTTAAACTTTGAAGGTGCGAAGTGCATACCAAATAATGGGACCACTCTGGACAAGATATTCAGGGTTGATTGTGCCGTCGCAACATGGTCAAACGGCAAGACGATATCGCCCACATAATCTAGATCAACTAACCTTTCACCAGGCAGCACTTCAACGCCTACATCGTGAGATTCCGCAAGGGAACACTCCATGATAGAATCCACGACGAAATTGAACAGAACTGGGGAAATCGGACAACCCTGACGGACTCCAATTGTGGTCGGAAAGCTATCCGATAGGACACCGTAGACCCTGACGCGGCCTGAAGTGTTCGAGTATAGAGCACGAAGGATGTTCATATATTTCGTGGGAACACCTTTCGGCGCAAGTATTTCGAACAGAATGTATCGATCGGCTGAATCGAACGCACTCTTGAAATCGAGGAACACAGCTATTGTCGGTCTGCGGTATGCGTGGCGCTGATGTAGCACCTGCCGCAAAGCGAATATATGTTTCATACAGCCACGTCCTGGACAGAAACCTCCTTGAGCTTCCCAAATCCGAGATTCCAGTTTCTCAGTGAGGCGACGAACGATAATCGAGGCCAGTAATTTTGTCACAAATGGTGTTAGGCTAATATCCCTGTGGTTAGAACAGTCTGTGCGACTGTCCTTCTTGTATATTGCCACTATAATCGATTCGCTCCAATAAGCCGGGACACTTCCTTCCAGATACATTCGAATAAGGAGGTCAGTGCTTTGCAGAAGACCTCACCTCCATCCTTAAATAGTGCAGGTAGGAGGGAATCCGGGCAAGCGGCACGAAAACGATTAAGGGCTGTGATCGCGCTTCGGACCTCGGCCTCCGACGGAGGCTCTAAACAAACCGTCCATGACTCGTCCTGCATCATCTGAGTAGGAAGAGATCCGGGAGCAGAGGGCCAGCTGAACTGATCTTGAAAGTGTTCCGCCCAACGAGCCATACGGCGCTCCTTATTGTGTGTCAGCGCACCCGCGCTGTCTCTGATTGTCTCACTGACGCCTGGTTTTCTGGGACCAGTGGCGCGGATTAGCTGGGAGAGCTTGTGGTAATTGCCTACTGCTCCTGCCTCCTCCATTTCTTGAGCCCGGCTGGTCCACCAGGCTTCCTTGTCAGCACGTAGGCTCTGCTTTAGTTCATGCCTAACAGCCCGTCTGGTCACATTGTGTTCAGAGCCAGCCGGCAGGTGTCTTCTAGATTCCAACAGGTTTACCGACCTCTCGGATATCCAGTGACTGGTGCGGTGACGAATGATAGTGTCATAAGCAGATGCTCCTGCGTCGTGCATGACGGCCGAGATCCTATTCCACCGAAGCTCGGTGTCATTAGGACAAGCCAGCGAAAGTTCGGTACGCAGTGCTTTTTGATAGGCTTGTCTGACTGAGGGCTGAGACAATTTCTCTGTTGCCAATTGTAGGGGAGGCTTGGGACGCCTCCCGGCAAAGTTCATGGAGAAACGACAGCGTACCAAGGCATGATCAGAGTCGACACAGGTACTCCAGTACGAGCGGCAATCCAGGATGAAACCACGCCATCTGTAACTTAGGGTCATGTGGTCAATTTGGGTCCATCGCTGGCCACCTACAGGACGCCAAATGGCACTTCGGCGCCCACCGTGTCTAAAAGCAGTGCTACTAGGAACCAAGTGGTGCTCCGCACACAGTTGCAGCAGACGCTCACCGTTGTCAGTCCGTTCGGAGTTAAGCCCGCAATTACCACCCAGCTGAGCTTCTGAAGAGCTCAGAGGCCCTATTTGTGCGTTCATATCCTCCTGCAAGTACTGTAATAACTGAACTAATAGCACTGCGTAGTAGCACGTTCAGTTCGCGATAGAATGTGTCCTTGACAGCATTAGAACTGCAGTCGGTGGGAGCATAAGCGGAAATCACAAACAAGCAGCGTTTTGTACTACTTCGTGAAGCAACCTTAGCTGATGTCGTCAAGCGGGCTGCACATAAACAGCTATTCACCGGAATCCAATCAACCAACGATGGCACAGCGTTGGAGCTTAGAATGATACCTACACCAGCTTGACCCGTGAGTGCTGCAGCGGCGTCTCCGGATGCGTGCAACCAATAACGAGAGGATAAGCCAGGTGCAGTTAATTCAATGACCCCGTTAGGGTCGTTGGTCCTAGTTTCGGACACACAACACACATCAGTACCCAGTGTGTCCAAGGTGCGTGCGAGTGCAGCCTGTTGACCTGTTTGTCTTAGAGTGCGAACGTTGAGTGTCGCCATGGAAACGGGATAGCGTGGCCTTATAAGGGACTTTTGCCGATAGGCGTCTGATAGGTGCGGTGGGATGGTGGCTGCAGATGGCTCTAC
Organism: Dicrocoelium dendriticum; assembly: GCA_944474145.2. Taxonomy (NCBI): domain Eukaryota; kingdom Metazoa; phylum Platyhelminthes; class Trematoda; order Plagiorchiida; family Dicrocoeliidae; genus Dicrocoelium; species Dicrocoelium dendriticum. Next base: position 4,342,477 of record OX104061.1, on the reverse strand, counting down.
TCCAGTGGCATTTCGGTTGCTGTCAATTAAGCTGGGAATTATAGAAGGAAGGTTAGTAATGGAGGTCGGCATGGGAGTAAGAGAAAAAGGTGGAAAAGAAAGCAGGGATGCGCCAGCAGTAGCATGTTTTTGCTTATCCTCCCTGCAGTATGCAGCAGATAAGGCGACCCTTGATACCCTGCGCGACGGCCGATGCAGGATGAAGTTTACGTTTGAAGAAAATGTCATGGTGGTATGTGGGCTGAAATAATGCCAACGGAGCCCAGATGTAGACAGGAGCCAAAGCCTTTGGCTCAAAAGCCTGTTCGCGAGGCAGTGGAGAGGTGGCAATGATTTAGTTTTACATAAATGGATGCCATCCCCCATCCCAACCCCGAACCTGGAGGACCAGCAGACTGAGTTTGTTTGACCTCTCAACACTGACCAACTTGGTAGGAGTAGCTCTCAAGTTGCACGGAGACATCATCCAGTATAGCTCAATGGGTCAATGAGGCACGTAAACGGTCGCACAAGGTTAAGGTCCAGTCTCGTTGCGAAGGAGTTTAGAAATTCAAATAGCTGGTCAGCTATATTAGTGCCCGTGGGATCGAAAATGAGATTACGAACCGTGCAGCAAAGCATGAGGTGCTTTTGCCAATCGCCACCACATGTGGCGCAGACGCGATATCACTTTCGCCCAGAAGGGCGAAATTTATAATGCAGGCATTCGTTTAACTCTTATAAAGTTGTGAAACCTGGCCCATCAGGTAGACAGATATGAAGAAGCTAGTCATTTGCGACTATTGCTGCGTTCGCAGCTTATCCCTTAACTAGTGGGGGCTCCGGGTGAGCACTGAGCGTGTTCGACGTCGCGTACTTGTGCAGGAAGAGCTAGGGAATTGCTCAGCACCAGTATATCACGCACCAGTCTCCGAGGACTGGGCCACATGTGGCGCATGCCAGCACATTGACTACCGCGACATGCATTGTTTGCGCGCCGGTGGTACGGTTAAAAGAGGAGGGGAGGCCTAGCGCTGACTTAGTCGAAATGCAAACCCTCACTTGGAACCTGGCGTCGGTTGGTGCATCCAGACTGCGTCTGGGGTCCTAAAGATAATGAACATGTTTAGTCGGACACGCTTGCCGACATGGTGAGGAGGCGGCCCTAGTGGCGTTTGCGTTATTATTTTCTACGTCCAGTCCCTTCTCTCTTAGAGTCCCTCTCCAATTCCGATCTCACACGAATTGCATAATATTATAGTAACATTACAACACCCCTTCGAAACTTTTGTAGGGTACCTCCTTTGTTGCACCTTTCTGTATTGCGGCACAGCTGAGGTGTTTCTCACTCACAACTAACGTGTATTGATGATGATGATAATGATGACCAGTACATTGCCTGTCTGTCTGTAAGATTGTCTGTAAAATATTTTGTCATTTCCTTGAACCTAGACGGCTCCCGGTTGCTTGGAAATTGGGAACCGTGAAACCTATACACTAAGGAGGGGAGCATCCATCTCGCCAACTATGGACCTATCAGCCTAACGTCCGTACTGTGCAAGTCAGTGGAAAAGATTCTCAAGCGGGCTCTTCATCTTCACTTCGAGAATCTAAACACCAACTCTTGTGCACAGCATGGCTTTCGGTGGGACGCTCATGTACCTCGAATCACCTTGTTGCTAAACAGAACTGGGCGAGTTCGTTAGATGTTGAAAAACGCCTGGATGTGGTTTTTGTAGACTTCAGCAATACGGTTGACAAGACTCCCCATGAAAGGCTCCTACTTAAACTCCGAGGTACCGGTGTCTCTGGGAATGTCCTTACTTGGATGGTTGATTTTTGGATGGCCAGTTCATGCGAGTCAAGGTGAATAGTCTACTCCGCTTCTGTGCTCATGACTAGCGGTGTCCCGTAAAGATCGGTACTTGGTCCAGCATTGTTCAAGATATGCTTCAGTGACCTTCAGTCGGAGGTTCAGCTTGATTGTCTGATTTACAGCGAGGATATGAAGCTGTGGATGGTGGCATCCTGTCTCGAGGGTGCTGACAGATTGCAGACAGCATTGGAAATGCTATATGAGTGGTCAGTCAAGTGGCGATTGTCTATAAATCGTGAAAAATGCTCAGTTCTCCCCATAAGTGCTCCTGAACCGTTCGGGATATAGCAGATTGGTGGCGCGTTACTCAGAACCAGGATGCTTGAATACGAACTCCGTGTGCTGGTCTCACATGGTTTACGGACCACAGAAGACACTATGGAGGGTTGCCGCTGCCAATAGGATGTCTCATGCCATGCAGAGAGCTTTCCCGCGACGGAGTCCGGAAGTCTTCAGGATCCTGTTTACCTCCCATGTGCGTCCGATCCTTGGATACGGACTACCCACCACCTGCCCTCTTACCAAGTTCAAATGTGGCGTGATTGAGAAGGTTCAGCGGCGTGCTTCGAAATCCATACTGGAGCTAAGGGACTTGCCTTACCCTCTTCAACTATAGCGGATGCAAATGTTCACCCTGAAATATCGTCCACGTAAAAGTGACTTAATTTTTACTAGGCGAATTCTGAAAGGGCGATGGGGATGGAGCTACAAGCGTACTTTCAAGTCAACTCGAGGGAACAACTGGAAACTATTTAGACCCAGAAGACTCCGAGTTCGCTCCGCTCCCGCACTACTAAGCCGCGTTGCAAATGACTGGAACGACTTGCTGAGATATGTGGTCGACGCCCATACAGGAATGTTTCAAGCGACTTTTGGATTTTCACTTGATGAGTAAGTTGGAACCTTCCAATATAGCTGTTACGGCTGGTTGTGGAATACCGCTTCGTAACGACTCACGGCTTCCACGCAATGATCGAAAGGTGAAGGAGCTGACAAAGGGTTTGCTCGAAGCAGTACGCAAGCAGTTATGCACATACACCGTGAAAGACATTTGAACTTGTGAAACGAGTAGAATGCATGAAAGTAAATGACAAATTGATGCTCTCTCTGGACGTTGAGTCACTTTTTACGAATGTTCCATTGATGGAAACTCAATTTTGTGTGTGATTACATGAATGAAAAGAACATAGATGTGGGTATTCCGGTGAGGAAACTGAAGGAATCAATTTTACGGTGTACCTACAACAGACAATTTTTATTTAATGGAGTCTACTACAGACAGATTGACGGTGTCTCGATGAGGTCCCCCCTAGGACCACTCCTTGCTGATATTTTCCTCGCTATGATTGAGCGTGAAGCTATACGACCCATCATCGCTTCGTTCGATTTCTATTGTCGTTATATGGGTGATACGTTTATAATCTGCGATTCAAACACCAATGTTCCCAACCTGTTAAACCAGTTAAACCGTGTTCATCCATCGTTGAAGTTTACTATCGAAACCGAAAGAGATGGTAAGCTAGCCTTCTTGGACGTGTTGCTAAGCCGAAGAAATGATGGTTCATGGGAAAGAAGTGTATTCCGGAAGGCCACTTGGGTAGGCCAATATACACATTTTCTGAGCTTTGTACCCTTGAGGTACAAACGTAATCTTGTCCGCTGCTTGTATTTTCGTGCTACGAAAATTTGCAGCCAAGAGACGCTGGAGGCCGAAAAGATCCGTATTCTCAAAACGCTGCAAGATAACGGTTATCCGACCCCTTTCATCAAAAAGTATGCAGTGATCCGCGATAGCCCTGAAGTGATTACTACTGTCCCTAAGAAGGACGTGTTTCTGTCAGTTCCCTTTAAAGGCGATGTTGCCTTTGATTTGTTGACCAGAAGGATTTCCACTGCAGTGGCTAGAACCTTCCCAGCCGCATGCCCACACGTCCTTGCGGAAACGGCCCCCTTTATAGCCCAACGCATTAAAGATAGACTTCCGGTTCAGTCCCAATCTTACATTTTATATCAGTTTACCTGCACCTGTGGTGCGAGGTACGTGGGACACACAACCAGGCGTCTGTCTAAACGCATTGCGGAGCACTGCCCAGCGGCTTTGCGGAAAGGCATCGTCAGTCGCCCCAACAGTTCCATCCTGGAACATCTGGTGGAAAGCGGACACGGAATTAGGACCGCTGATGCCTTCCAAGTACTTTATGTAGTAAAACCACGGTACACTAAAGGGCTTAGAAAGCAAATCTTACGGACGGCCGAAGCGATTGCGATTAGAATATTGCAACCGGAATTATGTAAGCAGAAGGCCTTGCTGCAAGGGCTTCTTCTACCCTGGCCCTAGTTAGCTCGCTAATTTTTACCACTCCAGGCGCCTACAGTGGTCGGATGATGCACTTGGCATCCCACCGATCAACTAACACGTGCTTTGTCACATGTGTTGTTAATGGATTTTATTGATCAATACTTTTGAGTTTCTGTTTGTCGTGATTCCACTATTCCCACCACTTTGGCTTCATCAGCCGTTTGCTTTGTGCTTTTCCATTTTATAATTGTAAATGCCTGAGGAGATTTATCGAAAAGAGTACTCTTCGCAACGTTGTGTTCTTGTATTTCCATGGGTATACTCTACGGACTTTCCTTCTGCTCTCTACAACCTAATGATCCAAAATAAGCGTGCCCGGAGACGCCGCAGAAGCGCTACTTGAAGGAAAAACGCGAATGTGGAATGGTCAAACACTTTGGATAGGTAAATGAACAGTACGTCTACTGGTTGACCGTGGTTGCAGACTCGGTCCACCTCTCTCGAGCAGTGAAAACCATGTTGAAATGGGCTGAAGTCTAGCGCGCTAAAATGGTTTTCGGGGGCATTTATTGAGTGTTCTTTGAGTGGTAGAGAGCAGAATGGAGGTCCCGTGTCGGCTCCTTCACTTCCCGGTCTTCTAAGGATTGCAGGCATAGTAGCTGTGTCATAGCTCAGGATGTAGTAGCAGTCCTGCAGGATCCTGGAGTACTCAGTAGGAAGATGTCTAGCAAACGTTTGAAACGCGCTGCTGGCTGCGCATTGACAATCGGGTGCGGCAGTCGGTTCCAGTCATTAATTACTCGAGTAGAGAGAGCAACATCTGAGCGGACTTTGAACCGCCTCGGTTTAAATAGCTTCCAGCTGTGACCTCAAGTCGAACTGCCAAGTCTTAGCTGAAAAATCTGTCTCAGCTCGTTTCCCAGTTCTCCTCGTAGGATACGCCTAGTATAAATGAGGTCTCTGCAACATCGGCGAAAATCTAAGGGAAAAAGTTCATCTTCTGTAGTTGGGCGGGGTACGGGAATTCGCGTAGCCCAAAAACAAATTTCGAGGCACATCGCTGAATTTTTCTATCTTATCACTTTCATGCTTCGATAGAGGGGCTATGGCCGGAAGCCCGAATTCAACGATGGGACGGATGTGGGAGGTGAAGAGAAGTCAAAATATCTGCGGCGTCATTTTAGGGAATGATCTTCTTATGACGTCCCATATCCTGTTCGCCGCAGCAGTTTTCTTTAATGTGTCACCATTGTCCCCAGGTCCTTTTCCTGTGTGGCAATATCGAGTAGATGCCCGCCAACGTGATAGATGCCCAGTGGTTTAGCAGCACCGATGGAAAGGACAGAGCACTTATATTTGTTGACCGGCAAATCCCACTTTTTTATCGACCAAGAGTGTAGTAGATCAAGCGTTTCCTGTAATCGCTCGGCGTCTTCGAGGCTGTACACTTCCGACCATAGCTTGAGGTCGTCTGCATAGATCAGACAGTCCGTTTGTAGCATACTTGGTAGGTCATTGATATATATCTTGAACAATTTCGGTCCGAGAACGGAGCCGTGTGGTACGCCACTGTATATAGGTACTGGAAATGAAAAGGAATCGTTTACCTTGACTTGCATGTCAAGTCAATAAGTCACTGATCCATAGTAGGAGGTTCCCTGTTATGCCAATTCCGCAGAGCTTAGTACTTCCTGATGAAGGACTCTGTCAAAAGCTTTGCTGAAGTCGAGGAAGACCCCATCTAAACGTTTTTCAGCGTTCATTGATTTAGCCAACTTCCCTAGCGACCAGCAGGTTAGTGTTGCAGGCATGTCCCTTTCGGAAGCTATGCTGAGCAGACGAAGTTCAGATCTTCGAAGTGTCGGTGGATGGCACATTCAAGGAGCTTTTCCATGATCTTGCAGGCGACCGACTTCAAACAAGTTCAAGTTCAAGTTCAAGTGGGACTGGAACGATAGGATGAATCCCGTAAGTGTTCCTTCTTGAGCGGGTCGTCGATCCAGGAGTTGATAGGGGTGCTCCGACTTCTTGATGGGTCTAAAACGAAAACACCCGAAAAACACCCTGGTCCACCAATTCAATGCCCACGTTCCTAATATTAGCTGTCCCAGCTGTCAGTTACGTGAAGTAAGTAAGAGAGGAAGAAGAATCGAAGGTAAGAGAGTAGGGGAAATCAGTTAAAAGAAGAGAATAATACCAATGGCGAGAAAAAGTAAAGAAAACAGAATCGAAGTATGAAGATGGGAATTTGTCAGGAAAACGGAAAGGTTTCGTGTTGCCACCCAAGAGCATCTAGTTGACGCTCAAACCCCTTAACCGTAGCTTCCTTGACAACATTTTCTGGAAGCAGGTTCCAGCGCTCGATGACTCGACGCGATAAGCGTATCTCCGCTCTAACTCGACCGGACCGCGGTTTGTCCAGCTTCATACAATGCCCGCGGAGACCAGATAATCTATCAGGACTAAATAGCATGGACAAATCAGGGCCAACCTTCCCAGTCAAAATACGGTAGGTTAGGATTAGGTCCCCTCTAATCCTTCGATAGTGCATTGACTGCATTCCCAAACTAAGTAGGCGTTCGGGGTACGTTTGTCCTCGTAATCCCTTGACCAACCTAGTACCTACACGCAACACCCTTTCTAGTGCCATTTTGTCCCGGACAAGGCATGGAGGACAGGCCTGGACGCAATACTCTAGGTGGGGTCGCACAAACGCTGAGAAAAGCTTCACAAACATCAGCGGTTAGGGTCCCAGAAGAACGACGGATAAACCACAACATTCGGAACCCTTTACTAGCCGCCTTCTTCCAGTTGTCTCCAGAGTGTAATGTGGAACAGTGGACGACACCTAGATCAACCTGATGAGGCACGTGAGGAAGTACAGTCCCATCGAGCACATAACTTGTGGAGGAAGCAGACGCTGCGATACGCAGCACTGAACACATTGCCCGGTTTATAGGCAGCAACCACAAGACAGACCATTCCCAGAGTCTATTAGGAGCCCGTTGAAGAGCCATAGGACCTACAGGGATATCAACAATATTCCAGAGCTTTAGGTCATCTGCAAATAAAAGCGATTGTACCTCAAGCTCCTCCGGCAAGTCATTCATGTAGACTGAGAACAGCAGCGGACCTAGGACAGAGCCTTGCGGAACGCCGCTAAGTAAAGCTTGTCGAAACGAAAGACTGCTTCCCACACGAATACACAAATTGCCCGATAGTTCGCAGGGTCCTGGTAGTTTCCACTCTAATATTTCGGCATAACTACACCCGTCTTCCAATCGACAGGTAGTCGACCAGTTATTCTAGCATTTTGACCAGCACGTTGGTTGGACCAACAGGGCAGTAATTAACAAGGTGCCTATAAGCACGTTGTTATGAAAACAGTTATACTAAGCGTTGTTAAAAGGGGAAAACCACAGCTTCCGGAGGAGTACTTTCTCGCCAACGGGCTCTTAAAATATTCCTCAGGACCAAAATTATGTAAGAACAATAACTCCTGTGGATATTTAAATACGTAACAAAATAGCGAAGGTGCGAAAAGAGGGTAAGGAAGGCAAGCCAAGCCTGACGGAAATGGGGAGCGTGTGAAATTATTGGTTGACTGCGAATAGCGCCGAGCTACAAGGCTCAGGTCAGGTTCCAAGGACGAGACAGACCTCCACCTTACTAGCGTCCTCTTACTTGAGCCGGTAAGCGAACAAGCGGTTACGGTACATTGACAGCTGATTTTCTTCCGCAGCTAATGCACTAGATGGATTCAAAACGAAACCATTCTCTGTACTGTCACGATACAATAAACTTTCAATAATTCTGGAAAAGGTTCAGCTCAACACCTACCCAAGTCTCCGTTAAAAGCCTCTACGATGCTGTATTCTACTAATGCTCTAGGTAGCATACTCCAGTCATTGGTGGTATGCAGAGTGATGTTTGCCTCCGCTGATATCACAAAAGTTGTACCGGCCTCCGAGCTAATCAATACAATATGCTATCATCCTGTGACAACCTTCTGTTTTGGTGTGCTGATTGCTGAGCTCAGAAGACGAAGCGCCCGGCTTTCATCTGTGCTGAATTTGTAGCACTGGCATCCAAGTTCACAGTCGTTGTGAAGGCATTAGCCGGACTTGCCTCGTTCAACACTATAGTGGATTTCATTAGGAAATACCTGAGGATTGCAAATGAGGACTCTGTAACTGACTGTCCCCCTTGCTGACAGTCCATCCGTTGATGGGTCTTTCATCCTACCGTACGCTCCAGTACACATTGAGATAACTGAATCATATACCTCGGACGGCATTGTTCACCCCCACAAATGGAAGGCGAGTCAAGGGCCCCTGGGCCAGAAATGAATAAGCGTAAGATGGCAAGAAATGTGCGTGAACCCTCCACCCCCCCAACCGGGAGGCGAGAAATCGCTCAAGACGCAACCATCTGATCTGGAACCACCACCTGGTGAGGAACTTCCCTCAGTTTTACCTTAAGTTGTACAGGCAGGGGTGAAAACACCAGATGTCCCCATCGCGTGCTAATCAAACTACGGTGCCTACTCCAAACACCTCACCCTGTCTTCCGGGGTACAGGTCAAGATGAACATCGACGTTGGTGCAAGGGCACCTTTGCCTGTAGGACGAAAGGAAAATAGCAGCAGAACTGCCCGATCTCTTCAGGCCAGTACGAAAGGCCCCAAGAATAGGAGTCAAAGAAGCTGGACCTAAGGCGTACGCTCCAGTTGCTTCAGCGTCGTTTGATAACGTGCGCCCCGTCTCATTGCTTGTGGCTAAGCCGGTTGCTGTTCATCTGACTTTCAAAAATCGTGGGGTAATTACACCCCGTCGAGATGATGCTTTCATGGATGGCAGCGTGATTGTCCGTAACGCAATGGAATCCACTGCCGCACAGTGATTTAATATGCGCAAGGAAGCTACTTCAACTTGGGCTTCCCATGGTTACTCTCAGAAAACTGACTGGATTGGGTAACGTCCCATTTAACGCCCCAAACTCTGGACCGCACTTTCTTTGTGTAGTCCTATCCACACCGGAGGAACGCAACGCGCTAGACCTCCCATTAGCGATAGGTTGGAGCTAAAAGAGGCCACTAAAGACCCCACAACCAGGCAAGCCACCAGTGAACAAGGTCACCGGTTGGTGGGTTTTCGGGTGGTCAGCCGGTGGTCTTTTACCGCCCTACCAGTGCCAGTCCTGGTGTCGCACGACCCATGGCTTGACATGACGAGTATCTTCAGATAGTGATAAGCAATATGTGCAGCCTAAGGAATAAGATGTGCGAGATAGGTCTGCTTGTAAATTGGTCTCATCCTGATTTACTTTATTCACTGAAACCTGGCTGTCGCAGGACATCACGGACGGTGAAGTATATCTGTCTGACTAAGCACAAGTTAGCTGTGCTCGCTTCGTTGGCCGACAAGGCGGGGGCGCTGCGCTTTACCTTTGCTGTGTTACTTGACGTTTTACCGGTCTACATGTTTCAGTCGACAGCCAAACTTGTCAAATCTCTGTCAGCAGTGATTAGCAGTTCCTCAGCTCAACTTACAGTTGTACTTGTGTATAGAAGCCTTCGGAGTGCGTCCACATAGGTGCTTGACGATATTCGCTCCCAAACCATATACAAGTGTTCGATACTGGGGATTTCAAACAACCGGAAGTTTGCTGGGCGGCTCTTTCTTGCAACTCGACCGAAGGTACGTTCGATGCAGATCTTCCTGAGCTTACTCTAGGAGCACTTTTATATCAGTTCGTGGACCTCCCTACTAGGTACATGGATGCCTAAAGACTAACAAGTTAAGACCTAGTGTTCGTCGTCACTATACTTCGTAGGTGACATCACTTACAGCGCTCCCTTAAATGCCAGTGATCAGGTCTGTTTACCATTCATGTGTACTCTGACCAGGCGGCACCAGAGCATTGTTAAGCCATATCCCGCCCTATGACGTGTTGTATTAAGCAATGAGTATTAAGGCTTCCGGGTTTGGGTGCGAAATCTCAGTGGTCGATACAGTTCAGGCGGCCTAGGATAACTTTATGTCTTATCGCACGGAAGTGTCTACGCCTTACATCCGGCTTGCGAGAATAAAGACACGAACGCGGCCGCGGTTTATAGATACCATAGGCAAGTACCTGCTCTAGCAGCGTTCTAGGTGCTGGGGGACCTATCGTGCCGCTCCATCAACTAGCACCTATGGTAGGTACCGCGGGGCTAGAAATAAGTGTACGGAAAGCTCGGCTGTTATGTGAGAAGGAATTGGCTGATGGACTTTGGGAACATCCGAAGAAGTTCTTCGCTTAGGTCAAGAGGGGCTGTGGTTCAAATTCGGTAATTCCAACTTTGATTCGAACTCAGGTAAGGCTCGTGTACTTAGTGAGCAGGATGCAAAGGCTTTTGTACATAAGACGGCGTTCACTAGCGTTGAACTTGTCTCCAGAGTACCTGGGGTGGAAACGCAAGTCCGTAGGCTGCTGCAGGAACTGAACCCTACTAAAGCAGCTGGACCTGCCTCAACTCACCCGAAGCTTCTGCGTGAGTTGGCGGTGGAACTAAGTGGACCGCTGACGATGGTGTTTCAGATGTCACTGGACAGCTATACATTATCTTATGTATGGAAGGAGGCTGTCAACTGTTCTATCCACAAAAATGGCGACGGGAGTCTGTCAGCCAATTATAGGCCAGCCAGTCTGACCAGCGTCGTGGTCAAACTTCTTGAAAAGCTGGTGCGATATTCGTTGATATGCTTTTCGTCGAGTTTTCGAAAGCATTTGATAAGGCAGCCCACTTGAGGCTAGCACAAGAGCTGAACTCCTACGGCGTATCTGGCTGCGGCCCTCACTGTGTGTCTGCGTTCTTGCAGGGAAGAGAGCGGTTTGTACGTGTTGGTCGCAGCTTATCCTTTAGGCAAGCTGTCCTTAGCGTTGTCCCCCAGGGCTCGGTTCTTTGACCTATGCTTTTCTCCATCTACCCAAACGATATCCTTGGAGAGCTTGGCGTATCCTCCCTACCGTATGCTGTTAACCTTAAGCTATGGAATGTTGCAAATATTCTTGTGGGTTCTGCGGCTATACGGCATGCCCTGGACAGATACTGAGACTGGTATACATTGTCCTTACTGCCCAGTACTCAGGCTATGTAGTCCGTCCTTCATAAGGGAGCAACTTTTCCACCTTCAAAATGCCTCAAAATACCATATTCTCAATCTTGTGCTTTCCCCGGCGCAATCAGATGTCGCAGACATAACCACTATTCCGCCTATTGGTAAAAGTGATCCCCGTGTGGTTTCATTCTTCTGGACCCGACGCCTCACTCTTCCAAACAAAGCGAGTTTCGGCAGGTATTTCTGGCATGCCGATCCAATTCGTCTTCAAACAGCCACTAACGCTATGAATTGGAATATCCATGAACCCTCGGACCCAGATGAGGGGTGGAACATTCTGCACTCCAAGGTGATTTCGCTTGTTAAGCTGGTTGTTCCTGTCTGCAAAAGGAGAACGTTTACCAGAGGACCTCTAGGGATAGACCGAGAACTGAGATGCATAACGACCAAACGACGTAAATCATGGGACCGATGCAAGCTCACGCAAGGCGCGCTTAACTATTCGGAGTACACAGTGAGCAGAAATTCCTGTGTCATGAAAAAACGTCTGAAACGGCATCAGTATGTCCTCAGTTTGGCTGTGCACTTCCGGAGGACACTGAAGGCACGCTACGCTTATCTGAAAAGTACCAAGGCTGGCAGTGGCATTCCTGCCCAGTTTTCCTCAGAGCAGGTCAGTTTACTTGACGAGGATGAGCGGAAGCCAGGCAACTGGCCCCGCAGTATTCATCCGTCTATTCGATAGAGACGCCGTTACCTGGTGACATTACGCCAGTCCTCCTCTCCCCGTTGCAACACGTAGAAATGAGTGTTGTTGAAGTTGCCAAAGCCCTTCGTGAATTTGTCCAGAACTCCTGCCGGGTGCTGATGGACTACATCCGCTGTTCCTCAAGACTGTGGCCGACTACATTGCCCCATCGCGATGAAACTAGAGCTTAAAGTGGTGCGATGGTTTATGTGCCTCAATAATCCATTGAGCCGTGCAGGGTGCTGCTTCTGTACCTTCAGAACCCCTCATACTAGATTCGTCAATCGTTGGAGGCCAGACAAACTCAGTCTTCTGGCACTTTAGGTTGGGAGTTGGAGAGGGCTCCTTACTCCATAAAACGGGATCTCTGTAGGATAGTGTCAGATCCCCGTTGCCTTTCGATCAGGTTTTGGAATCAAAGGCTTTGCTGGACGACCCTAATCGTTCTTTTGTCTAGGCCTGGACAACCTGACAGTATCCTGCTCACGAATTGCAACACCATGACTGTTCCTGATGCTCTGGCCGCCGCAAGGATAATCAACGGCGCCCTATCTGCTGCATCGAGCAGGGCGGATATGGGTTTGGATGTGACTGCTCAAGCCATCCCGGCAGTGTTCCAGAGCGTGGTGGGCTTTCGCCTGGCAATCGCTTTCCCTATAAAAAGCCTCATATGTCCGTTTAACAACACCCTGTGGTGGCGCATGTGGCTCGCTACTAAATAAAATCACTGCCCCTTGCTTCATCCTGGCGAAACATTGCATTCCAGCAAGTTCCTTCTGTAATTTTGGACAGCATTTTGCTCCTGTTTGACAAAGGAGCAAATGAGAGGTGTATGAAATGAGCAATCAGTCACCGGCTCCCAATGGGTGCGATTCCCTGAATTCGCTCCGCTGCCTTGCGGGTAACTATTCAGCCAAAGGCTCAGGGTAGTGTCCCCTAAGTAAATACCCTACTTCGGCGTGGACAACCGGGTAGTATCTCGTCCTCTGACGAGTCCATGGTAGATTAAACGAGGCCCTCCTAGGTAAGCGGTGACCATGGATACGTAACCCGTGCCCAAGACAATGCAAGTTACTCAATGCTATCTGTTGTTTTAGCATGATTACCACTCACTGGTACTCGCCTACATGCATCATTGTTGCGGACCAGATCTTGCCCTAATCTATGACAGCTCCCAAACGTACCAGGCAGCACTGGACCGATTGGCACTGGCTGTCTAACGTTTTGGACTATGCCTTTCTCCATCGAAATGCAAAGTACTTCCTCAAGATTGGCAGGGACTCATCCCTGTACTGATCCTTATAGTAATCAGATGGAAGCCGTTTAGGAATTTTAATAGTTGGTCAGATATCTTCGTGCCGGTGGGATCGAAAATGAGATTACGAACCGTGCAGCAAAGCATGAGGTGCTTTTGCCAATCGCCACCACACGTGGCGCAGACGCGATATCACTTTCGCCCAGAAGGGCGAAATTTATAATGCAGGCATTCGTTTAACTCTTATAAAGTTGTGAAACCTGGCCCATCAGGTAGACAGATATGAAGAAGCTAGTCATTTGCGACTATTGCTGCGTTCGCAGCTTATCCCTTAACTAGTGGGGGCTCCGGGTGAGCACTGAGCGTGTTCGACGTCGCGTATTTGTGCAGGAAGAGCTAGGGAATTGCTCAGCACCAGTATATCACGCACCAGTCTCCGAGGACTGGGCCACATGTGGCGCATGCCAGCACATTGACTACCGCGACATGCATTGTTTGCGCGCCGGTGGTACGGTTAAAAGAGGAGGGGAGGCCTAGCGCTGACTTAGTCGAAATGCAAACCCTCACTTGGAACCTGGCGTCGGTTGGTGCATCCAGACTGCCTGTCTGGGGTCCTAAAGATAATGAACATGTTTAGTCGGACACGCTTGCTGACATGGTGAGGAGCCGGCCCTAGTGGCGTTTGCGTTATTATTTTCTACGTCCAGTCCCTTCTCTCTTAGAGTCCCTCTCCAATTCCGATCTCACACGAATTGCATAATATTATAGTAACATTACAACACTTCCCTTCGAAACTTTTGTAGGGTACCTCCTTTGTTGCACCTTTCTGTATTGCGGCACAGCTGAGGTGTTTCTCACTCACAACTAACGTGTATTGATGATGATGATAATGATGACCAGTACATTGCCTGTCTGTCTGTAAGATTGTCTGTGAAATATTTCGTCATTTCCTTGAACCTAGACGGCTCCCGGTTGCTTGGAAATTGGGAACCGTGAAACCTATACACTAAGGAGGGGAGCATCCATCTCGCCAACTATGGACCTATCAGCCTAACGTCCGTACTGTGCAAGTCAGTGGAAAAGATTCTCAAGCGGGCTCTTCACCTTCACTTCGGGAACCTAAACACCATCACTTTTGTTTAGAGTGGCTTTCGGTGGGACGCTCATGTACCTCGAATCAGCTTGTTGCTAAACAGAACTTGGCGGGGTTTTTAGAGATTTAAAAACGGTTTTTTGACCGATGCTGCTTTCCATCTACCTGAACGGTATCCCTGGAGAATTCGGGTTATCCTTCCTATTGTTTGCTGTTAACCACATCTATGGAATTTTGTAAATGTCCCTGGGGATTCTGAGGCTCTACCGTTTACCCTGGACAGGCTCTGAGACTTTTCTACATTTTCCTTGCGACCTATTACTCGGGCAATGTATTCCATCCCTCATACGGGAGCAAATTATCTACCTTCAAAATCCCACTCTTGTTGGATCGAACTCTTCGTTTTGTTTAACCATGTTGACCTAAGCTTCGTCCATTCCTAGTCTTTGCCTTCTGGTGTTGGTTGGCAGAAGGCTGCATGTAGGTGTTTCAGTATGTTGCGGCTGATACGCCCTTTTTCGGGGCCTTAGCTGCCAAAATACTTTTTCAGCTGTTCTCAGTTTCCGTTCGGCGTTAGTTGGAATACTGCCTCCAGGCTTGCCTGCCCTGCCTGGTTCGGGACAAAATGGAGCGCGTGAGAGCTTTTAGAGTAAATGCCAAATTCGTCGAGGGGTGAATGGGACAACCGTACCTCGAGCGTCTACTTAGCTTGGATATGTATTCACTACACTATCGACGGCGTTGAGGAAACCTAAGCCTTACTTACTGCATTTTAACAAGGTGGGACGGGACTTCAACAGGCTGGTTAACCCGGCTATTTTGTTTTGTCTTCGCAGTCATCCAATTAAGCTACACAAGCAGCGTTCCAAATGGATCAAGGCGGAGAGGCGGGTACCGCCTAGCCTGCTTGAGTGCTGAAAGTCGCTTCCTGAAAGTTTTGTCAGTGAACTCACAGTTAAGGCTCTCCAGCGTCCGTTAGACGCCTTTGGGTGGCAACCCGAAATCTTTCCCTTCTCCTGAACATATCCACCTTCCAATTTTGGGTTCAAAAGCTGTCATTCTCCCTCCATTTTGTGGGTATCCCTCAGTTAAATGACTTACCTTCTCTTTATCTTCCAGTATCGTTCTACCTCTGTCTTACTTTATGTGACCTGCACAGTGGGGACTGCTAGTGCGGGAAACGTAGGCAGTAATTGGTTGACCAGGGTGTGGTTCAGTTGGTTCCTTTTAGATGCACTGCTACCTCGTAGCACCTTATCAATTCGTGGCTCAACAGGCCGCTCAAGGAGGGACAGGCAAGGGATTTTCCTATCATTCCCGTCCCACCTAATCCTGAAGCTGACTACACAATTCACAAAGAATGTTGCTCAGATATCCAGCCGCGACCTCTGATGCTTTAGCTTCAGTTCAAGTTCGGGTGGGACTGGCTAGATAGGAGAATTCTCTGGGTGTTTGGTCTTGAGTAAGTCGTTGAGCCAGGAATTATTATGTATCTAAAACAGAATACCCGTATCACACCCCAGCCAACCATTTCATGTTCATGTTCCCTGTCCTAGCGGTCCCTGCATTGACAGTCACTTGAAGTAAGCAAAAGATAGGAAGAGAAAGCAACGTTAAAGCATAAAATGTTTACTTATAATAAAAAATACTACAAGTGCATGAAGACTAGCAGAGAAAGGAGCATCGAAGAAGCGGATGCTACTTAGTCAAGAACAGGAATAGTTCCGGTATTGCCATCAAAGAGCGTCAAATTGCTGCACAAACCCCTTAACCATAGATTCCCTGATAACACTTTCCGAAGCAAGTTATAGAGCTAGCTGACTCGGCGTGACAGCCGCATTTCCGCCCTAATCCGATCGCTCCGCTGTTCTTGCAGCTTCAAGGCATGACGGCGTAGCACAGGCAACCCAGCGGGACTGCATAACCAAGAGAAACCTGGATCAACCTACCCAGTTAATATGGGGTAGGTTAGGATAAGGTCTCCTCTAAGCCTTCGGTAGCGCATTGAATGCATTCCCAAACCAACTAGGTGCTCGGGGTACGTTCGTTCCAGTAATCCATCAACTAACCGTGTACCCACCGGTAAAACCCACCCTAGTTCCATTTCGTCCCGTACGAGGCAGAGCGGGCAAGCCTGGAAGCAGTACTCCAGATGAGGCCGAAAAAGCCGAGAACCGTCTCGTAAAGCTGCGGCCCGTCAGGCTCCCAAAGACTGTCGTATTAACCACAACATGCGGAAACCTCTGCTTGCGGACACCTTCGAGTTGTCGCCGGTGTGTAAAGCCGAACAGTGTTAAAGGCCTAGTTCAACCTGTCTAGATACAGGGGAGAGTCCGTCCCCTTGACCAAATACTTCGTAGGAAGACAACCTTCTCCAATTCGAAGAACGGAGTAGTTTGCCTGATGTATGGGCAGTAACCATAAAGTAGACCGGTCCCATAGCTTATCGAAGGATACCTGAAAAGCTTTGGAACCCTCAGGAACCTCTTCGATATTCCACAGCTTCAGACCATTAACAAATTGAAGCCTTGGTACCTCAGCCTCAGTGGCTAGATCACTCACTTATTTGGGGAACCGCAGTGATCCGAGGACCGAGCCCTGTGGCACGCCACTGAGGACCGACTGTCCAAACGATAGGCTACGGCATACTCATACACACCGTTCGCTATCATCCAAGAAGGCAGTCACCCAATGGCGGGCGCGGCCATATACCCCGTACGAGGACAGCTTTTGCGCGAGCCTCAAATGTGGTACCTTGTCACATGGTTTCGAAAAACCGACAAAAAGCGCGTCCATAAGGGGGCCGTTAGCTACTGCATCCCTCCAACTTTCGCGAGCCAACCATAGGTCCGTCAGGCACGCAAATCCCTTCCAGAATCACGTTATACATTGCTGAGTAGGTTAAATCTACGCAGCTGACTCTCCAACGAACCCCTCACCAGCTTCTCGCGGGGGTTGGCTATTACGCTCGTCAGCTTGAATGGTCTGTAACTTGCAGGCCAACACCGGTTCCTTTGTTTGAAGATGCAACAGATGACAGCTTATTTCTATGCGGAAGGTAGTGTACAGCTTCCAAGCGATTTCTGAAACACCATAGCCAGCGGTCCCCTTATTCCCGCAGCCAATTCACGCCACAGTTTCGGGTGCATTAAATCAGGCCCAGAGGCCTTACAAGGTTGCAGTGATTGTAACAGCCTATGGACTTCTTCACCGTTACAATAAATTAAGCTATTCCTGAACCCCCTGGGATTCTACAGACTAGCTCAGCTCCAGTTTCCCTTGCAAACACCATGGCATATTGCTCACTAAGTGCGCAGGCATTATCAAAGTCCGTATGCGCTTGAGTGCCGTCATCAAGCACCGATACTGGAATTAACATGTCCGCAGCGCAGCACCTTTTAACATTTGCGTAGAATCCTTTTGGCAACTTTTAAGTTTCCTCGGCCAACCCTTTCTCAAAATTGAGCCCAGCATTCTTTAGACGATGCTTGCACCTATTTCTAGCCTTATGGTACCTAGAAAAAGTATAGTTGGATAGAGCATCTCGATAAGTCCACAAAAATTTAGACCTTTTTGTGCGTATATGCCAGCCAGTGGAATCTATCCAAGGCTGCTATGCTCTTTACTCCTTTCTCCTTGTGATGGGGATGAAGCGGGTAGGGACAGCTATACGGTAGGACTAAAAGTTACCCCGGGCAACCTGGATAGTATCATCGCATGAGATCTCACAATGGACAGCCGAAGCCTTGGCTCACATTGCTTGATAATCTTTATGCCGTATGTTCTGGTGAGACTCAACAGTACTCTAGTAGTATCTGGACAGAGTGCAACTAAAGCGCAAACAAACATGATCACTGAAACAGATGGAGGTCCGTAAATAGTGTCACCAACAAAATCGAGTGACTTAGCAAATACAAGGTATAAGATAGACGGTACTAGGACGTCCATATACCTAGTGGGGTGGTCATGCAACTGATGCAACGGTACTTGGAGCGCAAGCCCAAATAGATCAGCTCCGAATGTGCCTGATGCTGAGTTGCCAGAAAAATCTGCCCAGCAAACCACCGGAAGGTAGAAGTCGCCAATCACTAAACGTCTGTTTGCGGGCTGGGATCGATTAAATTCAAGTACCTCTTTGCATACGCACCAGGGCTTCTATACTAAAGTACAACTCTAACCTGAGCCGAAGAGAAGCTAACCACCGCCGACAGAGCTTCAACCGTTTTGTCTGCCGATTGAATTAAGCAAGTCTTCAACATGTCGTTTACAGCTCAAATAAAGGGCGACGCCTCCATCCTGTACTCCAGTCGTTGTCCTCGCTGGTGCCCTTATCCAACTAGCTCAAATAGTTTAGTATACTTAATACTACAAAAAACCTGCAAGAAGTTATTAGTCCTATTGGACCCCTTTTAGTCCGCTCCCTTCCACTGAATGCAGACCTAATTGCTCTGGGCGTTCTGCGGACGGTTTGTCATCTAGAATCACATTCATCCTAGTAGCCAGCTTTTGTATATTTTCAATACGAGCCACGTGTTTCCGGTGGTCCGGTGCCCAAGCCTGTACACAGTAGTCTAGAGGAGGTCATTTCACGGCTTTGTAGAAAGGAAGAAAAATCTCAGAGCTAGTGCTGCATAAAAGCCTCTTGAAGCAAAACAACTCATTATGCACTTTGTTGGCAGCAGGCTTACATTGCGCTGAACGTTTGAAAACTCTCGCAATCATAATGCGTAAGTCCCGTGTGTCACCTGCAAGTCGAAGGTCTACGGGCCAGGCAGACATTAGCAAGTACTCCCTTCATTTGGAGAAGTCAGTAACTGGCATCTGCTGACGTTCAAAGTCTACTCTCAGTAACGATAGAGGACAAATACGTTGTCGATTGGTTGTATGGCTTTGAACGATCCATCAGGCATAGGAGTCATGGTAAGCTTGACACCATCAACTCCTACAAATACTTGGAACAGCAAAAGTATAAACACGAACTGCACAGACACAAACACACAATTAAATACTTAACTACTCTTACACGAAAATTCATGGTTGTGGCAAACATATCGGATTTTTGAGCATTTTGATCACACATTGTTACGTCTAAATGATCGCGCCTTTAACCTTGTGCCGCACCTTGTCAAGAAAAAAAACGTTAGTTATTTTAACGTTCCAACGGCATAGGTTTTATGGCTCTAGATACGGGGTCAGTGAGTTCGGATAAAAGACTACATACTGAAATTTGCTTTTCATAAGCGTTATCGGTTGGCCACGGAACTAACCTCATGCGGATGGAAACAAGCATGTAAATTTGCTAAACCTCTTGAGCAGTCTGTTAAAGCAGCTTCCGTTTATGCAAGATCCAGGCTGTTGCTAGCTGTAGCGAAACTGTATCGGAGTTAAGCGTTTGCAACACGAGGTTATGCAATGCAAACGTACCGTATGTCTAACAGGAACTTGTGCAGTAGTCCAGGTAAAAGATCGCTTTGGGAACGTAAATGTCGGAGGGTAAAACGACAACCTAGTCGATAGTTTCATGGTCTGCAAGACCTGTGAAGTGTTTACCATCGATTGAAGGTATGGAGTAGCAAAAGATTAGGTAAACCAAGCGAATACCCTTCCAGAGACCACTGTAACGGGACTCGACAACATGCAAGGGTTTGAAAAGAAAGCTTGTGGTTCCTGTGACCCACCGACGCTGTCACGGCTTGGTCCAAGTTGACTCTCACCATAGATATCAAGAAGCGTTCGGCTGCCGTTGCGTCCTCAAATCAGGGTTTGCAACCTTTTTATGTTCTTCTGTTGATGTTCGAGCAGAATCGGTCAAACTGTAAGTACGCTGACCACAGCGAGGCAAGTCAAAGGCTGCCTTCACTGCACAATTAAGAATAAACGGCGGTAGGATTCAATCATTACAGTAAACCGCACGACTTGTTAAGAGGAAAAGATTTGGTTGCGTCGACTTTCTTTAGGCGCCTTGCTACCGGATGCGGAGAAATTATGCTCCTAAAACCCGAGCGTTGGTTTAAACACGTCGCACTTAATAGTATTAGCGTTAGTTCCAGATTTACTTGGGCATTGAAATAGTAGTCAAAAGCGATCTGATGTTTTGGCTTAGTAGCGCTTGTTACTTAAAGGTCTATGCAATAACTGTACATAGCAGACAGGCTGCGTACGAGGTCTTACTTAAACTTTGGATGGTTTGCGTTGTATGTCTCAGGCCAAAATACATACGCGAAAATTCGAGGGCCAATAGATCTTGCCCATTCCGCGAAAGGCAACCACTTGCAAGATATCATTGGCTGCGTTCGCATAGTAGCGTGTACATCAAACAAACACGCAAATTCGCAGTGTTTGTACCAACTGCAACCAGCATGATTTACACATGCACCAACAAATATACTACACCTGGCTGGCGGCATCCGGATTCGGATATGCCTCTCACAGGATACCTGCGCCTACAGTGGGAGCACGGGTAGCTAGCGCTGCACTACCCAAAGCTCCAATGACACACCCCATATCCAGTGTATACCCGAAGGAATAAGGCCGAGAGGTAGGTGAATGGGAGCCAACCTGCAGCAACGGAGCAGACTCACATCTCTTCACAGACCTAAAAGCACACTGTATTTGAGGATCTAGCACACACAAGGCAGTGGCTGAACCGTAGTCCGCTCCACACTGGGCGCGTGGAAGCGCGCTTCGAGTTTAACATGTCCACGAGGACCACAGACTTCGTCCCCTCCAGTAACGACCAACTGCCTCCTGGAGCCAGTATAGACATGGTAGTGGGTAATAGACAGGTAGGCACCTTGTCAACAAGCACATCAAGCGCAGTCACATCAGGGATGTCAAGCAACAGCAACTACGTGAAACAACGGCATCAAAAAATAAATTGACTATCGTTTACAGCTACGGAGATATAAGTTGGCAGATCCTTTAGGAAGACAATAATATGAGAAGGAAAAGCATTAGGAAAATATTGCAAATTCATCACCTGAAATAAGGTGACTTAGCATGCACGCATGCGGTTAGTAAACTGAAAGCAGCGCCTCTAAAAGAGCTGCGCCCGTTCTGCCTACGTTCGCTGCAAGACCCGTCGTCGCTTCGGTGGTGGGCTCGATTGGCCTCGCGCATGGCTTACTAGGCCAGTCTGACTGAGGCACTCGCGACCACTTGTGTTACAGCACCATGCGCTCGATGTCGAGGAGTTAAAAGTTATCGGCGCTTGCCACTTCCACACTTCCTGCTTTTTCTCGGCATGTATGAGGTCATTCTCCAGAACGTTGGCACCTGCTTCCTTGATCAGCTCTCACTACGCACGCCGATCGAATGCCTACGACGCAAGTGACCTGCACGCAAGGTTGTAACTTAAGTGGCTCAATCTGACCATGGCTTGGTAACGAAGCTTCGGTTTCCCCGCATGTCGCTACAACATACGGTGCTGCCCATATAATGTTGGTTTCGGTATGGAGTCGAAGCTATACGGTTAACATGACCGAGCCACCTCAGATGTCTCGGCAAAAGTATGCAGTCCACTGCATACCCACAATTTGGCGAGACACTACCGTGTCCGCAACTCTGTCGCCCCACGCGATGCGCAGAATTCGTCGCAAAGACTGTTGATGGAACCGCTAGAGTAATTGCACCTCACGCTTGTATATCGGCCACGTTTCATTGCCATATAGAAGCACAGACAGCACCACGGATTTGTACACCATCAGCTTCTTGCCAACGGTAAGCAGTTGGTTATTCCACACAGGGTACAGAGGCATCCCGAATGCCGCCGCTGCCTTCGAGAAGCAGATGTGCAGCACATTGTGTAACAGCTGGACGGTCGACAATACGCTCCCAAGGGACCAGAGGCGAGAGGTGGTCTTCAACAATTCAGCCCCAATTCTGAGTTGCGGAAATATTGAAGATTACACTTCGGCGAATGCTGAAAGAGGAGGATAGTGTAGCTTGTGTTCATGGTGAGCTCGAATTTGGCCGCTGTCGATGCCATAGCACTGGCCATGTGCTGCAACTCATCCGCGTTGTGTGCAAACAACACAAGTCGTCAGCAAGCAGCAACATACGATAAGTTTTCTCACAGCCTAGAATGCTAGCACCGCTGCACCGGATCCGTAGCAACCCAACAACAATACAGTGCTCTACACGAACACCGTAAGAACCAGCCGTATCGAATGCACAAGATAGTATAGCATGAAGGTAGGTATTAAAAACGAAAAGAGCAAAGGCGCAGCCTTGCTTCACACCAATGACAACTGTAAAGTGACCTGAGGTCTCTCCACTCAGCTGCCCCTCGCCCGCATACCACTGTGCAGACGTTCAATTAAATTTACAAGCTTACGCCGGCAACCAAACATACCTATTACCATCCACAATGTCTCGCGCTTTACCGTATCAAACGTCTTGGTGAAAGCAACAAGCAGCGCGTAGTGCGGCTGGTGGCGTTCCCAACATTTCTCCTGCTACGGAGGAGGCGCAAACAACTTATCCATAGTGCTGCGACACGAACGGAACCGGCACTGCTCTTCCTCCACCACCGCCTTCACAACTTGACTTAGGAGGCGGTTGAGTAGGCTTCGGGAAATCACGTGCCCGTACAACTCAGTAAGTTTATACCACGATAATTTGTGCAACGTTGCTTGCTCCCTTTGCCCTTGTGCGATCGTAGCACAAGAGCATCATTGAGCTCAGGAGGCACCTCATCCACAAAACATACGCGTCGCAACAAGTGGTACAGCACCGTCGCAAACGTGGATTCGCCGGGCCTCAATACTTCAATCGAGAACCCGTCGGCACAGGCACACTCGCCGTTCCTCTGCTGAGCAAGTACACTCGGCGTCTCAGCAAGTGTCGGCTTGTCCGGCAGACGCCTTCAAGTCGTGCTGCTCGAAACCGTTCAAACTGGGCCAGCCAATCATTTATCGGTTGTTCAAGACAGTCAAAATGTTTTCGCCGACCTGCATTCTGCCTACAGTCTGTGATCAGGTAGCTCCTAATATACCATCGAGCAGCGTCCTCAGTAGCTGTTATTGCGGTCCGTACACCGCCTTCAAGCCGTCGAGGAATTCCTTTTGTGGCCGGCGTACGGCGTAATATTCCATCTGCCTCGCATTCTCCGTCCAGCATACATTTTTAATGTGACGGAGCCCACGGGTCAGTCGCCGTCGAAGCTTGCGAAAATGACTCTTCTTCCCCAAGTCACTGGGGTCTGCCACACGTGCAGAAAATGATACACCTTTCTCACACATCCTTAGGCCAATTGCCGCATAGTTCTCATCAAACCAATCAGGCCGCTTATATTTTGCGCACCCGTTGGCCTCCACGGCAGCAGCTGTTACCTAAGCACGAATGTGGTGCCACAGGTCGCCCACTGTGGTTATGCATACCACATCACACAGTCGTGCAGCCATCGCCTTCTCCAGCTCAGCACACTTCTCCAAAATACCGAGGGATAGAATGTTAAATTTTCGCCGGTTCACAGCGGGAGTGCATTACCTTGGTTTACGAAAATATATTCACGGTTTGGTCTGCGTCACTTTGTGAGCATTGCCACCCTCAGCTCCAAGCAGTACACGTGTCATGCGCACTTCACGCATATCACGCTGACGTACGATGACTTAGTCGGGCTGGTGAGCGTGACCACTCCGTGGGTGCGTTCAAGTTGCTGTATCTCTCCTGCTCAGTGCAAACCGTTTGTTTGTGCTCATCTGGCCGTGAGTGGCACACAGTGAGAGCGGCCTGTCACCGCATCAGCTGAACCAATGCCATGCGGACCGATGACATCCCTCCACACCGATGCAACACGCCAACATGCGCGTTGATTTCACCCAGCAGAAAAGGTGGGTCGCTTCTCAGCACAGACAGTAACACGCAGGATAGCTGAATTTAGACTCGATCACATGTAAGCAAGCTAACACATGGTTGGATCGGACATGTTTATAAAGGTGGCAAACTTATCTCTTCCGAGTCTTAGGTAAACAGTCATCAGTCACGCACTGGTTCCTGTGGGTTCACCAGCAATGTGGCCATGGGGGCGATGGGATACTGCAAATCCGACCCCAGGTTCAAGTGCTGCTAAGGCGGCGTTGCCCACCTCGTAGAATGTATAGCCAGCACCCGCTTCCTGCAACTTAACTTGCTCAGCGAGCCGTGTTGCACTGAGAACGCAATATCGTTGTGGTGGCGTGTCAGTACCATCGCGACGACAACATTTCGTCGCTCGGGGCGCTCACTGCTGTTTTGGTCGAGTAGTGTGCGCACATTCCAACACCCGAGGCCAACTGCCTTGCGCGCAGGCATACGATCGTATTGGTGCTCAATCGCAAGCGAGGTGGCGGATATGCTTCGGTGCTTTGCTTGAGGGACTCCACCCGGAGACTTTTGGTCTAGTAGCTTGACCCAAAAGGCAGTGGGGAGAAGCTTTAGCAAGGAAAAGTGATTTCAGAGACAGACGGAATCTCCTTGACGGCCCTCACATGCAGCCTGGGAGGTACTGTCACGATTCAACGTGGTTTTGTGACATTCGTAGGATACACCTGCGACCACGGCCAGACGCTGTTTGGTTATGGCGGGTTCAAACCAAGTTGACCATGGGCTGTCTAGCTTGAGGTGGGCAGCAGCACACCACTGAACACCGAGAGTTGCCCACCCACCGTCAGAGACAATGCGTGGTGCTCGTACTCTACGCTAATCAAGCTGGGAGCTTTTAACCCGTAGACCTGTTGTCACGCACAGCTTGGTTTTTCGGGAAGAGGGCTATCAACCACTTCATAACCTCCGAAAATGATCGACTGGGATACTGGCACGGCACCCATACATGACAGGTGAACCACTCGGCTTCACAACCACAGCCTTCGATTAAATGTACACACAAAAGGCAGCGGGTCCAGCACTTGGCCAGGTCATTGAGTTATGAGTATTGCTGTCCTGGAGTTTAGCAGGGAGAAGGGCGTAACCCAACTCCCCTAGCAGTCGGCAAGTGCAGGCGCGCAGGACAGGAGCCCAAGGCACAGTATTATCAGTAGTTGGTAGACCATCTGTCAGGATCTAGTCACCACCAAACGCAGCGCACCATATGCTCTCACCTCTTTAGTATACATGCTTAATGGCATGCGGTTCCGGATTGGTCTGTCATGGTGGCCAGCTACATGCCGCCTGCGGCTACGTAGGGAGCACGGGGGCATGCGCTGCACCACCCAGAGCTCCAACCGCACACCCCCTATCCAGTGTAAACCCGAGGCAATACGCCCGGGAGGCAAGTGGATGGGAGCCATATTCCATCAATGGAGCTGGCCCACACTACTTCACAGGCAAACACAAGCACGCTTTATTTGGAGAATCATGCGCACACAAGGCGGTGGCTGGACCGTAGTCCGCTCCACACTGACTGCATGGAACCACACTTTGTGCCTAGCCCGACCCCAAGGATCGTGCACCCCGTCCCCTCCAGTAACGACCAACTGTCTTCTGGCGCCAGTACGGAGGAGGTCGTGGGTAATAGAGGGGTAAACACCTTGTCGGCCTGCACATCAAGCGTCGCCACACTGAGGATACCAAGCAACAACCAATCACTTGAAAGAACGGTATTAAATAAAATAAACCGAATACTGCATGCAGATACGGTAGTGTAACTTCAATAAGTTGGCGTACATACATACGTCTATACTTATATTCAGTATGTAGTAGTTAAATTGTAAAATTACCGATGTTACGCGTATGTATTATTATGAGCATGCATTTGAAGGTGTCCAGCACTGTCAAAAATAAACATGTTATGTTTGCTTGAGTGAGCCCTTACTTAAACATCCACGGAAACGTTACCATTTAGAGTAGGGCAGTTTTCCGTGCTCGTGCACTTTTTGGCGTCCATTATTATCTACACGGTCGCTAGGTTCCCTCAGCACCACCCAAAGCAGTAAAGCCCACTAACGTTTGTAAGAGCGGACGCTGCAAATTTCAAACCTACAGTCTACTTTTGTCTAAACCACTTTCAATCTATCAAGGGCTAGACATTGTGGTTGAGCAGCGTCTTGTGTATCACTATTTGTATTTGTTGCTTGACACAGATTGCTACTGGAAGAATTACGATAGAAGGGTGAACTGGTAGTGGTGACTTAAGGAATGATTCTATAATGCACCGTCTGCTTGTGGTTTGAGAAAAATGGGAGTAAAAGTCGCTCATGTATTGTAGACGGCGCAGCAAGTGAGGTGGTTGCTCGTGGAAAAGTTATATCGATCGTAAAAAGAAAATGATACGGAAGATCGATTCTAAAAAAGCTCAATTAACAGCAGCTACGCTTATAATCCAACTAAAGTTGCGTCTAAGGCCATCCTCCACGGGGACGAACTGTGGTCAAAAATTCCTACATGCCTTCTGTTGGCGGCTAGTAGACTTGTAGTTTACTGCTCAATCGAACTGGTTAAGTGTGGTAGGATCATACTGACAACTGCTTTAGTGTAAACAACCAACATAGTTTCTGAGATATGCGCAACCATTTTAACTAGACGAGCTGCGACGGCTTTTACCAATGGCTGTCGCCAATACTAAATAAATACATCACAATGTTATTCTCGAATTCAGCAAGCCACGCCAACGCAGGCATGATCAAACAGTACAAGCAATAGGTAACGCAAAGGATACGTTACAACGCACTTATTTGGCGGAGTCCAAAAATTATACAATGGGCAGATACAGACGAAGCACTCATGAGGAGCAACTTCATCAGTGCAGTGAGGAGAAACTGGATTCACGTGTGAGTAGAGTAAATAGGAAAAGCATAGGTGAAGTAAATAAACAGATTAATTTATATTCTCGTTGTTGCACGAGGCACGCCAACAAGGCATGATCAGATGATGTGAAGACTGTCCGTAAAATAGTGGAAAATGACTAGTCGACATTCCAAGGGGTTACGGTGGGCAGTAACCTTATTCAGTGGCGAGTCACATCCGCCACGTCGCAGTGTTGATAAACGGGCTTTTGATGCTTTTTCTGGGGAGAACGCTTGCCAGGCGAAAACGCATCACGTCCTGGAACACTGCCGTTGATTGGTTTGAACGGTCATGTAGCACTGGCAGTTTCTTATCAACCATTTATTTTGTTCAGTTATTCGCGCTCGTATGACACCTTTGTTGGCCAAACAAATAGAACAGGCAGGATCCAACATGGACGATAAGGCCAGTCGGGTAGTAGGGATAATTTTGCGGGTAAGTAGAATTTCCGGTGTATAAGGTCGTACTTTCTCTACTTATGTAACTTTTCTAGATTGTGAAGAATTCGAGTCCAGCTAACCTCCCTGAGCATCGGCCTTTGAGGTGTTGGGTGCAGGTGGTTGGTTTTGATATAAAGCTATGGTCCAGGTACGTTCTTGTTGGTTATTTCGTCCCAGCTCAAACGGTGGTAGTTCCTCAGTTGAATCTTGGATCTCTAAGATGTTTACAACCTCGGTTTGCTTTGCTATTTCTCATACTTGCTTTGACGACGTCTGCCAAACAGCTACATTTTATACTGGGCAGTTAGGGGCACGCATGCGAACACAGTTATATTAGTACTAAAACGATAGACCAATATTAATGTTGGTGGTACTGGCTAACAAGCTGCATACTGGATTCATTGGCTAATGTGTACATGCACGTACGTGAGTAGGTGGTCCGGTTTAAGGAGGTTGTTACTGTAAAGCTGCATATGTGCATGCACTGGTTCTGGTTGTCAATGCTAGAAGAGATTTCATGAACTCAGCTTGCTTTACAGCTCACCTTCATTTGCTCGCGTGTCCCAAACATACTCGACTATTTCAGCTGATATTAAAGTTCTTATAGGGCCATATGGCGGTATCAATTCAGTTTTTCCGTTCTTGTTCTCCTGTCCGGGTTAAATTGTTATTCTAGGTTTTATGTCCTTACAGACAATCTGTCTTCTTGACTTGGAGGTCTCCATTTACGCTTCGTGTTGCGGTCCACAACGGGTTGCTTTTTAATGCATAAATAAATAAATATTATCTTCTCGAGTATGAGCGAGACTGCTAACATGGCATGAACAAATAGATACAAACATAGCTGTAACGATCAGATGTGATCAACTTTGTTTTTGCTATTGGAAAGTGTAAAAGCGATATAAGGTTTTGCTAACAGTTCGACTTCACATTTGAAAAGAGTTGTTAATGCAAGTGTAAACATTGTTGTTTGGCACGCTATGTGATACTGGAATTAGTTCCAAGTAAATTGTTATGGCTTAAAGCAAACGTCCGGTGCTGTGTCATGCAGTTATCTGTTCTCCGCCTTCTATCCTGAAGTGTATGGTGCTTTCTGTAGTGACATTGAGTTTCAGTCCTGGTCACTCAAGCGATGTGTTCGTTGCGAGGGTAAGTTTCTGAGTTACTAATTATGGATCATTCAATCGTTGAAGGATTGTTCCAGTCCAATAGAAGTATCTGTGGGAAATTTGGAAGGAGACGCAAGGGACCTGAGCAGGCCAAAAAGAAATGGAAAGAAAAGGCATACGAAGAAACGAATGAACTGCAACAGAACGTTGTGATTGGAAATGCTATGGATACTATAGTTAAGTCATTGTGTCATAAATACTTGTACTATGTGCGAATAACAACCATGAAAACGTGGGGATTCAAGGTGGGTTTGGTGTTCCGTTTGCAGTTGTTTACGGCCATCGTGCTGCGTCACGCAAGGTTATGAATTCTGACATCGTTGCGAGTTGTTGGTGGCACAGGCAAGTTAAGTGATTGAAGGCCAGCAGCGAGCTAGGCTGTGAATATGAGTAAATGTAGGGCGAACGTCTGTGACTACACAGCTAGTGCCTGGCGTGGAAGTGGTGGGGAGCCAGTGGTAAGCGGAGCACCGATATAAGGCTGAGACAAGAGGCGGGGGAGACAGGTAAGTAAGCTTGAGCTAGAGGGTATTTAAGAGACTGGAGACTGGACATGCACTGTCGAGCTGGCAGTTGAAAACAGGAGCGTCGATTTATATAACCTAGGTCTGCAGTTGAAGGTGAGATGGAAAAGGGGATCTGGCGATGCTGTATTCTTGTAAATGAAAAAAATATGAATGCGGTGCTACACAAAATGGTGCGGAGCTACATTGTGAAAGATAAGTCGCTGCGGCACCGGAGGTAGGGGGTTCATAGGAGGAGAGGAAAACCAGCCAAACATGTCAGACCACGTGAGATCACCATTGACATGGCCGTTGTTATACGTTGCAGCCGTGCTAAGAATTGTGCCTAAGGATTTGTTGAAACGCAACAAGAAACACTGGGAGAAAACTTTCGGAAAGGCCTTCCTATTTCTTACTTAAAGCAAATTAAACCATTGACTAGCTCGCGCGTGGGATCTGCTCGGCACCATCCATCGGCACCGACCGTGATTTCTTAATATCACGAGAAAGTAACAACCTAAGTATTAACATTTATCGACAGTGTTCAGGTAGCAAGACAACATAAGAAAGTGCAACCTACCTCCGAAATTAAGTAAAAGTGAACACCAAAATTCCCCTGTCAGGTCCCGCCAAAAGTGGTACCAGAAATCTTGTGGTTTGGGCTTAGGAATGGCAAAACAAGCCATCATACCGTGTTCATGACGAACAAGACACAGTTCGTTGCAGTGTAGAAGGCTAGAAACGGCACACCTTGATCACATGGCACCCAATTGAAAGCTTGACACGGTGCTATTGATTGCGCACTGCCACCAATAAATAATAACGCCGTGTGGCTGATCGAACTAATCAGTGTCACCGACGGACGTAACATGCCGCGACCGTTTTGACGGTCAAACTCAGGTAACGTGAAGTTCCACAAGTTTGGGTACACGGTGAAATCTGCGTAGTGGTAGGCAGTTTGTTGTTTGCGCCGTATCCTGCCTTCTTTTTCCACCGTCGGCTGGACTGAGGCAACTTGACCTTCCTACTTTGCTCATGTTTCGACCCAACTTGGAGGTATGTATTCAGGTACCTCTAAATCAGCCTGGGTATCATCAAGTTTGATCCCGGTTGCGCCTGTCATTTCTGTTGTTGGATAGGTTGTGTATACACTAGTTTCCCATTTGGGAAAAGAAAGCGTGTTCTATATCCAACCTAACGATCTTGTTTGGCTTTGCTTCTCACTGCGCTTGCCTATTAGGGAACGATAGGTGTAGTCTAGAACAAAGGGCTGGGAGTTACCCGGGACTGCTCTTGGAGTGCTTCTCTAGGCAATGGTAATAGATCTAATCGCGTTTGCATGGTCCCCGATAACTGCTTTAGCCAGACTTTTACCGTCTGAAACGCCCTTTCGGCTAATTTAGTTGACGCAGCATGCTATGGGGCTGTGCGCACGTGTTGAATGCCAGGGCTCTGCAGAAAGCTCTCAATATCTTTGCTGGTAAAACCGGACCCATTATCTGTGCAAACCGTTTCAGTTATTCCGAAAACTGCAAAGGCTGATTGCAGCTTTGAACTGGTTGCATCAGCCGTGGGATGAGACACTGCATAAACATCGATCTATTACGAATGGGCATCGAAAACCCACCGGGAAAGTGTGCCGTTGAAAGGACTATAATAGTCTGTATGTATACGCCGTCATGGCATTTCAGGCCCATGCCAAGAGTGCACTGCACTTGGAGGTCTATTTGACTGATAAGGTTGGAAAAGGTTACACGCTTGCAGCTAGGTTTAAAGTTCGGCACCAAAGCGGAGCCACCACTACTGGCTGCGTGCAAGGGCTTTCCCTCGGGCAACACCTAATGTCAATAATGAACGAGCGCGCCTAAAACGGTGGAGCCAAAAGTTAGCCCCAAAATAAGCCACCATGGTGTATATTAAGCTCATTGTTCCGAAGCCCAATGGTTTCAAATCGGCCGGTATTCTACTATCCCCACCCAGGTTCGTGAAATGTATTGCGGAACCTAGTTTGGTATCTAGATCGGTCCATCGACGTATGACAATACATGTCAAATGGGTAGTGTCGTGGCACTGCATCAAATGAACTAACCCTAAAGTTTATCTACGGGCTATACGGTGGTCGCGTGCGCTAACCGACTAAGAGCAGCCGCCGTACAATTGTTAGAGCCGGTGGCGTAAACTCCTTTGCATCCACACGCACTAAAGATTAAGGCCCATCGTTGCATCCCTGGTGAAAACATTCGACCGATCCCTTGGATTCACATAATGGGGACATCAGAGGTTTTTGATCAGTCTGGAGCTCAACATGCTTGCCCCAAAAGTACTCCTGAATTCTTTTGACGCCGACTCGTCTGTTGACATATTCATTGAAACTGTAGGTATCAAGTAGTGGTCAAACTTCTTAATCATATGGCTACTCCAGCCTTTGATACATACTTTTCTAGAGCCCCTATGTCTGCTTAGCAGCAGCTAGTCGCCATAGCCTCAATCCAACTTTGCTGATACCCGGAGCTCCCTAGGAGCTGCTCATTTCTTACAATGTTCATTCTCTTGGAATGTTTGTGTCACAGCTCAGCTGTTTGTTGACCTATTCTGTGCCACCGTAGGATCCACTAGTACCTGAAGCCTTAATCCGAATTTCATGGCTGGCCACTTATCTCAATCCTAGCGCGCCGTTATGCGCCGTTCTTCTTAGTCGCGTCAATTTTCTTGGCAGTAGCTAGTCATTTTTGGCCCCATGTAACCTGCTAAGAGCCACTTATTGACTCTACAGCTTTCATTCTCCTCTGACGTCTGTCTCCTTATTCGGCGCTCGTCTGTTGACCTATTCATTGAAACGGTAGGCATCCAGTAGTGGTCAAACTTCTTAATCATATGGCTACTCCAGCCTATGATACCTACTTTTCTAGAGCCACTATCTCTGCTTAGCAGCAGCTAGTCGCCATAGCCTCAATTCAACTTTGCTGATACCCGGAGCTCTCTAGGAGCTGCTCATTTCTTACAATGTTCATTCTCTTGGAATGTTTGTGTCACAGCTCAGCTGTTTGTTGACCTATTCTGTGCCACCGTAGGATCCACTAGTAACTGATGCCTTCATCCGAATGCCATGGCTGCCATTCATCGCTCTCCTAGCGCGCCGTTCTCAGTTGTTTGTCTTACTCTCGTGCCAGTTTCTTATTGGCAGTAGCTAGTCGTTGTTGGCCCATGTAGCCTGGAAGGAGCCACTTCTTGACACTCCAGCTTTCATTTTCCTCTGACGTCTGTCTCCTTATTCGGCGCTCGTCTGTTGACATATTCATTGAAACTGTAGGCATCCAGTAGTGGTCAAACTTCTTACTCATATGGCTTCACCAGCCACTGTTACATCCTTTTCTAGTGCCACTATCTCTGCTTATAGCAGCTAGTCGCCATAGCCTCAATTCAACTTTGCTGATACCCGGAGCTCTCTAGGAGCTGCTCATTTCTTACACTGTTCATTCTCTTGGATTGTTTGTGTCACAACTCAGCTGATTTGTTGACCTATTCTCTGCCACCGTAGGATCCACTAGTAACTGAAACCTTAATCCAACTTCTATGGCTGGCCACTTATCTCACTCCTAGCGCGCCGTTATGCGCCGTTCTTCTTAGTCACTTCACTCTTCTTGGCAGTAGCTAGTCATTGTTGGCCCCATGTAACCTGCAAAGATCCACTACTTGACACTCCAGCCTTCATTTTCCTCTGACGTCTGTCTTTTTAATCGGCGCTCGTCTGTTGATTTATTCACTGAAACTGTAGACATCCAGTAGTGGTCAAACGTCTTAATCATATGGCTACACCAGCCTCTGATACATACTTTTCTAGAACCACTAACTAGCTAGTCGCCATAGCTTCCATTTAACTTTGCGGATACCCGGAGCTCGCTCCGTTCTTACCATATTCATCTCTTTGATTGTTTGCGTCACAGCTTAGCTGTTTGTTGACTTATTCTGTGCCACCGTAGGATTTGCTAGTAGCTGAAGCCTTATTCCGAACTCTATTGCTAGCCATTCATCTCTCCTAGCGCGCCGTTATCCGTCGTCTGCCTTACCCGCGTTTACCTGACATGTGGTCAAAATCTTAATTATATGGTTGAATCAACCACTGATACATCCTTTCCTTTAGCCACTATCTCTGCTCTGCGGCAGCTGTTCGCTGTAGGCTCTATTTAACTTTGAGAATACCCCTTAGCTCGCTAGGCGTCAGTCCTTCTGTAGAATGTTTATTTGCTTGGTATAGTTTTTTCACAGCTCAGCTGGTTTGCTGTCCGACCCTCTGACACGGTAGTTATTCATTAGCACCTCGAATGATTAACCCAACAGGCACCTTTGGCCACTGAAACCCGGTCTATTATCGATATATTCTGATCGTCTTACCTTCAACGCTTAGTCTTCCTTTGATATCCATTTAATCTTAGCCTGCTTCTAATATGTTCAGCTTCCCATCTTCATATACTTATGTACATTGTAGTTATGGTGTCTTAGGTAATCCTTATCCTGTGGAGCATATACAAATACGGCCACATCGTCACTGTCTTTTGGTTTCCGATAACAACCAATCATGACTACACACCCACTTTCTAGTCTCAGGTAGAATTCGAACATTGTCAGCTTACACCTCATGAATATCTTACCGGAATCCTGCTCTTCATCCCTATGCACATGAAATTATTCTACCCATCAGGCCATGCCTTCCGCATAAGTAAAAACATCTTTAGCGCAATATCTGTTACACCTTGTACACTAGTTGTCTCAAATAAATGTCTTAAGGTAGGATTTTGATCAAACGCTAGTTACATTGACTGTTCCTTTTCGGTCTTCTCTCGGCTTGTTCCTCTCTCCCTTTTCTCTGAGGTCGTGAACATCGGAGAGCTTCGGGATCGAACTGAGGAACTGCCCCCGCCTGGGATGGGACGAATTAACCAACAAGTACTTACCTGGACCATGGCCTCACTTACACTCTAACTATTTGCACCCAACTACCGATGTCCAGTAAGGGTAGCTGGACACGAATTCTTCGCTCCCCGGCAAATATACATAATCAGAGAAGACTTCATGTGGTTCTGTGAAGGATCAACACATCATATTCAATAAGAATGTTTAGTACCCGACCTACCAATGGACAGGACCCAGGAACGCAATAGGCAACCAGTTATTGCATCAACCAGCGAAAAAAATGGGACGCAACCTGACTGCGAATAACCGAGCAAACAGACTTTCAACAAGAAACACAGCCAGTTACAATTTGCCATTCAATGGATTGGTGGCAGTGTTCCAGGACGTGGTGGGTTTCCGCCTGGCAAGCGTTCTCCCTACAAAAAGCCACAAATGTTCGTTTAACAACACTGCAACGTGGCGCATGTGACTCGCCACCGAATAAAGTCACAGCCCATAACTTTACACTGGCAGATCAACTAGCGTCACAATTCTACATAGGATCGTTACACTGTGACTTCTACATTTGTATATACTGTTGTCGTTTTACATCCTACGACACGTTGCCCTTTTCCTTCCTTGTGTGCGGGCTCTTCCATTACCTTTCAGTGGATCATTCAGGATTCTCAATCTCTTATTAGCTGAGGTCCCGTATCTCACGACAACCAACTTATTGTTTCGCATTTTCAACATTATACAGTTCCAATCATGGATATATGAACAATTTTCTACGTTACTGTTACAATTGCATTAAAATGTTTGTACCGTTGTACATATCTGATCATGCCCCACGAGCGTGCCTCGCATAGTCGATGATAAAATATTTTTTTATTTATTTATAACTATAGGTAAGAGTGGGGCTTGTGGTCTCATCTCGGAAGTTTCAGCGCGCCTCAACTAGAGCTTTTGTGATACAAATTTTGCATTTGCACTCATTCGAAGCTCCTTCATTCCTCTAATTAAGAACAGGTTAAAAACAATCCAGCATTATAAGAACTGGTAAATTTTGACGTAATGTAACAAATCCTAAACTATGCCGTTGGCCCCACTTCAGGGTATAAGTCACCGTATTTAGGACAAACTAGCCCACCCCGTTATGTAATAACAAATGGTCTCAGCTTTACATAACCGTGAATGCTTGCATTCGCATAGTTCCACTAGAAAAGGCTTTAAGAGCAAAACTAAGCCATCTGACAGGGGGTATTTCACTAGTAGCTTCCCGACCTGGTAAGCTGAAAAGTAATCCACCCACGTTTGTTAGCCTTCTTCTCAGCAAGTGGACTGACAGGGTGTAGTAAACAGGGACCAAGCTTTCTACAATTGTAATTTTATAGCGGCAGGTTTTTATGGTAGTGAATCTGACCAAAACGCGGGCACCTGCAGAAAGCTCGGACATATTAGGTGTTCCAGTGTTGGGGTCTTTGGGATTGTAGATCACATCCCTAAACTCAGCATCACAAGAAGCAGGGACATACTCATTGCCCACAATGTCAGTTGCAGTAAGAAGTTCAGTTTCCGCGAATGTCGTGAAATGTAGTTTTTTGCGTCTTTAAGCTTTCCAGTTGCAGGTAGTTTAGTTGCCAAAGCGTACCCAAATGGTTTTTTACTGGAGTTGCAGTAAACGCAAGTGCGGCACCCTTATTACGTCTCTGGCATAGCTTCCAAGGAGGAGCCTTTCCAGCTGGTCGTATTTCGTGGGAGAACGTGATTGTTCTTGAAAGCTTTGGGGATTTTTAGCCATTACTGACCGTAGCGTTTGCTTGTGAAGAAATACCACGTTTGTGCCTTGAGCAGCGTTTGCTTAAGGTGTAGGACCTCCATTTATTTTGAATGCAGCTGGTCTATCTTTTGGAAATGGGGGAAGGTATCTCTCCTGTGGAATTGAATGCCGGTCAAATAAATAACTAACCGTTGACTGAAAACTATAGCTGATATTAACGGCTGTAAAAGCTTTAACAAGTGCATTTGACCGAGTCTGGCATTGCGTGGTTAGTCATTGGCTTTCCCGCAATGTATGGGTCTCGCATCTAACTGTCAGTAGTTTGCCTGACAAATGTCCTGGATGGACCAAAGATTGCCTCGTCGAGGACTGTAGTTCATGAGAGCAATGAAAGGGAAGTGAAAGCAATGCTATGTTGTAATCCTTGCCCAGATCTAGGGCATCAATTGCACTATGCGACTGACAATTGTCAAGAAAGTAGAATTGTGGTTTCTGAAGAGGTTCTTACATGCCGGATGGAAGGTTTCAAGAAATTTGGAAACTTTCGCGTCATCTATCCTGATCCCTTGGCATGCTCTTTTTAAAAGCTGCCTACGGGCGACACGGTTCTCTAAATTCCTTGGGCCTCTGGAGCGGGGACACTAAGAAGGGAGGAATACAGTTTCTATTCGCGTTTAAAGCTGCACAAACAGTCAACCATACACCACTCCCTTGTGACACACTTGCTTTTTTCTATTACTGCCATTCTACTCTATTTGTTCTTTGGGCACTGAACCCCGGTGCCAACTGTTCTAGTTGTAAATTGGCCATACTGTGAACCCTTTAGCAATGGCAATGTAGATTACTATAAAATGCTGCATATTTGCCCCGTTGAAACAAGTCATCTTTACAGCGATTTGGCCTCAGGAGTGTGTAGCGAGAGAATACCCTTGCGTCCTTTCATGTCCTTACCTGCATGGAACACCTCCGAAGACATACTTGGGACGCCAACCTGACCACGGATTAAACACAGCTGCAATAAATCTTCCCTACTTCCTCACTCTGATACACAAAAGGCATTCAGAACGGAAATATATAAGCGACAAGTGACCTGAATCATTCGACTTCACCCGCTCCAATCAATGGCGTTCGAGTTCCAAAAGCCAATTATGAAGCCAAGGGACAACGCGGCAAAATATGTATGCGAATACTTGCGAGAACAATCGGTCGAGAGGCAGCCTCGCCAATGTCATGTAGCCGGTCGGCAGTGTTCCAGGACGTGGTGGGTTTTCGCCTGGCCAGCGTTCTCCTTACAAAATACCACTAATGTCTGTATAAAAACACCGCGACATGGAGGGGTGACACGCCACGCAATAAAATCACTTCTCCAACCAAGCATTTGCAAATTGACCGGTCCCTTATTTCACAAGTTATATGCATGTATCCGCACTCCTACAACTGCACGTACGTGTTTGATCGGTGACCTGCCACTATTCGTAGGCCTTTTACACAGCTTTTTCCCAATGCATCACACCTGACTTGCATTGTGTACATAAGCACCTGGTACCAATTCGTCACCAACATTCTCCACTCAAATGATCTCCGTAATTCGTAACCTTAAACCTCGTCCTCTGCGAACCAATTCGCTTACGCAATTCTGAGCATGCCTGCCGATGCATGCCTTGATACGCGCGAGGAGTAACTTCATTCTTTGTGCAATATGGGTTTATATAACTGTTTACGTCTGATTAACTGGACTTGCTAGTTAGGTTATTATTTACAGCAATGCATCATACTGCTAATGCCCAACAGGCGTGCCTCTATTTGTCAAAAATAAAAAATGTAGTTAGGTATTTATTTGCCTAATCTTATGGCTTATCAACGTTATTGGCCACGCATAAATTGTAAGCCAGTCTTCGTGGCTCATAGGTTGTCTGTCCATGGTAGGTCTGTAATAACTTAATAGCATAGTTAACTAGCGTCTGTTACAGTTGTTCTATAACAACCATTCTTAGCGTGCCATAACCAAAGTATAATTTGCAAGCACATCATTTTGCAATTTTGTTTTAACGTATCGACCAAAACCTTTTATATTGCTGGATTTGGCTCAGTCAAGTGCGCGGATGGCGGGAAACTAGAAGTTTGACTTTGTGTTTTGGATTTCCTACTGAAAGCAACTATTATAGGCCTTATCATTTTAGCATCACTGGCATACCAAGATGTAGTAGTTTAGGTTCCTCCGCTTTCTAGTTAAGCAATAATTGGTAAACGTCTTTCTTGCAGTCGGCGTGATTCTTTGCAATAATGCGGAACAAATAGAGTCAGTGCTTTAATATAACGATATCCGTAACCTTAACTTTATACTTGCTTATCCGCGTTATAAACCTAATTTAGAATCTAAGCTTTTACTGGAGGATAGGTAGAATCTAACCGTAAACATATTAGCAAGTCTTACCCTCCACACAACCCAGCCAGTATTTTTCGATCTTCCTACCCGCTCATTTGACTGAACGAAAGTTTCGGCAACCTGTCCAATGGAGTTAATAGTGTGCACCACAGCATTGACTGCCGACCTCATTGTGTACCTCGTAACTGTTCCCCGAGGTGGCTGCCGCTTGTAGGTTCTCATCTTATTAACCTGGGATGGAGATTAAAATCTTGTTTGGTCTACTAATACTATGCCCGTAATAAATGAGCCGAATATATAGTGCGACAATAAATATCGCTCATGAGAGCGCGCATGACTGCTACATAACGGACAATATTAGTACATATTATTGATAGCAACTCACTTAATTAGTAAAATCAACAACAGGTATAAACATATTGCCGTGGGTTATTAAGCCGCAACCAAGCTGCCCTAGAGACTTACTACCCCAGCGCTGTAACAACTTACACAGTTAGTCCACAGACAGATTTATATTGTACTTTAAAACAAACCTCGATACTTTATTCTGGACCGGGAAATTAACGCACTATACCAAAGTGACGCCATTTGGTATATTGGAACTTGACGTAAGCTTAGTAATTTAACTACTGTACTTCAACCTCAGAAGGGATAATACTGAAAATAACCGGGAGACTTTTTGAGGCATCGGAGGTGTCCTCCCCTTTTGCATAAAGTTCTGCACCGGAAAATAAACAAAATATTACATGTGTATATTCCTTCATCTTCAGACCTCTGTAGTGGTAATGTGTAGTATTTACTCCTGAGAAGTTAAGTCCCACGATCTCCTAACTGATAAGGACTCTGGAGGTAGTTGTGAGCAGCTTTTAGCCAAAGGTAAGGCACGCAAAGCGTAAACATTGATGAAAGGAAGCATTCCGCATTTTATGACACAAGACTCCCCAAACCCAGAATGAAGAAGTATCGCCCTGAATGATTAATAATGTTCTTTATCGTAGTGAACGTACACTGGCGCTGTTTGTCTCGTAGCTCTCGCCGAGCGCCAACTGAAAGTATGGTAAGTGATCATAGGGTGTTACTGAAGAATCAGGACATGGTTTTATACGATAAACAAATGGGGTATGGGTGTCTGCTGTTATTGACCACTGCAAATTTCGTATTACATTTCGTTCATTAGTCCTACTTACGGCTCACCAGACGGCTTCTGCATCTTCTTCGTTTATTAGCTTGAGTCGCAGCTGGGTACGGCAGCTCATCTTTGTATGTCTGGCCTGTTGTTCCTACCGCGTCTGCGTGTCGGTGTCCCGACTAGACCGATCTGCCAAACACCAAGCGCGCTTCCTTGCACTGGCTTATGGAAGTTCACACCTGCGTGGCCAACTTTTCATGTGCTTCTAACTGTTTACCTCTCAATTGACAGTCCGCTCTTATACTCGCCTGCGGTTGAAGCCTGTGGTTTGCATGCATCGATATAGCCTGCTCCTCCGCTTTGTTTAAGCGGTAGCTATTACCGCACCTTTCCAATTTTGCTTTCTTGTTGGACTGAGGTTGTCACGATTTCCGTAGAGTTTACCACTGCGTCTACTTAAGACTTGCGCTGTAGCTACAGGGGTTTGTTCCTATTGAAACAGTTTTCCCATGTGACAGCTTGTGCTTGCCTTCCGAGTTACACTTGATTCCTACGAATGATGTTAGTCCCAATGCTGACTACTTAACTCCTTTCTCCTTACGGACTTCATTGACTCCGGTCGTCCAGCGCCTAGCAGATTCAGTTGCTAGTTGCACCCACACTTCGGCTTCAGTGCGTAGAGTTGGAGGGCGCCTTGATCCACGAGCATAATAGCTCTTTTGTCGTAGCATTCTCTTTCTCAGGCGGCCTTGTAGTACAGCGGGCGACTGAATCTTAAGTTGCAGTAAAACCCTAACAATGGCAACAACGTCCTTGTCCTGCGGCTGAACATACGCTAAACTTACCTTGTTGGGATCTCAGTAGACGGCCCCTTGCTTCTTTCCAGTAACATAAGTTAGGGATCCTCATGCGTCTAGCTGGTATTAGTGAGGTTTCTTGCCTCCCTTGCTGCAACCACAGCTTTCTAAACAAATCAATAAATATTTATGCTCAACTATGCAGGCACGCTCATGGAGACATGCTCAGGTCGATTGGTTGTGGTATCGGCTGAGAGCCTTTAATGACATCACGTTGCTCCTTGAAAACACAGAATTCTGCGCTAGTTAACTTCGGTCCGGTATACGAGCTCCGTTCTTTCGGAATCCCATGACTAGCGAATTGACGTCTCCATTTGTTTACAACGGCCTGGGAACAGCGTTTAGTTAGGGCAACCTTCTCA
Source organism: Dicrocoelium dendriticum (assembly GCA_944474145.2). NCBI lineage: Eukaryota > Metazoa > Platyhelminthes > Trematoda > Plagiorchiida > Dicrocoeliidae > Dicrocoelium > Dicrocoelium dendriticum. Next base: position 4,301,846 of record OX104061.1, on the reverse strand, counting down.
AAAGAGTCATTAAATTAAGCTACAAAAAATTAACTAACGTTTTCCTGCAAGAGTAAGTGTATATAAAGCGAGCTATTATTACAGTCTGTGTGGTACTTCGCGCAGCGTCATGGGTTCCTTCTGATGGCACACGTTATGCGTTCTGCAAGTTATACCGGTTGATACGTAATCCCGTATCTGAACAACAAACAATGATTTATCACGTGTAAAAGCATTGCTTGACAAGGCCCGTAGGATGCTCGCAGTAAAACTTAAACTTTGTAGGATCATCGAAAAAGTAGACCATTATTTCAAGCGTCCACTGGGTTAAATGCACTACTGCATAACAATACTTTGAAGTGGGAAGTCCGCAGATACGAACGGTACCTTGTGGTTTGTTTACAGGAACGGTTGTGGCACCCCAATGCGTGTGTTGTCCGGGCACGGATACGCCTTCAAATTATAGCCGTCGTAGTTAACTTCACTTTTGGGACGCACAGGATTCAGTAGTGTTTGTGCGTTGTAAAACAGTATAAGTGTTCGCCCTTGGTTTATTGGAAGCTTTGAGAGCTTTTAACTTTTCCAACTTAGTTTAAAATTAAATGGAAAATTGGTCCAAGCTTTCGTTTAGCATGTTGCCATTAATCCGCATCGTTGCTGGGAAGTATCCGGTCAAATTTGTGTCCAAGATAATTCGTTTTTCCCAGGTAACACAGCCACTGTGCCTGATTTTAACCATGCACTTTCCCAAGACCCTAATGGGATCTCCTGTATAAGTTTACAATTTAGAGTTTCACGGTTGTAAGGAAGGAAGATTCTTGATTAAATCCTTCTTTAATATGATAAAGGCAGCTCTTGTGTACAGTTCCAAATCGAGCGGTTAATTCTCTATCATCAACCAAAGCGCAGATGGGGGTCACCTGTTAGGTGGGACGGTATACAAGTAGACTGGATAAGGATTGTTGTCCGGGTCGTCCAGGACCTTCTTTACTGCAAACGGCAAGTTACATTTGCGCCTCAATGAAGTGAGATTAGTCAGTGTGGCCTGTGGGGCCTATTTTGTCATAACGTTGGCAGCTGTTTACTTTTTGGCGACACACAGACGCCCGCACATTTTGCATCCCGCATGGGTAGCACACGAAGTGGTTGCGAGGTTTATCTGGAGTCTGTGGTTTTGCACCTGACTGTGCAGCATGAAAGAAGAGGTGGACAAAGAATTAAGCTAGATAGTGCGAGACATTCCGCTTTTGGCCAACAATTGGACAGCCCTTTACCCAAGTGAAATCTGCCTCGTTCAAAGTCAAACTATATGCCATGCTCTTTCGTCCAGAATTCCCGCAATTCAGCATTATAAATTTTTCTTCTTTAAAGTTGTTGGGCGTGAAAGGCTTCGTACTTACACTCGGGAGTGGACTGGTGAATGTGTGTAATGAATTCCTTGACGCTCTTGTTCGATTTCAGCACAAGCATTGAAACGTATCTCGCAGTATAAACATTCTGTTTCAATCTCTGCAGTGTGTTATATTTATCCAATTCAGAGGTGATAGTGTCACAATTTTCTAAATGTAGTGCCCCTAATGTCGCTGGCCTCCATCCCACAACACCTGTTTGAATAGCCTTCGTTTAGATAAATATATAAATATTTCATTCCCGGCAGTGCGGGATTACCCGGAACCACCCGGCACGCAAAACGTGGAGGTCGTTCGGCTAGCCGATAGTGAAACCATAGTATTTAGAACGGGGAGTAGTTCAAAGTGGTTGCTAACTGATTTCTTCCACCTTTTCCAGTTTGATAAGCTCGGTTTTTCTTAGCGGAAGACCAAAAGTCAGCAGGTGATTTACTTATGATGTTCATTTGCACGTGTTGCCAATATTACCTGGTAACGAAATTAAGCACAGCAAGCATCCAGACCATGGTCAGGCAGAGCGGGGCGCAGTACGAAGCGGAGTGCTTGGGGCTAAAAGGTGCCAACTTGGATCACCTGTCAAGCGATTTACAGTGTGACACGAAAGGGTTTGTATTGGTCAGAGCGAGTCAAAGCAAGAGGAAAGCGTGGTGGCTTATCTAACTAATTATTGTCCGTTACGGAAGTAAAAGCTATTTATTTGGAACGAAAGACAAATGGCTACTCGACCGTTTGTCCGTCGCCAATTGAACAGTAGCGCCTGCTCACATGATCGAGATTCGCCATGTTAGCATGCACGACTCAGTGGCTCGATCGATAATTAGGACCGAGTCAGGAAACTAAGAAAGCACAGTCAGGATGAAATAAACAGAGCGTAAGTTGTCGCATAAACAATAATGTCTTCCTATCAACCTAGAGACTGGCCGCAGTTCAGTCTTGTTTTTAATTTTCGTAGGGCGTTCCAAGATATAGTGCTCGAGAAAAAGATAGGACTCGCTGAGTCAACAGCAACTTTGCGTTGGCTAGCAGCCGTCTATGGCGATACCGTTTCTATTACAAATTAAGGAGGGTCCGCTTCCCAAAAAATAGCGCGTGTGGAAAACAGTGGTTGCTTTTGCCACCCTGACTCAGGCGCATAATTATTCGGTTAATTATCGAAATGTTACGTTCCGACATGGCATTGGCCAAGAAGCAGAACGAGTGTTCTGCGCAAGCAAAGTGAGCGGCAACATAAAGAGTTCAGTTTGAGAGGTTTTCTCCAAAGTTTTGGTGAGTACTTGAAGACAGGCCAAGCTAAGCTTTTCAAGGTTAAGGGTTTTTGGTCCAAACTGATTTTTAGTTGACTCAGGCAACAGCTACGGCACCGAGCTAAACTCGTTACCAAGCGCCTGTACTTTTTTGCGAGTGCCTGTTATTCAAGCTAGCTACACTTGCTGACATAGATGGTGGCCGTTCTCAGTGGTGTGTCTCCTGTGAGTTTCTTTGTCCCTCCCCATCTCTTTTAGCCTAACCCTCCAACCACCATCATATTTTGTATGCATACCATACTTTTAAGTCATACTGTTTCTTTTTGCCTAGTAGCTAGATTCTAGCTTACCGGAACGCTGCGCATCGTTTGCTGGTAGCTCAGCTGGCAGGCAACTGTTGTATTTATTTTCCTTTTTATTTTGTGTATGGGGGCACAGTAGATTTGGTTGATTTACACTTCTAGCTAACGTGTTTATACACGTTAGCTAGGACGTCCTTCACCAATGGGAACTCAAATTTTATTAGGCGTTCAGGATGAAGACAGCACGCGAAAATTATTGCAACAGAAAATTCTAATTTGGAAACAAGGCATCGAAAGTAAAAACCGGGAAACGATAACATCGTTCTTATTGCGCCAGACCAAACCTTTCGCCATACCTAACCTGTGTGCCATTTCTCATACCAAGTATGTAAGGTGGCAAGTTACTGAAACGCTGGGACAACGTTGCTAGTATGGTATGTTGTAAAAGAATGGTCCGATGTTCCTCAGTTTCTCGTTGAAGCAACTGAACGCGTTACCGGGACACGGGAGCGTAAACATTGCTAATTGTCTAGTGGTGGGGGTTGGTCAACCAACATTAAGCTCGCTCAGTCACATGGGTCTGCCGGACTGCAAAGTTGGCAGAATGCCAGACCAGCAGGTCTGCATCCTCGGTACTTTGGTACTGAGAAGTGATGGACAAACAGTGCAATTCCGATAGTAGACGCCACACTGATTTTGGAAGTTAGGTCAGTACGTCAGATTCCTCCGACAGGTAGTGTTACGATGGACGAACGGACAGAGCGGCCCATACGACGTGCATGCTGCATTCGCAGCACTGATGTAGCCCATGGATTGCATTTGGTAGGCTCGAGCGAATCACTGCTCTGTTGCACGTTAATAAGCTAGGCACAGCGATCTCTGTCGGTTCACTGTCTTGACAAGGGAGCAAGGGCACACTCCGTTGTCATCGAGTTATCTTAGCCCGCCGTCTCGTAACGTGCCTGTGGATTAACGCGTGATTCTTCAGCCATCTTTTGGTGAGTGCCAAGCGAACGCGGCAGAAACTGCGTGCCGCTATAACGACAGCAACTAAACAACGAGGCCGGGTAACGGCATTTAGTTCCTCGTCTGATAAAGTTTGATAAAAGGAAGCGTGTGCATCGCTAAACGAACCGGAAGGCATCATACCTTCACGGATGAGGTATAAGCTCGCGCTGCTGTAGATGTGGTAGCTGTAAATATTTAGCACATTATTTGGAGAATCGCTCGAACCTTGTGCCAACACACCATATTATGTACACCCGATATTAAGGGAAAGAAAATTCCGTAGGTATCGTGCACCGCAGATACAAGTTTTGAAGCCATTCGATTCGGAGAAGCCTCTGAAATTTTCTTGCTTGAAATTGAAGGCTATGGAGGTACATTAAAGCACGCTCAAGGATGAGGAAATTTTCCATCCAAACAGTACATATAAGAGGCGCCTCTGAGCAGTCCATAACGCACAGCAACATAGTGATTCCCGTGAACATAGCGCACAGCTCATGGCAGGGGCTGGGTTGACAGACCAAAAACCTTTGGGCCAGTTTTCCTTTTAAGAACGTGACGAGTACGTTGTTTATTAACAAGACTAACACAGTCTATTACCTAGCAGCTTCCTACAAAATAGGGTCGCAGAACAGAGTCATTCCACAGCTGCAAGCGAAGGGGTTAATTGGTGCCGCGGGTTGCCGACAGGGTGTTACACCTGATCATCCTGCCCACCCAGTGCGTCAGTACCTTAGCGGAAATTTTGGTCATTGTTTCATCGGTCGCGGAGGATCAATGGGGTGGCCTGCACAGTCTCCGGCCTTGAACACCCTTGACTTCTTCCCATGGGGTATTTAAATTGTAGAGATTATAATACCATGCTCACCTGTATGAAAATACTGAAATGGAACGTTTCCAACGAATGTCGCGGGATCTCGGTGAACACATTGCGGAAAGTGCCGGACAAAAGCATCGGGAGGATTCTGCTTTGCTAGCAAAATTACGCTCGATATACTGAACGTATACTACGTTGATCTGTACGCCGGTAAAACACATTGCATTTAAAAAATAGGGATGGTGAAATGGTGCGCGGGCTAATGGTGCAAACCCTAGCCAGGGCAGAATGATTGCTCAGTGCAATCCATATAAGGCTACAGTGTTCATAGATATTTCATTTTTGCACTTAAGCCCACTACGTTTTTAAATCGGTATAGTACCTTTGTGTTACCTCACCCCATTTTCTAATATCCTTTTACAACCTTCAACAGTGCGCACTGCTTTCCAGCGGCAGCTTGTTGTGCCAGTTTCTTCTGCGTGCCTTGGACGTCTGAGCTTCGATGAACTAACACAGTGGAGTATCGTCCTTCGATTATTCCAGCAGGTAGGGTGAAATATCTGCGGCGCTGTTCCAGCCCGGCACACCTGCCTGTTAGCCTATTACTATCAATTATCTGACATTGATTCTTCCCTTCTGTTGCGCTAGTCCGGGACAACGTTTCACTCCACTTTACACTAGTGTTTAACTTGTATGGACTGGAACTAAAATTTTGTCAACGGAATGTCGTTTAATACCACCCAAACACTGACACTTCTGAAAATTATGTTAGGTTCCTTACCCGCTTTTGATGTAAACCGTGCACGAGTCAGGTGTTTTCAGTTAGGAGAAATGGACATATCCCCATACTCCCATACCTTATACATCTGCAAAATCTGGACAGCGGAAAAGTTGAACTTTTGCTCACCTGGACATACAACAAGAAGAATAATCGCGTTGTCCCTCTCCTCCACCGACCTCAAAAATCATGGCGACCCCGATCAAATTACCTGTCAAAATAACAGAGGAAATTAGAAGCCATTACGCTGCGAAAAACCGAAGATAAAACCAGTCGTCAAGCGACTTTGCCAGTTCAACATTAATGTTCAAAATGCTTTACGGCAGTGTTGCAGGATGTGATGGGTTTTCGCCTGGCAAGCGTTCTCCCTATAAAAAGCCACAAATATTTGTTGAGCAACACTGCGACGTGTCGGATGTGAATCGCCCCTGAATAAAGTCACTGCCCACAACTACATACTGGCAAGTCAACTCTTCCCGACACCGTTTCAAGTACACACGATTGAACACGATGTATTGTCGTGATACACATCTATTTTTAAACCTTGATCATATCTGAGTTGGTGTGTCTCTATGAAACTGAGAATAAACTATTTATTTTATTTATTTATTTATAACTTCACACTGGCAGGTCATCCAGCGTCACAATTCTAGAAAGATTCGTTACACTGGAACTTCTACATCTGCATATACTGTCGTCTTTTTACTTCCTACGATACGTTGACCTTTGCGTTCCATGTGCACGAACTCACTCTATTGGCATATATCTCTTGAGCGTGCTCTTCCATTACCTACCAATGGATCATTCAGGATTATCGATCTATTATTAGCTGAGGTCCCGTATCTCATGACAGCCAAATTATGGTTTCACATTTTCACCATTGTACAGGTCCAATCATGGACATATGAACAATTTTCTACTGTCACTGTTACAGTTGCCATAAAATATTTGTACAGTTGTACATATCTGATCATGCCTCCATGGGCGTGCCTCGCATAGTCGAGAATAAAATATTTATTTATTATTTATTTAGTTATTTATTTATTTCCTTCTTCCTTGCCATAGGTTTACGTTTCCTCTGAAACATTAGCACGAACCTTCACCGAAACTTGGAGTTGTATTTTGATACACACGCTCCTATAACGGCAGACAGAGGTCCGCAGTCCACTATTGCACTGCTTTTGATCTGCGTAGTTTGCTCGGTTGTTCTCACTTACGCACTACCGCTTACCATCCTGTAGCCAATGGTTTAGTCGAGCGCTTCCAGCGCTAACTGAAATCTTAAGTTCCCGCTGCTCATTCGAGCATGTAGTGGTCGGAGCTTTTGTCAATAGTCCTGTTTGGCTTCCGTGACACTGCCAAGGAAGATATAGGCTGCCGTCCCGCTGTGTTACTTACTGGCACGCCCCTTAGACTTCCTGGAGAGATGGTGCTGGATCCAAGTATCAGCGGGGAAGCAGATCCGACCTATTATGTCACACGACAGGGGAGGCAATTTGGCTCAGTACGGTCAACACATCCACGACGCACACCCCGTAACGCACAGATACATCCTGATCGCCATTGAAACTTAGTTCCTGTGCGCATCGATGCTGTGCGTAAAACTCTGACCCAACTCTACGAAGGTCCTTACTGCGTTAGCGACCGCAAGTTCAGTTATATTATGCAGGACCGATATGAATGCAAATGACAAGGACCGAGTTGTCAGTTTTGCGGTCGTTTACATCAAAGCAGAAAGGAGAGCTGCCCAGCTTGGGGTCGAACGCGCACAAGATGTTCCAAGAAGAACCACTTCGCACGCTGTTGCAGACCCGCTAAGGCCAGCTCAGTAGTCGAGAGCATCAACGAACAGTTACAAGAAATTTCGATGCGCAACTTGGAAAATCGTGGGGAACACAAGTGTGTTGTCGCGACGCTTTCGGTTGGAGGACGACCGGTGCGATTCAAACTGGACTCATCGGCTGCTGTCGACATCCTACCTGAGAAGCAAAGTGTGGGGATAACAGGTGACATGACGCAGAATTGCTTTAGAATGTGGAATGGTTCAAAGCTACTGCGGAATGTCACCGCCAGGTTGAAGGCCATCAACCCATAAAACGGAAAAGTACACCAACGCGATTGCCTGATAGTCTCAGGAGACTTTATGCCTAGTTTGGGTGTTAATTCTATTCAGAGTCTAGGTTTTGTCTCTTTTAACCATAAAAGTTTCGTCCATTTGTGCAAAGATAACCTAGATACTGTTGACAGCTACCCTGGCGCGTTTGAAGGGTCGTAGGGAGACAAGAAGGGTGTGCTCACTTATCTTTAGTTGAATTCGCTAAGCCGCTAGGGTTGCCGACCAGGAAGGTGCATATTGCCTTTCGTGAGAAACGTTTAAACGAGCTGCAACATCTCACTAGTTTTGGTGTAATAGCCAAGGTTGAGGAGCCGACAGATTGGGTCAGCCAGGTGGCGACCGTTACTAAGGAAGCGGGAGAACTACGCGTGTGCATTGATTCAAAACCACTTAAGCCGCACTCAAGAGGCAGCGGTGCTAGAATATGTATTACCGGTGCTATCCAGAGCTGGAATGTTGACTAAGGTCGACATGGCTTCTGCGTTTTGGCAAGTAATACTTGACGAAGATTCAAGCTACCAAACCTTTGACGCGTTTCCGCTGGCTTCGTTTACCGTTTGGACGGAAGGTAGCCAGCGAGATTTTGAAAACGACTAGCACAGGCTTTAGACGATTACCGGGTACGTTCTTTTGTAGCCGACAATGTTTTAGTTTTTGGCACAACGCGAGAAGAGCGCAAGCAGAACCTTCACTGATTGTTGCAGCGCTGGTTTGAAAGGAATATCAAACGGAAAAGATAGACGATTGAGTTGATTAGGAGGAAAGCGGTGCTTCATAGACATATACTAAGCTTCGGAGGACTGAAACCGAACCCAGAGAAAGTCAGAGCCATCAAACAGTTGCTTTCTCCTAATGACTTGAAAGCCATTAGCAGGTTGCAGGGGCTGGTGGATTACCTAAGTCGTTTCTTTCCCAGATTAGCCGAGTTACTGGTAACAATACGAAAATTGACGCATAAGAGTAAGCATTGGCATTTAGACGCGGAGCAGGAGAGAGCATTTCAGAAAATACAGGAATTAATAACCAGTGCCCCGTTCTCGCTTACTATAACCCAGCACTCCCGCTCGAGATCCAGTGTGACAGCAGTCAGTATGGTATCGGAGCCGTACTCATGCGGAACGGTAAGCCTATCGACTTTTGCAGACGGACGCTGACAGTGACCGAGCGTCGTTACGCGCAAATAGGGGAAGAAATGCTTGCATTGGTTTACGCCGTGAAGCGTTTCAAGGACTATACGTTTGGCCGCAAATCCACAGATCTTACTGACCACAAGCCCATAGTGTCGATCGTCAGCATGCCGCTCCATGTCGTTCCTTGCCCCCCGCAAAGGATGCTAATTCGTCTGCAGAAGTATGATCTAAAGATTGTCTACCGGCCAGGATCCAAGGTGCACGTTGCTGACTCGCTGTCAAGAGCGCACCTGTCAGACACACTAGGAAATGATGATTTAGGTTTTGTTTATGCACCACAGCTGCTCGCCGTTACTGAGGAACGCTTCCAGCACCTCCAACGATACACTGCGATGAACGAATGCTGTTGACTATTGAAGAACGCGATCATGAACTGATGGCCAAGAGAAAAGAAAAGTTACCAAGGGATCTGACTCTATTGTACCATTTTCGTGATGAATTCATTACTCCTGATGGATCAATATTCAAAGGCAACAGGATAGCGGTTCCCAAGACACTGCAGCAATCGATGATGGAGCTGATCCTTTGTGCATATTTAGGAACTAACGACCGCGTGGCAGGAGGTAAGGAGATGTTGTTCTGGCCCGGAAAGCCCGGCTGAATACCTGACTACGTCTCCAATTGTGTAGCATGCAGAGCACACGACGTACGCCAGCCAAAAGCACCGATGATGCTACGTGACGTTCCAGACATGCTTTAACAAATGGTCGCAATAGACAATGTTTCCCAAGGTGGAAGAAACCATTTGATGGTGGTAGATTAGTTTAGCGACTACTTCGAAATCGATGCGTTTACGACGACTAGAACGCGATCAGTGGTGAACAAGCTTTGGTGCCAATTCGCTCGGCATGGAATGCTACAAGTGATTATTTCAGACAACGGGCCGCAATTGAATAGTGCAAGGTTTCAGGCATTCAGCAAGAATTGGGAGTCTCGTCACCGACTAACCAGCCCATGCCATCGCTGATCCAACGGTACGGCAAGGTCCACAGTGAATGAGGCGAAGAAGCTGCTTACAAAAGCCAAGGAGACCCAGGAAGCTCCGTAAATAATGCTACTAAACAGAAGAATTACACCATTTACTTATATCGGAGCGAGTCCTGCACAGCGTCTGTTCAGACGCCGAACAAGAACGCTAGTACCGATTGCTACAACTCTACTGCAGCCCGAGATGGCTCTGTCCGATGTGCTACCCGACCGACTACGGAACAGAATGCTAGGCAAAAAATACTATGATCGCGGATCGAAATTCCTCCCACCACTAGGTAAAGGAGAAGAAGTATGGGTGCAGCCCTTACCAGGATCAGATGGTTGCTGGCGGAAAGGAGTGATCGAAGGCCGGAAGGGAAACAGGAGTAATGAAGTAAAGATTAAGGGCAATCTCATTCGATGGAATCGGGTGCAACTGAGAAGGGTGCGTCAGTAGTGGATACCACAGAGAGGGTCAGCAACGACCACCTTAGAGGTGTACTGCTACCCAAGCCCATGACATGAAGCGTACAAGAAATGGTAGGCAATACGGAACAAATAGAAACGAAATCCCAAATAAAGAAAAGGGAAAGGAAGTGATGGGACTGAAGGTGGTAGTGATTGCAAATGCTGTTATGCCGATCGACGTCACAGGCCAGACCGATAAGGTGTGGGCAGGTTGCCGGAAGCAGCTGGGTCAGCCAATCCGGAAATAGTCGGCCTGTAAACGCCTCCACCCCGCAACTACCCACTGAACGCGCAAGTGACCAATCAGGCGACAGCAGGCGAAGGAGCGCATACTCGTGCACCCTTGAGCCAAGGCTTGTGGCATTGAACCGAGAGAAGCAGCGCGCAGACCCAATCCCGCCAATCGTACATCCACTAAGAAAGCCAAGGTAATTTTAGACAGAGCGAAGGTGGCGGGCAAGCATAAACCAAGAGAAAGGGAGCCAGCGACACAATGCAAATAACAGCGATGAGCCACTTGGACGGACGGTGGTAAATAGTGTATATGCTCTATAAAATTCGAGCGTAATCTTAATAACGGACTTCGTGATCGCGGCCCAGTCTTCTTGCTTCCCGGAGGCTACACGAGACCTGACTTCAAGCATTAACAAGAATGAAGAATCGGAACACCAACCCTAGGTACCTGTAGCTCAAACGTCTGTTGTTGGGACGTAGTCCCTCGGAACCTCAGTTACATATGCAGAGATTACTGCCAAGGTCCGCCGGGAGGTCGCCGTTGTGGTCTCTTCTGTTGTAAACGCAGTTAACGTGAATAAATCTAAAGAGAGTAAACACTCAACACTTGTCAGCAGGTTAAGACAGGGAGTGCCATACCTTGTACACCAAAGGAAAAAGGACCTAACCATAATGCCCGACTGTTATATGCGCAAATGTCCCCGAACCTACAGCCATCTCATTATTGGAAGGGTTATCGGACGACCAAGAATAATGGAACTTCTTGTGCGCGTTGCTGAAAGTCAAAGCCAAGCGCGTAACCTCCTTACGAAGTACTCGTCATCCGAACTCCCCACATATCATGGAAAACCCGAACTTATTCAAGTAACACTAGAAGCCTCCACCGAAGTATAAAATTTTTGCCATCCGCAAGCGCGTTTGAACACGGATGCTGTGGGCTACGTATCTACCGTGGTGTCTCTTGGAGCGCGCGACATTCAAAAAAGCACCGATGAGGGACGGAGCAAGCAAGACCGGCCTAAACACAATCTTCATACATGGCATACCAGAACACTCTTCTAACTGTCATCAAGAGGCCGGAAAGCACAAGTTAGTACAGCGGCAGTTCCTTCGTGAGACAATTTCTTTGGATAATATTGTGGTGCTAACGCTCACCAGGATACCTCTCTCACCAAATTATAGAGGATGCGGCCATAGAATCCGAAAAATGTGGTACAGTTATAGTCAGCGCAACAAGCAAAGTAGATTTTGGAGCGATGCCGGAGAACTCGGACATACCTTCCTTCTGAACACCGGTTAAAGTTCGCACAAGCTTTGCACAGCTCAAATATACAAGCACCTAAAGCAACAAGCGTACCCACGAATACACCGAGGCGCTAATTTGATTGCTGCTTTAATAAACTCTAACGTGGGTCTAAAGGATGATTGGGACCCACCTTAGCTAAACCAAGTTGCGAACAAGGTATCATTAGCTCAGCAAACAAACGAGTCTCTGCCGACCTCCCATCGGTCGGCATTCTCCCGCAGTTAACCCCTTCACCCCAGTTTGTGCTCTTAGAGACCGAGAACCTGGCCTGCCTGTATACAAATGCTCAAGGACTTTTAAATACACTGGCCGAACCAAAAGCTCGCCCAGCTCCTGGGTCACAGTATGTCATTGGTATAACGGAACCATGGTTACACATGGGAATGACGGACACTAATGTTTCGCTACCGGTCGTGTCGCTGATCCGGAACGCTAGGCTCATAAAAGGATGAGAGGTAATTCTGTATTACCGAAGCGACTTACAGCGCGAAGCAGTGGAGGATTCAAACTCGCAGTTCTCCGACTCGCTTTGGTGCTGCTTGCAGTTAAAAAGTCGGGGTGCTTGCCTTATTGTCTTGATATACCACCGCTAACTCTACACTCGCAACCGGCTGCTACCTATCGGCTGCTTTATGATACGGTGTACAAAGAAAGTACACTTACATAATTATCATGCGTGAGTTCGAAGTACCTTGTGTAGAAACTCCTGTCACGATTGAAGAACAATGCAAAGCCGATCTACAAAATCCCGTAACCGCCGTTCCTCTTTACGACCACATCACTTTGCCCACTTGGTTTAGAACTGGTAACTGGCCAACTGTACTGGATCTCGTGCTTACCAACGAGAAGCACATGATTGATGCGGTGGTTTTAGACTGCTTGTTGTGTAGCAGTGGGCACGCAGTCCTAAGTTACAACTTCGTCTGCTATGAGAATATCGGAATGAGAACGATTAGACAGTGCGTTCCAGCGCAAGCCACGATTGATTAGCCCAGCGCAACAACCTCGTTGTTCCTTGCTGAAGAATTCCCGGAAGTCGTCTGGCTCGATTTCGTCAACACACCCGGTCAGCTGATTGTAGAGGCTTCAGGAATAAGAGTTTGCAACAGATGTACATCAATTTATCATCAGCATCATTATCATACACGTTAGCTAGAAGTGGCAAACACCTCAGCTACTGTGCCGCAATACACAGAAAGAGAAGAGAAAAATGCAACTGCTGCAGGCCGGTTGAGCTACCGGTAACGGATGGGCATCGTTCCGGTAAGCTACCAGCCGGCTACTGTGCATCAAAAAATTACTATGCAAAATTATATAAGGCTAAATAATGCGATCGTGGTTGGAGGGGAGGCTAAGAGGGATGGGGTGGGACAAAGGAAATCATAGCACAAACGCCACTGTGGTCGGCTCCTGGCCATATCAGCAAGTGTGTCCAACCAAACGTGTTCATCGTCTTTCGGACCCCAACCAGGAAGCCGAGACGCTCCAACCAAGGCCAGCTCAGAAGTGAGGGCCTTCATTCCTCTGGACCAAGTCATCGGTCGAAGGGGTGTACATAGCCTCTGCAGTCCCGCAAATTTACTTTCTCGCGACATTCACTACTGTTATCCCCACTTTAATCTGACTGCCTAGCTACATCTTGCTGACTTATCCAGTCTCATCTAAACGCTCTTTTGCTTTCTGACCCCTCCCCAAACACTCCTGCTTCATCTCCAATCTTTCATTCTTTACTGATCCGTGTTCCGCTCGATTCTCGTCGTATTTCGCCACTTGTGATATACGTGTATATGCGATATTTAAATAACAATTACATGCATAGGGGTACGATAGTTCAGGCATCGCCGCAATTGATTGACTACATTCCAGATGCATTCCTTTCTTCTGTTTGTGTGGCTGTCTCTGTTCGTTTCCTTTTTCTCCCGAGTCTGTCACAGGTACGGCGACACGCACCCAAGTAATTGTCCTCCGTTTCGACAACAATACAAGACACACGGTTCCTCTACCTGGACATGAGCGGAAAATTATCAACTTTTTTACAACTTACTAACTGGACAAATCAATCAATTCTTCCGCGGCATGAACCACTGAGTCCAATTTATCTAACAATACCTATTCCACATATCTCTTGACTGAGGACTTTCGACTACGGAAGGCACATTCTCCTGCCAAGACAAAGCTTGAACAATCGGTCAGTCTAAGCTCTTCAATCCGCTTTGACCGCTCAAATGGCCGTGGTAACCACAATCTCTAATCAATTTCACTACCTACCCCGGGGGATCTGCGATTCTTTCTTCGTGGGCACGCGCATGCTTAGAGTGTCAGCGCGCCAAGGTCTACAGACACACCAAAAGCCCACTTGGCGTCTTTCCCGCTCCTGACTCTCGTTTTGCACACGTCCATGTCGATCTGGTCGGACCTTTGCCTCCATGCAAAGGCTACGTGTACCTACTCACCTGTGTCGACCGATTCACTCGTTGGCCAGAGGCGATTCCGTTAGTCAACTGCTCATCTGAGACAGTTGCACAAGCTTTCTTAGAACGCTGGGTAGCTCAGTTCGGTTGCCCAAGCGTAGTCATCACTGACAGAGGATCACACTTTGACGGATCCTTCAGCAAATTGCTCAACGTCCTTGGTTGCCAACATAACCGAACCACCGCATACCATCCCGCAGCTAATGGGATGGTAGAAAGGTTCCACCGGCAACTCAAAGCCTCACTCTGTGCCCAATCTAGCACATCCTGGCACGAAGCACTTCCGCTCGTTTCTCTTAGGCATAAGAAACACGATTAAAGCGGACTTGCACGCCACTCCATCGTCGCTAGTCTTTGGATGCGCACAACGCTTACCTGGTGAACTCGTCTCACCAAAAGCGCAACAACTTTCAACTATGGCGACTACGCAGCTCGCCTATCTCATCACATGCGACAGCTTCAGCCTGTGCAACCCAGAGCACAGAGCTTGCGTACAAACGTGGACGAACGGTTAACTACTTGCACGCACGTGTTCGTTCGCACTGACAGCGTACGCCGACCACTTCAGCCTCCTTACTCTGGTCCGTACCGTGTCGTACGTAGAAGCGACAAAACGTTTACCATTGACTACAATGGTAAGACTGAGACGGTCAACGTCGATCGACTCAAGCCAGCATACCTTGACAAGTCTGACTTGCCGGTGCAACAAGCACCTTCACAGCCTGTGCCATCACAGCCGGCACCGCAAACGCAGACGAGTCAGCCCGCTCCAGCAGAACCGACAAACACAACCGACAGCACTCCTACCCGCCCTACCCTCAATCGACGCGGTAGGAAACTCAAGCCTCCAGTTCGTTTTTCAGACTTTGTTAGCACTTATTATTTTACATAGAACGTGCCTTCGAAATTTTCTGCTCTTACCAAGCGTTTTTGAAAACCCACAAAAAAGATAAAAACGTTTTGAAACTACCAAAAAAGAGCAAAATCTTTTGAAAACCCAAAAACAGCTTTGCACGTTTTTCGCTTTGCACTGTTTTGTGTATTGCTATGCATTTATGCTGCTTTTTCGTTTTGCTTTCCATATACACCCCGTCGGTTGGTTGCCCCTCGGTTTCACTTTCCGCTGGATCCCCGTACGTCAACTGCAAGTGGAACGAACTTCCTGCTCAACTGCCTACGTGAACTTTATTAACTGTCCCCCCCACAAACAGTTTTTAACCGTTTCGACACCGTAGGGAGGACACGGGTGGGAGCCCGCTAAGGTCCGATTGCATGGTTCTCCCCCAGCAGCTGCATCGGGTTTCACAACCTGGTCTCGCAGAAGGCTGGCCCGCGACGGACAGTCCTCACGTAGATCGAAGGACTGCTTACACAGTCCCTTCTGGGAGAGGGCTATGTAGCAGTCTGGAGATTCCCCGGTTTGCTTGTGTAAAATTCTAACCAAAATTCTATAATTGTACACTTAGGCAACCGGTGTGGTTTGTTGAACTGATTGCTGAGTTCGAATGCTTTACTTGCTCATCGCCGTTTTTGCTTGGCGCTCGCTTCGGTTGCAACGCGCGACTGCTCTGTGTGCTGTGTTTGCTCCGTTTCCCTAGCTAGAGCGTCCACGGTGTCGTTCGTTTTTAGCTAGCTAACAGGGAATCTTTTGCTGAATCAATAAAAGTTTCCCTGCAACTCGATCCGTCTTCTGGAATCGCTCTCTGGGCTCCCGGAATAGGCAACCCTCTAAAAACGTGCTAGCAAAATGTCCGCTACTGAATCGGAAAAGCATTTGGCATATGAGGAGCAGTAAGATCACACAAGATCACACAGTTGCTTGTATCAGGTCATCATTTCGGTTTTACCACACGTTTGAGTTGAATTTTTTTCTCACGGATGTTCTAGTCTCTGGCAAATGTGTGCACTCAGAGGTATTTTGATAAAAACCTACAGAGCAGCCCACCCGCACGTCAGCATGTGCAGAGAGAACATATCAATAGCTTTAGCAGTTAGCAGAAAAGCACTTATCCTACAACTACCGTACAAAGGGGGACATCTTGGCCGAGATTCTTCACCGTGGTTTATCGCAGCAGAGCAATCAAGGTCAGAGTATCCGACACTCACTCTGCAAGCCAGCCCGTCATCGGCCAGCTACTGTTTTTTGTCTACATTAATGACCTTCAGCGGACCTATCTCCGCTGCTAATTTTGCAGACGATGCTAAAATATGGAGAGCAAATCGCGCAGCATCCGACTGTGTCTACCTCCAGGACAATCTGACTCGCATCAACGAATTGGCAGAAAGGAACCAGCTCCTACTGAACCCTGCAAATTGCCACCTGCTGACGGTGCGCAACAGCTTTGTCAACGCATACCTTTTCGGGAAACACGTCCTGCAACCCGTGACTGGTGAACGCGACTTGGACATAATCGCGCAGGAGAGCCTTGGCAATTCGCTCCAATGTTCGAAAGCAGCAAGTATGGTGAACTTGAACTTGAGACTTTGAGGCGAGCTTTCGGCACCTTTGAGCGACCGCTAGGATCAATGCCGATTAAGTCCGATGTTCTTCCTCACGTTGAATATGCAATTCAGGCCTGGTGTCCATGGTTCAAAGGAGACATTCTCCTATTGGAAAAACCCCAAAGAAGAGCCACCAGCGCAACGCGTGGACCATCCGGCCTGAGTTACCAACTGCCTCTTCGTGTATACGGTGTGTCCTCCTCAGAATACCAACGGCTTCGCGGACATCTTACTCTCCCATACCGGATGTTAACTGAAATTGAGCATCCATGTACATCACTGTTGACCCTAGCCCCTTACAATCAAAGCCGAAGCAACCGCCTGAAACTAATGACGCAACACTCCGATCTGAATTGTAGAAAGTATTTTTACTCATTTAGAATCTGTTCTTACTGGAATACCTTACCAAGATATGTGGCGGAGGCACCAAACATGACGACATTCGAAAGACTTCGACTTTCAATTAAATGATAAACGCTACACAGCAATTTGAAAAAGTGCAATAGTGTAACCACTGCTACTTCACGTTCCACGTTGGAACCTTTTGCTTTTAATTTCCTTTTACATATCCATCCTGTGGGTTTTGTAAAGTTGTGTTTTTTATCCCATCGTACACTATTGAACTAGCGAACTGTTGAGCTTCGACGTGCCATCTCATCAGCAAAATTACAGACATGCTTTGTCAGCACACTCATGGTGAAGCTCAGTCTCAAGGATAATAGTCCTGTCCACGACAACTCCATGTGTATCTGTTCAAGTATCTGTTCCTGTGGAGCAGGATACAGTGGTCTTACGAATAGGTGCCTATCCGAGAGATTGAAAGAGCACTGACCAGCATGACTAACGGCTGGAATCAGAAGAGTATGCAACTCTTCCATAGCCGCCCAACTCGCCGACACAGGACATTCCCCCAAACCAGCCGACGCATTCAAAATTACTCATGAGTAGCCGAATTTTAGTCGTTATTTTCAAGGCTTGCATCCCAGTAGTTCGCAAGCTACATAGCACAGGCTGGTCGGGAAGAGCACCAGACGAGTTTCATCCTATGGGGGCTCGTCAGTGGTCATCTAGCAAGGTATATGCGCAAGCAGATACAAGAAGCCGCTGAGGCCATCGGAATTCGGCTGCACACACCGAATCGTTGCATCCAGAAGCGATACATTCACGCCTTACGGCCGCAGTGGCCCTGCGTCCAGTACTCAGTTGGACCGCGTGCAGGCCCAGACATTGAACTGATCGATAGCAAAAGTTGACCTGTTCTAAACACTGGTCTGCCTGAATTAATTGGTATATAATTGTACAAGCCCGAAGAAGCATTATCGAAAATATATGTTCGCTAACGCTGCCTTTTGACTTTCTAGTGAGCTTCTTCAAAACGGTAAAACATAAATATCTTTGCCAAGGTTGCCTGAAATCTGGAGGATAACACATTTTTGATAGAGGGTTTCGGCGTGGCTCTCTCCCATCCCTGAACACGATGACCGACGGTTTTGTCTTTGTTTGGACTCAGCAGGTAGAGATAGCCGAGCTGGGAGTGGAACTCGGTGCATAGTGTTTGGCGCCTATCTCCATGGTCTCCAGGCCATTGCTCTTCGCAATCATGATCATCAGGATCACTATTGCTGGACTGGCCATATTTAGAAGTTGTGCAAGTTACCTAGTCTCCGTTGTCACATGTTGAGGCAGCACAAACCGCGTTTTGATTGGGTTAGAATGGGAACTCTTTTGTCGCGCCGAGTCCTTAAACACCGGAACTCGCTTCCAAGGCACGAGTTTAAGGAACCAACGTTTGAAGGCTTTTTGTGGCAGTTTGGTGCTCTTGGTTGGGTATATCAAACGTCCCCACTACTAACATATTTATATAATCAGTTTTCTACTGTTCTTTTTTAAGTTTCCTGCATGACTTGGCAGTAACTTTGCTTAATTGCTTTCCTTTTTGCCTTCTGAGCTTACCATTCACTCATCCTTAATTCACATAACCGGCCTGGCAGGGATTGCTGGGGATACATGTTGGTACGAACTAATTGGGCAGGATGTGAAGCGCGGTTGTTGTAGGTTTATCAAAATTTCTAATCGTCTGCTGTGTCAAGCGCATCTAGCGGCGTTTAATGGCATAAGGATAAAGGTGATAGCCGTGAAGCACTACGCGTCAAGTTCCAGTCCAAGCTCGGCTATCTCTAATTGAGGGGCCCAAATCAGGACGAAACCTTCGGCAGTTGAGTGCAGGGATGGGTGTGGGCCATACCAAAAGAGTCCTAGCGATTCCAAGTATAACTAGAAGCAAAATATTGAACACTCGTGGGCCTATACTATCGTTCCGTTTCCAACTAAACTTGAACACAATGTCGGATCGGCGCTTGCAAACATGCTGACTTTGTTGAGAAACATGCTCTGGGAAATTTGTTCAGTAACACCCGAAACTTGCCTCAGCTGTGTTCCCTCAGAATATCAAGGAATGAACTGTTTAGAGTGTTGCAGCCGTGTCACTACGTTCAACGTGGAGTAACCATTCAAGGTAAATCCACTATGGAACCTACAAAGCCGTTCAGTGCAAGTTTTTAGGCATGTAACTTTCGTCGTGTCGCCCAATCGAGCTAGTTTTTATGCAAACAACACACACTGTCACGCTTTGAAATGTACGAATTGAATGTTTTAAGCTCCTGGAACATCGACGATTTAAGCTATTGGCCTCGGGATTGAAATTTAACTGGTTACCAGTTGAGCGCCCGAGGTAGCACAGTAAAATCCTTGTAGTAGCCGAAGTTGCAGCCCTCGGATATCAACGGAATCAGATGCGCAGCGACCACGCGTTAATCATGTGGTATGAATGGAATTCAAGCGATAGAGATCGGTATCGCTTTGCATGCGAGTGGTGGTAGAACCATGCCAAAGAACTAGAAATAGCTGCATACCGAGCAGAGGTTATTAGTCGGTACAAGTAAAGTAGCAATAGACAAGACGGAAACAGAACCTATGTTCACAGTGGATAAAGAAGTTCAACGATTGATTGCTAATTTCCAAGTATCATAGGATTGTATAGATTGTACCTATCGATAAACATAGTGCTCCTATCCAGATTCCTGACAGTCCATAACCCCATAAATTTTTCGATCTGTGTATCATATTTACGGTCGTCAATCGCGCTTCTGATAGTAAGGATTAACTTTCATATAGGTGTGTTGATCTAAGCCGGCTTCCAAGTGCGAAGTAAAATTTGGAATTTGACAGTATGGTTCTTTATGTGCACCGGGGTAATTTATCTGATTTTGCGGACGAATTACCGTTCACATAAACAAGAAGAGCGATTCCGCTTTTAAATACACTCCAGCACACAGTGTCTTTCTTGGCCTGATTTCATAGTCAACCCTCAGGTTGAGGAAAACTTTTCTTTGTCGTAAACATAAAAGCGTGTCATTCCCCTGAATGCATGGTCAGGTTGAGCTGACATCAATCTTGTTCTTTGCATAGTTATTTACTGTTTGTCCATGATAACGCGACATCACTGCCTCACCAATGGGACCCCTGCATTGTGCGTTCAGAAACAAGACAACAGTATCAGCTCCAACTTCTGTAGTACATCAGCACCCGCTACTAAACAAAGCAATAGATAATCCCCCATCATGCGAAGCAAAGGAATTATCGGAAAACGTACATGTATTTCACAAGAATGCCAGTAATAAAATGGACCAATGTGCGTATCTGTGTAAGCGAGTGTCTCATGCTGAGATTGCTTCTTCACCGCAGCTGGGCTATACCGCCTTACACCAAAATAGGTTTTGTTAACCTGGATGGTACGTAATCCACGTTATTAGGTTTGCGTGTCAAATTTGCGTGTTATTTCCTTCAAATTCTGTGTTGGTTGTTGAATTGATTTCAGCGGTGGGACTGCCCTTGATGTAAATTTTGAAATGGTACCTACACCTGTCTAACACCTTCCATCTTGATTAATAAATCCAGCGAACTGTGAATCGTTGCTGGGGGACAGGGTGCACCGTCCTAGTGACCGCGTTAGACCCAAAGAGGGGTTCCATGCATCCAGTGTGGAGCGCAATAATGCCCAGCCACCACATGACTCCCCACAAACCTAGACATAAATGCTGATGCTGATGCTCATGTTGAAGTAGTGTGGGCCGTCTCCCTTGGTGAAACGTGGCGATCATTCACCTGCCGACTGAGCTAGTTCCTTCAAGTTTAAATTGCATATGGAGTGCGCATTGATGGAGCTGTGTGTGGTGCAGCGCAATTCACATTTTGCCCTCTGTGGACGCAGGCCTCCTGTGGCTGTCTCCATGGAGTCCGCATGGACAGGCAAACCCGGAACCCGATGGCGCCAACCACCACCACTGAGGCGTGCGGTGACTAGATCCTGACAGATTTTTGATCAGGTGGTGCCAGGGTTGTACACTGGACTCATGTCCTGGATGGCTCCACTCGCGACCACAGAGTGGAAGTTGGATTGCACCCTTCTTCTATCGAAGACTTAGGACGCATACAAGTCCGCATGTGTCAGTTCATTAACTCCTGGTTTACGGCCCGCTCCTTTTTGAGAGTATATTTTACCCAAGGTTGTGACTGAGAACTCAGATCGTTCTCCATTTCAAAAACAACTTTGGAATACCCCTATGCTGATAGTGTCATGTTGCATCGGACTTAGCACATTGGCACTAGAAAAAGAATTGCTTTATCTACTGCATACAGCTGACTGGATGAGTGAAAAATATGCTATCGCTAAAGACTCGCCTCTTTCTTCCTTCCCTACACATGAGCACCCAGTCCCCATTTCACCTGACCCACCACTTCGCCCAGTTCCGTTTAGTGCTCATGCAGTTATCGGCCACCACAATCTTATGCCTCCACGCAAAGGGTTCAACATCGGCTGTTGGAACTTGCGAACAGTACTCGACCGGAACAGGAGTGAGCGAGCTGAGTGATACACCGCACCGGTCGCGTTGGAACTCGTTGGCTACGGGATCGACATTGCCGCTCTCAGTCAGGCCAGGATAGCTGAGCAAGGGAAGCTGTGTGGTGTTTATGTTGAAAACATGTTCTACTGGGTAGGAAATACCACCTCAGCATAACGACAACACGTGTCGAATTCGCACTATCCGACAGCCTAAATGTGGACCAGCAGTTGCAATGTGATTCCCAGGAACGCGACCTCGGGGTGATCATGTAGAACGATCATGGCTGCTCAAGACAGGCTGAAAAGACATTAATACCGGCCAGTCAACATCTTGGACTCTTGCGGAGGGTTTTCGGAAATTTCGAGCCATCAAGTTTTCCGTAACGGTTGAACGACTACTTGAGGCCCCAATTGGAATATGCGATGCAGGCCTGCCGTCTTTGGCGCAAGCGCAAGCGCAACATCAAAGCACTTGAAGCTCCATGACGTAGCACAACCGAACTCGTTATGGGACGGCTTCATCTCTCCTACCATCGCAGACTGCAGTCCCTGAGATTGTACGGTGGTGGATATTGACGTCGGTGAGGAGAGCTCATCATGGTTTGCTTAATACTGACGAACCCAATTCACTCATGTCGCAATCTGTTGCAGCTGAGCTAAACTATAAATCAGGGGGCCATCAGCATAAACTGGCTACGCACTACAGTCGACTTGATTGTCGACGAAACGTTTGCTCCCTCCGGGTATCGCGTGCCTGCAAAGTCCTTCAAACTCACGTTACCCTTGCCACTACATTAACACTTTTCAAAAAACGCCTTGATGAAACGCTTTCCAACTTGCATTACTTGATGTGGTCTGTTGCACTTGGAGGACTAAATAACTCAAACTTAACCATGTGGTTAACGGCCCTCACCGCAGCGTGGTGGTGAGGATACATGCAGTGGTGTCCATGTGATTAGTATGGATGTATCTAAGCAGGATTAACATAACACATTTATCAACTGAAGCAACACACGAGTCAGCATCGCGGTTTCCTTCTTTATTTTTTCACACATTTAAAAAGTACAAAAGCTCACTATAATATTATGTGTGTGCACACCCCATTCCAATTTTAAACTATCGTTCTGCAGCAGTGCATTTAATTAGGTGGACGCTTAAAATGACGGGTTACTTGTTCGTTGACTTTTTCAAGTTCACTTTTCACTCCAACCATTCTACGGGACTTGTCAATCGTATGGTTTTTTACCTGAGATAAAGCATTGTTCATTATTTAACTTGTGGCAGAGTCAACTGGCATCAGCCCACAGCTGATTAATTTTCGAATGCGTCCCGGATGCTGCATGTTTGCCACTTATATTAGCACCTATGGGCTCACTATGCGTTATTCTGATGACATGTGGGATAGGTTTTGCACTCATTTATCCTCCGTGATACGGTTTGTGGAGAGGGGCAACTGGCTATTGCTACTGGGGGACTTCAACACACACGTTCAGCGTAATGCCGCAGTGTGGACGAACGTCAACAGCCCCCATGATATTGGTCCAGCTAATCATAACGTTAACCGGGCGTTCTCACTGTGCGCCACTCACGGCCTGAGGATCATAAGCGCACAGCCCGCATTTTGTGCGAGTAATATAACAACTTCGACGCACCCACGGAGTAATCACTCTCACCTACCCGACTGTGTCAATCTACGCAAGCGTGACATGTGGGAAGTGTGCATGACACCTGCAGTGGGTGGGACTAACTGTGGTGCTGCTTACAAGTTTGTATACAATAAATTTTTAGTATATTTTTAAACGTATGTATTGCACGCCTGTCGTGAACCGGTGGAAAATTAATGTTCTTTTCTTGTGTACTGCCGAGGGAAACATGGAGCTGGTGAAGGCGATGAATTCCTGCCTTTGCAATGTCGACTGCATCACGTCAGTCGGCGATCTGTGACCCCATATCCGTTAATAAGGGATGGCTGCTACCGAGGAAATGGGCGGGCACGCAAATTGTAAGAGGTCCAATTGGTTTGATGACAACAATGCGACCAGCAGCGCATTGGTGTCAGCGAAGAAAACAGCATCCGCTGCACATATGGTGGACACTGCGGATACAGCGAAGGTGAGTCACTTTCG
Source organism: Dicrocoelium dendriticum (assembly GCA_944474145.2). Taxonomy (NCBI): domain Eukaryota; kingdom Metazoa; phylum Platyhelminthes; class Trematoda; order Plagiorchiida; family Dicrocoeliidae; genus Dicrocoelium; species Dicrocoelium dendriticum. The sequence continues at coordinate 4,278,027 of OX104061.1, read as the reverse complement.
CAAACTTTGAGGGCGATTGACTCGAGAGCTACTTCGCATCAAGAATGCAAGAATGAAAGAATGAAAGGAGGAGCAGATGGAATGCTGCTGGTACTAAATCACCCGATAACTACCGGCCTGTTAGTCTGACTGGCGTACTTCTCAAGTGTTTAGAGAAGATTATTAGGCATCGCATCTGTGAACACCTTGCTGCTAATAAGTTGCTCGGAGCAGAACAGCATGACATCGTCAAGAAAATACCATGCCTTACCAACCTGCTGTGTTTCCTCGATGAAATAACTCGATGTTTCGATGATAACATACCAGTAGAAGTGTGTTATCTTCAGGAAAGCTTTTGATTCAGTGAACCACCGTTTCTTGTTAGAAAGAAATGTCCTGGTTTGGAATCCCTCCTCAACTGCTTTCTTGGCTGTCTGCATTTCTTTCTGGTAGGATATTCCGTGTCAGGGTTGGTGACGTTATTTTGACGGCCAACACTGCTTACAGTGGAGTTTCTTAGGGATCAGTAATCGGTCCGTTACCATTTCTCATGTCTATAAATGACTTTGGCCCTCTACTTGACGACCCTCCTATAGGTTCGCTGACCACTTGAAGCTGTCGGTAAGGAAGACAGGGCTTCGTTACCTAGAGATTTTGCTACTGTTCTTAAGTGGTCACATTTGTGTGACTTACCACTGCACATCAGCAAATGTCAAAATCCTAACCCCAGGTGATTAATTTACTGTGCATACGTCTAATGGGTCCCTAACACTGCAGCATGTCACCGAGGCACGTGATCTAGATGTCATCGTGACTAGTGACTTTAAGCCCTCGGCGCAGTGCAAGCATGAGACTAAGAAAGCGCGACAGGAGTTATTTCTTTGGAGAGTTCTGAGTTGTACAAAGCCAAAGGTTGTTCTTCCATTGTTCGAAGCTGCGGTCAGACCACATCTGGAATATTATGTTCAGGCATGGGCATCCTACCTGCAGAAAGATATTAGTGGTCTTGCGAATAAGCAAAGACTGGCCACACGAATGACAGAAGGCCAGCGCGGTTTACCGTATGAAGATCGGTTATCTAACTTGGGTTTGTTCTCAATGAGAATACGCAGATTGAGAGGTGACTTATTAGAGACGTTCAAAATCATAAAAGGTCTCAGTGGTCTCAGGCCCAGCGATCTGTTTGAACCAGCTATGTCAGACAACTTGCGGGCCATTGCATGAAATTGAAGCAGCAGAGATCGAGGGTGGAGTTAAAAGCCAGGATCTTCGCAAATCGGGTTGTGCCTTTTTGGAATAAACTTCCTTCTGCTCAATTAACAGGCGAAACTGAGGGCTTTAAACGTAGCCTAGACGAACATTTGCTGCCCCTGTTTCCCGAATTTCCTTGAACTTTAATGACTGCCCTAATCTCATTACTTCATGATAGTGTGTTGTCCTTCTTGCACTTGCCTCTGTTTTTACCCTTATAGTATCAAGAATATTCTGCCAAGTCGCAGTGCTGGGGCTCTATTTCGCTTACTGGCACACGAAACGAGACACTCATTAAGTGGAAGCATCTTTTGTCCCCGCGTTCTTGTCCTGTCGTGCCGAACGTCGCCAACGTACGAATTCCTTGACTCCTTGAAGACGGTGTACGGACCCACGTTGCAGCCTCGGAGTACGGTGCTCGATGCTACTTCAGATATTACCGGCATACAGACTGAAGACATATTGTAGATCCGACGAACATGTTCGACGTTTGCTTGACAACCGTTCAAGGATTCCTTGGCCTACGTTGCACGGGCTACAACAGCAAGAGGTTAAGATGTGTGTTGCTGTTATAACGACGGTGATGGTGACGCAGTGAGCACTTACCAAGTAGCAAAATGCTAAGTGCGCTGAAACTGGCGTGCTACCCCCAGAAGTGTTGAAACACGGCGGACCAGCGTTGCTACATTCGATGCACTACTTGGTGTAGCGCGTGTGGTCAGAATAAGAGTTGCCGGCTGAGTTAACTGCTGCGCTTGTGTTACCACTGTATAAGAGCAAAGGAAGCAAGCAATGTCGCATCATTTATCGTGCTATTAGTTTCCGGCATTGTGTAGGGTAACCGGTCTGACGAAACCTACTCAACTGTCCTTGCAGTCAGGTTGTTGAACCGCAAGCTACGGGAGCGCAATGCTGCTTTCGTTCAAGCAGCAGCACCACAGACATAGCGTTCGCGGCGCATCAGTTGCAGGAGAAAGGCTGAGAGCGACACTAGCCATTTTATTCAACGTTTGTTGACTTCATCATGGCGTTTGACTCGGTGAACCGTGAAGCACTGTGACTGGTATTGGGAAACTTTGTTTGCCCGAGTAAGGTTGTAACTTTAACTGAATGTCTGCATGGGGTTGGGCGCATGAGGGTGCGACGGCGTAGACAAACCTCGGACAAATTTGCTGTCATCGCTGTTGTGAAGCAACAAAACGGAGTCGCAACGCCTGCTCTGTTTATTTTTTACCTGCATGCAATGCTGTTGTTTGCTTTGGAAGCTGCCTATGATTCCGGTATCTGTGTGGGACCCCTTATCGATGGCGGATTGCCGAGCATGTATCATTTTGGGGCAAGAACTGTAGTGTGTGAGACTAACATGCGCATACTGCTGTTTGCCAATAACTGTGCATGGTTTGCCCACAGCGGGCATGGGCTGCAGCGTATGACTTCGGCTCTGGTTTCGACAGAGGCCAAACGCGGACTCATCAATAACACAAGCAGGACTGTTTGACTTTTCAGCCCACAACAGGAATGGAATCCGTATGCCAACCGCAAACTCACATTGGTGATAATGTTTTGAAAGCAGCCTCCAGATTTTGCTACCTTGGCAGTATAATATCTACTGAACTGTAGATGATCAGCACGCTGCGCATGGGGGTAACGAAAGCGGCTGTCGAATTTAAAAGCTGAAGAAACATATGTGGGGAAATGACCAGCTTACCGTCGGAAGGCCTAGTTAGATCGTTGCACACCGGCATCCTTGAGGACCTGAGCAATCCACACTGCAGCACAACCGAGTATATGGGCTTGCGTCCTATATATAAGTACATCGAACTCGTACCGCATATGTTTCTTACGTAACCGTCCTGTTCTCGTTTGAGTGGCTGAAAAAATAGAGTTTCTAGCTCACCATCTGAACTCACTACTACATTTGTGCATGAAGGACGTCCAGTTGCGGTTCGACGACACACCGTATCGGTAGGTGGATTCTGTAGCCATGGACCGTCCACTAAGGTCTGTCCTGACTGGTATTTTCATGAACCACCTAAAAGCACTAAGCCACATCCTCACATACAAAATGTACATTCATCTATTCGCTACATTGATGACACTTTCGTCGTTGTAGACACTGCCAAACAAGCAGAACACCTACTTTGTGCTCTAACCAGCTGCCATCCGGCGACCGAATTCACTACTGAAAACGACGCTTCCAGTGCCTTCCAATTTTGGGAGGTTACCCTAGCAATAAACCCGAATGAGACGTTACTTCGATCTGTGTACTGTAAACCTACAAGGATAGGACGGTACAATAACACTTTCTGTCCCGTGAATTACAAACGAACGCTAGTTCGTACCAGTTTGAGACAGCTCGCCAGATCCGATCTGATGAAACGATCGCTGCTGAGCTGCAACTTGTCTCCTTAACATTGGATGAAAATGGATATCAGGAGAAGTTCATAGCTTGAAACGCAAAAGTGAAGGAGAAAACCAGCAACGAAGTGGTAACCGACGTAGCTAGGACAAATGTGGTCATAACGCTACCATTCAAAGGCGACAAAAATGACGGGAGTTTATGGTATCCCTCGGTCAACCCATAAAAAGTCTTATTACGCTGCTGAATTCGTGGTTTTGTACTAAGTTAAAAATTCGCCGTTTAACTTCAACCAGGATAAACATGATTCTCGAATTGCCGTCTCATGGCTTTGCCTGTCGCACTCTACTTGCGGTAACGAGTACGTCAACCGAACTGAGAGAATAGTGTCAACAAGGGACTTGGAGCATATTCCGCGAAACCTAGTCGCGAATGGTTCGGGGCCGCCCGCCGGTAAAACCACCCGACACATACTTGGCTGCTACTTGTGTAAAACCCGCGTGAAACATTCAGGCTAATCAACCAACAGAGCGCGGCTCGCCAGCTTCAGTTCGCTGAGGCCTCGGCAATTGGGTGGCCGAAGCACACTTTGTGTAAACAGACCTAGTTCGTAGCCAGTCTCGCCCATCCTTGATGAGGATGGGGCCATATTCCTCTAAAGGAAATGCACTTTGACCGTTTTCTATTCTCCAATGACGTTACACCATGAATGTCCCTATATGCAGCCTAACTATTCCACCAAATGTAATTAACCGGCGCATGAGAAAGCGCGAAATAGCTGAATTCGGGTTATCCTGACGAAATGTGGTTCCTTCTTGCCATTTTGCACTTTGTAAAGGAGAAGTCATGTAGTGGGTGAAAACTAGTCCAAGACTATCGCCTCGGATGAAAAGTATCAATGTCAGAGAAAAGATAGGAATACGTTAACCTTCAGGTTTGACCAGCTGGATTAACTCTGCAGATATTTCACATTACCTTCCGGAATAGTCGGAAGATGATATTCCACAGTGTCCGTACCGCGAAGTTTAGAGGACCAAGGCACACAGCCAAAACAAGCTCAAAGTGTCGCCGCAGGAAAGTAAGACGTGCCGTTGGAAAGCGAGAAAAGTGTATCGGAAAAAGCGATCAATTAAAACAACTGTAAAAGTCCGATTTAAAAACGAAATGAGATAAAGTGCCAAAGATAACAAGCTACGCACACTACAGGACTCCCTCTATGAACAATGGACAATGAATTTATACGGGTTAAGAAGTGTTGCGAATGCCGTCCTCTGTGAGTACTACGCGATAACTCGAATTTTTGGCGTGTCGTAATGATCGTTTTTTAGCTGAACTAAAGTGGAAAACAGTGTTTGAAGAAACACTTGAAACGAAGGTTGACTATCGTCAAATTTGCCCCGATGCAAGCTATCTTGGATCGATTAAAGTGGTACTGGCCATAGCATATTTGCCGCCTACTGGTAATTTTTCCGGTGGTTCCCAGTTTTAATCCCGTTTCGCACCTTGTGTTTGCCTCTTCATTGTGGTCGTGCTACTACTGTATACATGTTGTAATTCTACTGTTTTTTACCTGGACCTGGCTATCTCGCTAAACATCCAGGCGGATAGACCTATGGGGTCCTGGTTTGATGTGTCTACTGCAGCTTGCGGACAGGTTAACTGTTCAGAGCCAGTAACAGACTTACCTGGCCGTTTGCAGTGTGACGTCGGCTGCCACTGTTATCCCGAAAGCTGTACCGGCCTACAAGCTGAGCAGTACAAAATGCTATCAGCCAGCGTTCACTTGCTTTTCGTCTGTGCTGAATGCTGCGCTCAGAGATCGACGCGCCCGGCTATCACCGGTGCTAAACTTTCAGCGCTGGCTTCCAGGTTGGCAGATGCTGAGAAGGCGATAGCCAAACGCGCCTCTATTGCGTTGCGCGATACGAAAATCGCTTTGCTTCTAAAATCCCTGAATATTGCGATGGAAGACATTGCAATAGACGGAAACATTGCTGACGATGCATCCGCTGGGGTCTGTCACTCTGTCATGAACTCGCACATCCTACTGGACACTTCAGGTAGCTTTGCTGATCATCCTCATGAGCCGATCAAAGTAAAACAATATGGTGCCGAAATACCGGAAACCCTCTGCTAACCCCAGAGAATTAGTTGCCACGGCATCGGAAAAGCTGCCGTCCTTGACAGTCATAAAGTCGTCTGACGGTTGTGCACAGGAGAACGTTCCGAAGCTGCTGGCCGTCTCGGCCGCCGCTGAACCAGACCATTCTGACGAAGTGCTGGTAACTGCTCAATGCGATACAAGGTCAAGGGCCCCTGCTCCAGTGAACCAGAAGAAGAAGCGGACTAGAGTTGCCCGTAAAACTTCGAAGGAGCTTGCAGACCCAGGAACTAGTAAGACGCAGGCAATAAAGCTGGAAACCTACGCTACCGTTGCTTCGACGTCATTTGTGGAGACAGGGCCAGTCCCACTGCCAGTGGTGAAAACAGCTGGGATAGGTGTCGAATCCAATGCACGTGGGGTAAACACTCCCTTTGTGCCGACACTTTCCCGGACGGTAGCGTTATATTCCGTAACGTTACTGAATCTGCAGCTGCTCTCCCGAGGTAACGCATCTTGGATAACATCAAGTGCTTGAAACTGTGCGTCCGCAAGCTGCTTCCATCTGGCTTCCCTAGTGTCACTGTCAGAAAGCTGACAAGATTGAGAACATCCCTATCGCTACGCCAAATCCACCACCCCGACTACTCCGCGTGGTCCTTTGTACCCCGGAGGAACGCAAGTCATTACAGTGGTTTGCATTCAAACGTAAGGGTAGTGGTGTCAGCGTTCAGCCGGGCCTACCACTGGCAGAGAGATTGAAGTTAAAGGAGGCTATCAAAGACCTAAAACTAAACAGACGTTTAGTGAGCAAGGCCTCCTTCTGGTGGGTTTTCAGTTGGTCAACTGGGTTATTTTCCGCCCGATCAGAACCCATGCTGATGGCGCACGACCCAGGGATGGTAGTGCCAACTTCCTTGAGGTAGTAGTTGACAACATGCGTAGCCTATGGAACAAGGTGCACGAATCGGGTCTATTGGTAGACAAATCTCATCCCGACACACTTGCTTTCACTGAAACGTGGTTGTCTCCGGATATCACGGACATTGAGGTATGTTTACCTGGCTAGGCGCTGCTTAGAACTAATCGCTCCGTTGGTCCCCAAGGCGGAGTTGTGTTACTGTATGTGAGCTGTAGCTTAGAGGGTTGAGGACCAGCACATTCCAGTCGTCGGATCAGACGTTCGAAGCCTTATCGGATGTTCTGTGCACTTCCTCCACCCAGTTTACAGTTGTAGTGATATACAGAAGTCCTAGAACTTCTTCCATGGGATACGTGGCTTTATTCTCACTCAGTCTTCGAATAAGTGTTTAGTTCAAGGGGATTTCAACCCGGAAGTCCGTTGGGCCGAGTTTTCTTGCAAGCCGGCATCAGGAACATTCGGTGCAGACTTTTTTGACCTGACTCTCCAAAAGCCTTTGCACCCGTTCGGAAACTTCCCCAGTAGGTATATGAACAAGCAAATTCCAGCTAGTTTGGATTTGGTTTTCACTAAGTCCTTCGACTCCGTGACTGAAGTTTTATACGGTGCACCTCTACGGTCCAGCGAACACGTATGCGTGTGCTCACATGTGTGCGATGTGCTCTTTCAAGGCACCAAGCGACCGCTTTTGAATTACTTCCGAATATTTGGCGGGCGGACTTTAGTTCAATGCGAGTTAAGGCTTCAGTTCTGAACTGTGAGATCTCGATGACTGACTCTGTCCAGTTAGTCCGGAATAAATGTAAGGCATATCTTGCGGAGTTTTCCACTCCCTAAATTTCACTCATGAGGAAAAGTGGGTTAAGGGCACAGTCTCCATGGATAGATACCACAGGCAAGTACCTACTCAAGAAACGATCTAGATGCTGGCGAACCTACCAAACAGCTCCATCAGCCAGTACCTACGATAGTTATCGAGAGGTTAGAAATAAATGTAAGCAACATCTTAAAAAGGTTCGTCTCCAGTACGAGCAGCGTTTAGCGGACTCGGCCGCAGCTACTACCAAGAAGCTTTTTGCTTACGTTAAAAGCTGCAGTGGGACAAAACTATCTACACCAGCGTTATTGCGAGCAAACGGGACCCGTGCGCAATCTGACTATGGCAAGGCTTGTACACTTAGTGATCAGTATACTGGGGTCTTTGCCCGGGAGACCTCTTTAGCACAGGCCGAAGTGGTTTGAAGCATTACAGGGGATCCTTGCTTAGCTGAGTTTAGCTTAGCGGAGACTCAGATCTTCGAGCTACTGCAAGGTGTTAATCCCTCTAAGGCTTACGGTCCTAAATCAATTCCTCCAAAGCTGTTGCATGAATTAGCCACTGAGCTGTGCGGTCCTCTCGCATGCGTGCTTTCAATATCGCTAGAGAGCTGCATCTTACCTTCGGAATGGAAAGAGGCAACCATCTGTCCGCTATTCATGAGCGGTGACAACGCTTTGCCCGCGAACTACCGCCCTGTCAGTTTGACAAGCGTAGTAGTCAAGTTGTTTGAAAAGCTGATAATTGATTCAGTAGAAAACCACCTGAATAGATTCAACTTCTCAGTGTTGCGCAACTTGGATTCCGCAATGAATTTTCATGTCAGGCTAATCTACATGTAGCTCGTGAAAGCTGGGCCGAAGCGGTAGACAATGGTGGCGCCGTAAGCGTGCTATTCGTGGGCTTTACGAATGCTCTTGACACCGTTCCACATCTTCAGTAAAGTGGAGAGCTTACGGTATATCTGGTCGCGCCTTTCATTAGGTGTCTGCCAACCTTGAGGGTAGGGGACAGTGCGTAAAGTTGAGGCAGTGCGTTTTGCTCAGACAAGCTGTCCTTAGTGGGGTACTGCATGGCTTAGTTTTGGGACCACCGTTGTTCGCGAGCTATGTAAATGACTTTCCAAGACAGCTAGGAGTGTCATCACTAATGTTTGCTGACGGCCTTAAGCTCTGGAATATTGTGGATATCCCGGGGGTCCTGAGGCAATTCTGCGTGCCTCGGCTAGGCACTGGGAATTGTCTACCATATGGTTGATGCCCATAAATAAGGCCAAGTGTTCTGTACTCTGAGTCAGGGCTGTTAATCCTTCCACCCGATATGTTGTCGGCGGTGGTGAACTCCCTTTTGTCACTCGGCAGGATGATTTGGGTGTCGTATACGCATTAGCAATTCATTCTGGCGACAATTGGAAGAAGGCTGCCTGTCCGGGGTTTCGTATGCTGCGGTTTATCCGCCGCTTTTACGGAATCTTTGCGGTCAATTTGTTTGTGAAGCTTTTCTCGGCATTCGTCCGACTCACCTGGAATATTGTATCCAGGCTTGTCCACCATGTCTTGACAGAGACAAAATGGACTTGGAGAGAGATTGAGGAGTGGGCACTCGGTTAGTGCAGGGTCTGTGGGGACAGACGTATCCTGAACGCTTGCTCAGTTTGGGGATGTACTCAATGCACTACCGAAGGATAAGAAAGGACCTGATTCTCACTTATCGTATTTTGACGGGTAAGATTTGCCAGGACTTGTCAGGGTTATTTAGTTCAGCTACGTAACCCACTGAAACTGCATAAACCACGGGCTGATAGGATTAGGACGGAAACTCGTCTGTCGCGCCAAGTTATAGATGGTTGGAATTCGCTTCCAGCTATTGTGGTTAGGGAACCTATGGTCAAGGGTTTTGCACGGCAGCTCGAGGCTCTTGCGTGGCCACAGCAAACCTTTCTTTTTTCCTAACTGACTTACCTTCACCTTTCAGTTCCTATTTGTAATGATTCCAATATCTTGGTATTATACTTGCTTAGCTCTTTCCACCTTCTCTTTTGCCTTTGGAGTTTACCTTTATCTCTTTCTTACTTCATGTAACCGGCCCAGCAGGAACTGCTAAGGCAGGATATGTGTGCATTAATTGGTTGGACAGGGTGTGATGCGGCCTTTGCTTTAGGTCTAGCAATATTTCAAAGTCCGCAAAATCCTGATTCAACGCCACGCTGCAGAAGGAACATTCACGGGATGATCCTATCGTCCCAGTCCCGCTTGAACTTGAACTTAAACAAGTCCCGCTGGGTAGTTTGTGGGGCTATCCACATAACAATAATGATACCAATGAGAGTAAAACCGTAGCGCTGCAAATATGGTAATAAGGATTTATCCTTTGTTCCGCCGTAGTCCTGCAATCCGCTTAGATTCACAGCATCACAGTTAAAGTCAAACAATTCCATGGCAAACTCCATGTGTAGGATGGAGACGTAGTGCGCAGTGACAGAATGTAAGTGGATGAGTGCAGCATCCAACCCTCCTTTAAGTACGGTCAGTGTCAGTGCAGAGACGCGCAATTCTGGGAGCATGTTCCATTGGGGACAGACAAGAATGTAAAAGAAATTTGTGCGGCACTCCAGACGACTGTACTGATCTGCGCGTTTCAATGATTGGCCCTTCAGGATTGTATTGGTGTTGAGTCGCAGTAGAGGGCGGCACACATGATGTGGGGCACGCAGAAGCAAGTATGCTATAAGCAACTCGCCAAGTAGTCTGCGATGGGTTCCAAGGAATACCCCCAATCCTCGCAGCCTCTCCCGGCACGGAACATGGCACATTCCAAGTACGTTGTTAGCTGCCCGACGTTGGGGCTGCTGCAGTGCATTAAGGTCATGTTTCAGCCATGGATGCCAGGCTTGTACTGCATGTTCGACATGGAGTCGAACATACCCACTGAGCATTTGTCAAAATATGGAGCCGTTTATTTGTCCAAACGCCCGTCCCAACAGCCTGACGTGTTGGTTCCCGGTCTTAGAGGCCTTTTCGAATTAGCTGGAGCAACCCAAGTCTTCATGCACCGGGACAACCAAGTCACGTGCGAGAGTTGATTATTGTAGTATATTTGATTTGAACCGGTATGAGTAGTAGCTCTGATGTTGGATGGAAAGCACCTTGCATTAACTGACGTGGAACTGCAGTAAGGTTTGGGTTGACCATTGATACACCGGCAGCACTTTTCAGAGCTCCGACTGATTTGAATTTTTTCTGTGCATCGACCGTCGACCACGGATATCTATATACCGTTTTATTCGTCTTTGTGCGCCGCGTCGGATACTGCAGAAACATGGCATTATTGTTGTATGGATTCGTCGGAAGAAGTGGAAAACCAGACTCCATTGAAATGAACGGTCGGTTTAACTAGAGTGCGTAATACCTAGGGTTCAGGGCGTTCTTTCTCACTTTTCTCTCGTTCTTATTCAGTTTTGTTAGCTCTATCTAATGGTGTGCTTGCTTTCTTTATGTGAGTCGTAGGTTTGCTTTTATTCTTCTATTAAAAGCACATATCTTAGTTTCTCAGATTCCGCTCCAGGGTAAATGGTAAATATGCTAGATATGTCACGGTCAGTATTTTTCCTATCTGTAGAATTGCATTCTGCATCGATTGAGCCTATAATGACCGCAATTTGAGGTTTCTTTATGGAGATGTTAGCACTTAACTAGTTTCATTACTAAAAATAGTAGCTTTTGGTATTTTTATTGGTTTCCAGCTCTTTTTCCTACCTAATAGCATTGTGTTTGTACTCATATTGTAGAGATTTGAAAGCTCAATGCATTGGTGCTTAAAGCATTAGAATCGCCTGAATGGTTCAAAACTTATTGGCGTTTTCGTTATTTGGCTGGAGACAGCCCTGTATCTATTAGTGCATTAAAACAAAAGGGGATGGGGCCATTTTCATTGCATTTTATCGTCTGTAATTTTTATAGTCCCTGGATTTCCTGACTGTTTAAAATTATTTGTCGCGTTTGTCCGTCCTTTACTTTGCTCTCTTTGTTTTAATGTATTAGCTTCTTCTGCAGGAATATTCCGTCATTTTGCATCAATTTTCCTTCCGATAATTTAGATTATTTTCGATTTCTTTTTTTCTAGATCATTAAAATAGATTATTTCTCACCTATAGAACGGCCATCCTCAATTTTTTGCGGACGAAAAGCAAAAAGGTACCGCCCGTCATTAAAAACAATCAACAACGCCGAGGCCTACAATATGGCCACATCCAACGTCTCTATCATACGAGGCGTAAAGATGCAGCAGCAACCGTTTTTGATGGCAGATGGCGAACGGCCTTCCCACAAGAAGACGATCGTATCCCTGGTTTTACGGACTTCTGGACAAAAGTCATTTCTCAGCCTCCAATACATGACGACCATCCACCTCGTAATATCCTCCCCACTAACCCGGATTTGGTGAGACCTATCACTCAAGAGGAGCTGCGCGCAGCGATTCGTCAGGTGCAAGGCTCTGCACCGGGCGTTGACCGTGTCACACCGCTGGATGTATTGAGAATGCACCCCGTTTTTGTAACTGCGTTTCTCAACGCTCTCCTTGCTTCTTCGCCCTTCTCTTCACACTTGAATACAGCACGGATCACTTTTGTTCCCAAGGCAGATGCGCCCTCTGCTCCTGAGTTATTTCGACCTATTTCCGTCACTTCCGTCTTTACTCGTCTGCTTCATCGAATCCTATTTGACCGCTGGGTTCTCACTTTTCCTTCAAATCGTCTACAATTCGACTTCCTACGTAAGGATGGATGCTTTGAAGCACCTGCGATAATGCACGCCGCACTGCGACATGCGCATTCTTCATACTCTCCACTTTCCTTTGCTTCAATTGATATTTCTAGAGCCTTTGATTCTCTTTCTCATCAGTCCTTACTACGCGCAGCCTCTGCTTTTGGCGCACCCCCTCTGCTACTGGATTACCTTGCTTCATACTACTCTTCAGCTACTTCCACTTTCAACAATGTTCATCTTCATCCGGAACGAGGAGTTAGGCAGGGAGACCCACTCTCTCCTTTACTATTTATCATGACGTTGGACGAAGCTCTGCAAGATTTACCCTCTGAAACCTGGACATCCCCAGTAGGGCCAATTGATTGATTATCTCGCCTACGCGGATGACGTCTTGATATTTGCTCAGGACCGGTTTTCGCTGCAGAAGCGCTTGCGACATTTCAGTGATAAACTGGCCCTCGTGGGATTATCCATCAACCACATGAAGTCAACCTCCGTCAACATTGTAGTGGACCGTTCAAGGAAACTAACGATACTGGACACCGCCCCTTTGGACTGTGGAGATTGCATTATACCTTTCTTGCAACCAGAAGAGAAATTCACGATGTTAGGCTTGCCTTTTAGTTGGAAAGGTAAGCTCCCGCCAACTTCCGCAGGCGAGTTACGTGCTCAACTGGAAGAAGTTACAAAATCGCCCCTAAAACTCTACCTGCGCTTGGAGCTCCTGAAGACGTTCCTGCTTCCAAGGCACCTCCGTAGACTGCTTGGCCGTTGTCCACAAACGGACGCTAAAACGCATGGACAGGCTTGTTCGAGCACATGTGAGAAAATGGCTCCGGTTGCCCACTGACACAAATCTGGCCTATTTCCACGCCTCAATCGGGGACTTTGGTATCGGTATACCCTGCTTATCCGCCACTATTCCACTGTTACGGAAGGACCGATTAGAACGACATCTTAATAATGCACACCCAATTACTAGCTGGGCCATCCGAGATCCCGCAGCTGGCTCCATTCATCGACTGGCGCGCTCCAATGTTACCATCGGCAACCGAGTGGTGATGGACAAAGTAGCAACCGCGGAAGCAGGGAAAGACGCGCTACTTACCTCAGCAGACGGGTGCCCGCTCCGGGGAGTGGTCACCACGCCAGCTGCACGTCACTGGCTGCGGAATCCGGCTAGGATATTCCCTGGACTGTTCTTTCGAGCAATACAGTTTCGAGGTGGGTTACTGTCTACAAAAGTACGACGCACAGGAGGACGACCGCCTGTGACCCAATCCGAGCTATTATGTCGCGGCAACTGTGGACAAAAGGAGACTCTGTCTCATGTCCTACAATCATGTGCCATCAACCATGAAGCACGATGTAAACGCCACAATATCATTGCAGAGCAAGTCGCCAAAAAACTCCGCAAACGAACGGTGAACATCGTTCTCGAACCAAGAATTCCAACAGCGACCTCATTCATCAAGCCAGATATACTCGCAGTAAAGGGATCATCGGTGCACGTCATGGATGTCGGAATTTGTGACGCCGACCGGATGGCGCGTACGCACCAGCTGAAGGTCGATAAATATGGCTCCGGAAACGACTCATCAATGATTTCGAATTATATAACCGCACAATTCCCAAAAACACGCGAGAGTTACCACCATCCAATTATCTTAAACAATCGGGGATTTATATATCCGGCTTCGGCGAATACTAATCAACTCTCGGCTTCACCAAACTCGACATCTCGGATATCTGCTTCTCCACCCTCCGATTATCACTGATGGTATATGATACATATATGAGGGCAGCTTCCTCCCAGTCCTCCTAAAACAATTCCCGCAACCTGCTATATCATACATTCAGTGTCGGGTTACACAAACACACGGTGACTACGGAAGCGGTTCCGCCCAAAAGTTTTGAAGTCTACTTAAAACCAATGATTATTATTATGCCGGGGCATTCGCTCCTTCTCGGCAAATTGTTGTAAACCTCCACTCAGGAGTCATGCATGCAATTTACCGAAAATATAATGTTATAGGTCACGTTGAAGCAGTTGCTGGTCGGCGTTCGACTGGATCCTGCGCCAGCTCTTGATATCGTTGGCAAACCTTAGAAAGTTTGAAGGGAATCCCTGTGCAAGATCATTACTAAACACCAAAAACAAACTTGGACCTATAACTGAGCCCTGCGGCACACCGCACACGACTTGTTTGAGGTCCGATAAACAGCACCCAACTCTAACCAATAATTGCCGTTGAAGTGATAATTTGGATGTCCAGGTCGCCGATCTTGTAATGCTGGAGGTTGGTGATTAGTATCCAGTGGTCTAGATGATCGAAAGTCTTCGAAAATGCAGGTAAAGTATATCAACTCCTTCTCCAGCGTTAGCTGATCGGGTCCAAATACCGCGTGCGAGTAGTAAATTCGTTGTACGTAACCGCTGTCGTCAGAAACCGTGCTGCTCAAAGTTGATGAGGTTACAGTTTTCCACATAGCACACCAGTGCATCGGCAACTATGGGTTCCATGACCTTGGAGGGTATAGGCAGAAGGGGTCCTGAACCGTAGTTGAAGGGATCAGTTCTGCTTCTACCTTTGTGAACCGGGGTTATTATTCCAAGCCTCCAAATAGCAAGGGCTTGATTCTGCTCTAATCGGCGATAAAAATCTAGGCTAACCATCCTGCCGGTTGCCTTGCTGCTGCTTCCAGTGCCACTGGCAGGATGAAGTCGACACCCGGCGGGCTGGGTGCGCATAGACGTCAGCTTTTGCATACAGCCTCCGCGGTAAAAGGGATGTGGGTTAATCCTAACTATGGGAGGAAAAAGGCTGGGAGAGCGCTTGGTAACATAACCCACTGAAACGTATTGGGCATACTGCATCCGCAGCAAGTTTGCGGCTTCCACAGCCGCTCTTGTTTGGCCATCGACCGTCCTGAGTGAAGAAATCCTTGCCTCAACTTTCATAGGTTATTGACGTGTTTTCACAGCATTTTGGGGTTAACACCGGAGGTTTTTGCGATGTGCTGATAGGCGGCTTTGTCTTGTCTTGGCGGTTGAGTGCAGTCGTTACGTTGGGCTGCGTAGTGGTACTAAGTTTCTGGTACGGAAGCTTCTCTATAGACGCGTTATACCGTGTTGAGTACTGTCATCTAGTTTCTGGTTTTGATCCCAACGATAGTAATTTATAAATAAATAAATAAATCTTTATTCTCGACTATGCGAGGCACGCCAGTTGAGGCATGATCAGGTATGTACAGCTGTACAGACATTTTATGGGAACTGTAGTGACAGTAGAAAATTGTTCATATGTCCATGCTTGGAACTGTGCGATGGTGAACATGCGAAAGAACGATTTGTTTGGACATAATCGCTCTGCCATATATCGCAGTCATACCTCGAGTAATAATAGATAAAGAATCCTGAGTGATCCATTGGAAGATAATTGAAGAGCAAGCTATCCAGTATGATGATTCTAATTGAGCTGCCAGTGTGAAGTTATGGGCTGTGACTTTATTCGGTGGCGAGTCACATTCGCCACGTTGCAGTGTTGTTAAACGGACATTTGTGGCTTTTTATAGGGAGAACGCTTGCCAGGCGAAAACCCACCACGTCCTGAAACACTGCCGCCAATCCATTGAATGGCAAGTTGTAACTGGCTATGTTTCTTGTTGAACGTTCTTTTGCTCCGTTATTCGCAGTCAAGTTGCGTCCCATTTTTCTGCTGACTGATGCGCTATGCGAGCGGCCATTGCGTGCCTGGGTCCTCTCCTGTTCCAGATCGGTAGGTCAGGAACTAAGCATTCTTTCTGGATTTGATGTGTTGATCATCTGCAGAACCACGTGAAGCCTCGAAGGATATACGTTGAAATATGTTGAAGTCTTGGAGGACAGGATAGGTTCCGAAGAAAGAATCGCAGATCCCCCGGGGTATGTAGTGAAATTGATTAGAGATTGTGGTAACCACGGCCATTTGAGCGGTCAAAGCGGATTGAAGAGCTTAGAATGACCGATTGTTCAAGCTTTGTCTTGGCAGGAGAATGTGCCTTCCGTAGTCGAAAGTCCTCCAGTCAAGAGATATGTGGAATAGGTATTGTTAGATAAATTGGACTCAGTGGTTCATGCCGCGGAAGAATTGATTGATTTGTCCAGTTAGTAAGTTGTAAAAAAGTTGATAATTTTCCGCTCATGTCCAGGTAGAGGAACTGTGTGTCTTGTATTGTTGTCGAAACGGAGGACAATTCCTTGGGTGCGTGTCGCCGTACCTGTGACAGACTCGGGAGAAAAAGGAAACGAACAGAGACAGCCACACAAACAGAAGAAAGGAATGCATCTGGAATGCAGTCAATCAATTGCGGCGATGCCTGAACTATTGTACCACTATGCATGTAATTGTTATTTAAATATCGCATATACACGTATATCATAAGTGGCGAAATACAACGAGAATCGAGCGGAACACGGATCAGTAAAGAATGAAAGATTGGAGATGAAGCAGGAGTGTTTGGGGAGGGGTCAGAAAGCAAAAGAGCGTTTAGATGAGACTGGATAAGTCAGCAAGATGTAGCTAGGCAGTCAGATTAAAGTGGGGATAACAGTAGTGAATGTCGCGAGAAAGTAAATTTGCGGGACTGCAGAGGCTATGTACACCCCTTCGACCGATGACTTGGTCCAGAGGAATGAAGGCCCTCACTTCTGAGCTGGCCTCGGTTGGAGGTCTCGGCTTCCTGGTTGGGGTCCGAAAAACGATGAACTCGTTTGGTTGGACACACTTGCTGATATGGCCAGGAGCCGACCACAGTGGCGTTTGTGCTATGATTTCCTTTGTCCCACCCCATCCCTCTTAGCCTCCCCTCCAACCACGATCGCATTATTTAGCCTTATATAATTTTGCATAGTAATTTTTTTGATGCACAGCAGCCGGCTGGTAGCTTACCGGAACGATGCCCATCCGTTACCGGTAGCTCAACCGGCCTGCAGCAGTTGCATTTTTCTCTTCTCTTTCTGTGTATTGCGGCACAGTAGCTGAGGTGTTTGCCACTTCTAGCTAACGTGTATGATAATGATACTGATGATAAATTGATGTACATCTGTTGCAAACTCTTATTCCTGAAACCTCTACAATCAGCTGACCGGGTGTGTTGACGAAATCGAGCCAGACGACTTCCGGGAATTCTTCAGCAAGGAACAACGAGGTTGTTGCGCTTGGCCAATCAATCGTGGCTTGCGCTGGAACGCACTGTCTAATCGTTCTCATTCCGATATTCTCATAGCAGACGAAGTTGTAACTTAGGATTGCGTGCCCACTGCTACACAACAAGCAGTCTAAAACCACCGCATCAATTATGTGCTTCTCGTTGGTAAGCACGAGATCCAGTACAGTTGGCCAGTTACCAGTTCTAAACCAAGTGGGCAAAGTGATGTGGTCGTAAAGATGAACGGCGGTTACGGGATTTTGTAGATCGGCTTTGCATTGTTCTTCAATCGTGACAGGAGTTTCTACACAAGGTACTTCGAACTCACGCATGATAATTATGTAAGTGTGCTTTCTTTTTAAACCGTATCATAAAGCAGCCGATAGGGAGCAGCCGGTTGCGAGTGTAGAGTTAGCGGTGGTATATCAAGACAATAAGGCAAGCACCCCGACTTTTTAACTGCAAGCAGCACCAAAGCGAGTCGGAGAACTGCGAGTTTGAATCCTCCACTGCTTCGGGCTGTAAGTCGCTTCGGTAATACAGAATTACCTCTCATCCTTTTATGAGCCTAGCGTTCCGGATCAGCGACACGACCGGTAGCGAAACATTAGTGTCCGTCATTCCCATGTGTAACCATGGTTCCGTTAAACCAATGACATACTGTGACCCAGGAGCTTGGCGATCTTTTGGTTCGGCCAGTGTATTTAGAAGTCCTTGAGCATTTGTATCCAGGCAGGCCAGGTTCTCGGTCTCTAAGAGCACAAACTGGGGTGAACGGGTTAACTACGGGAGAATGCCGGCCGATGGGAGGTCGGCAGAGACTCGTTTGTTTGATGGGCTAATGATACCTTGTTCGCAACTTGGTTTAGCTAAGGTGGGTGCCAATCACCCTTTAGACCCACGTTAGTTTATTAAAGCAGCAATGAAATTACGCCTCGGTGTATTCGTGGGTACGCTTGTTGCTTTAGGTGCTTGTATATTTGAGCTGTGCAAAGCTTGTGCGAACTTTAACCGGTGTTCAGAAGGAAGGTATGTCCGAGTTCTCCGGCATCGCTCCAAAACCTACTTTGCTTTTTGCGCTGACTATAACTATACCACATTTTTCGGATCCTATGGCCGCATCCTCTATAATTTGGGGAGAGAGGTATCCTGGTGAGCGTTAGCACCACAATATTATCCAAAGAAAGTGTCTCACGAAGGAACTGCCGCTGTACTAACTTGTGCTTTCCGGCCTCTTGAAGACAGTTAGAAGAGTGTTCTGGTATGCCATGTATGAAGATTGTGTTTAGGCCGGTCTTGCTTGCTCCGTTCCTCATCGATGCTTTTTTTGAATGTTGCGCGCTCCAAGAGACACCACGGTAGATACGTAGCCCACAGCATCCGTGTTCAAACGCGCTTGCGGATGGCAAAAATTGTATACTTCGGTGGAGGCTTCTAGTGTTACTTGAATAAGTTTGGGTTTTCCATGGTATGTGGGGAGTTCGGATGACGAGTACTTCGTAAGGAGGTTACGCGCTTGGCTTTGACTTTCAGCAACGCGCACAAGAAGTTCCATTATTCTTGGTCGTCCGATAACCCTTCCAATAATGAGATGGCTGTAGGTTCGGGGACATTTGCGCATATAACAGTCCGGGCATTATGGTTGGGTCCTTTTTCCTTTGGTGTACAAGGTATGGCACTCCTCTGTCTTAACCGGCTGACAAGTGTTGAGTGTTTACTCTCTTTAGCTTTATTCACGTTAACTACGTTTACAACAGAAGAGACCACAACGTCGACCTCCCGGCGGACCTTGGCAGTAATCTCTGCATATGTAACTGAGGTTCCGAGGGACTACGTCCCAACAACAGACAATTGAGTTACAGGTACCTAGGGTTGGTGTTCCGATTCTTCACTCTTGTTAATGCTTGAAGTCAGGTCTGGTGTAGCCTCCGGGAAGCAAGAAGGCTGGGCCGCGATCACGAAGTACGTTATTAAGATTACGCTCGAATTTTATAAAGTATATACACTATTTACCACCGTCCGTCCAAGTGGCTCATCGCTGTTATTTGCATTGTGTCGCTGGCTTCCTTTCTCTTGGTTTATGCTTGCCCGCCACCTTCGCTCTGTCTAAAATCACCTTGGCTTTCTTAGTGGATGTACGATTGGCGGGATTGGGTCTGCGCGCTGCTTCTCTCGGCTCAATGCCACAAGCCTTGGCTCAAGGGTGCACGAGTACGCGCTCCTTCGCCTGCTGTCGCCTTATCGGTCACTTGCGCGTTCAGTGGGCTGTTGCAGGGTGGAGGCGTTTACAGGCCGACTATTTCCGGATTGGCTGACCCATCTGCTTCGGGCCACCTGCCCACACCTTATCGGTCTGGCCTGGGATGTCGATCTGCATAACAGCACTTGCAATCACTAGCACCTTCAGTCCCATCACTTCCTTTCCCTTTTCTTTATTTGGGATTTCGTTTCTATTTGTTCCGTATTGCCTACAATTTCTTGTACACTTCATGTCATGAGCTTGGTAGCAGTACACCTCTAAGGTGGTCGTTGCTGACCCTCTCTGTGGTATCCACTACTGACGCACCCTTCTCAGTTGCACCCGATTCCATCGAATGAGATTGCCCTTAATCTTTACTTCATTACTCCTGTTTCCCTTC